>JAPYZF010000119.1:0-402660 GCA_030523045.1 Meteorus cinctellus
TTCATGTAAGCAGACATTGTGACTCACTTACCTAAAACATTTGTTGAACAAATAGAAATTCCCAAATAGAAAATGACTTGAATGAGCAACAATGTGCGACTAGCAATGCCAGCATCATGCATCGCGCTCAACATTTCCAATTCCTCCTGATACTCAGTCGCACTGATTTGTTATAATAAGCGATGCTACACAAACTACTATGAACACGAATTACAAACGCTCGAATATATGTAAAGCTTCCCGCGGGTCACCTTCTCATGGAATGAACCGAAAAATATAATAATACAGGGAATAAATCGTCACGGTCCCCCTCTCGCATGCCTCTCTATCTATTTTCCATTAAAATGATTGTAATTGTGATTGATATGACAATAGATAAAGCCATTGAACAATACATATAATAGGAAAACAATTGGAGAGTTTTTGATAACCGCTAATTGTTAAAAAATGATACTTCAGTGCTAAGTAGGTCAGAAATATCTTACACTTGAAACCACAATCCATTTTGGAATTCAAAATATAAAATATGAATGTAATCCTAGGAGGATTACATTTCCAAAAATAGTTTACTCCTCATTGAACAAATTTTGAACATTTCTCAATGACCTGATTATATCTAGAAATTACAATGGTGGTGATTGTATGATGGCAGAATCTTTTATGAATCAGATGCTGTAGTTACTTTCTAAATATGTGTTTATCAGATTGTTAAGCTTACAAACAAATACTTAAACTTGTATATTCAATTAATTCAGATCAGCTCTTAATGAATGCACAATTAAATTGGGCAGTTACTCAGAATGCAATGAGAATAATTCGAATAAATTATGAACAGATGACATTATAATGATCATCCTCATCTTATGACTAATTCAAAATCAGACATTCATCTATTTAATCAGATTTTGGGACTAATATTGCGGCTGTATACGGAAATTGTTGCGTCCAAACATTACCACATCTTACATTTATCTATTGGGTTCATAGGTGTTCCTGATGAACAATTGAAAACTTCGGAAAATTCTGGATTATTACTCAGTGGCCCATTAATTCGGAATTCTTTCAAGCTATGAGTATCATTATTTGCCAAATAATTTCTACTATATTTCGTGCATCGCGTTCTCGCATATGATATCCAGAACATTTGCATTGGTGTATAATTCAGATTGGGAAGAGTTGGCTCGGGAGTATTTCGTATAGCCCAATTTTTGTATGCCAAATGCGCTAATTTGACACCAACATTATCAGCAACATTTTCAATCCTAGTCCTCTTACCGTTCATCTGAAAACAGCCACGAAGGCATTCAAAATGGAAATCATAATTATAATAAAAATTAATACTGGATTTAAATGACTATTCGTCATACCGTTTTGTTGAGCTCTGCAATGACGTATTTGTCATATTGTCTGATGAAACAATTGACTCTGTTAATGAACTCTCTGGCCGTCAGACTAGTCGAATTAGTTTTAATACTCTTGTAACGAAGTAATTCATTGTTAGAAGGAAGTCCATGGCCCAACTCATGTGCAATGCTAAAACCAGTCCCAGCGTAATTTACATATCTCGGAAGTTCATTATTAAAGAAGGGATCCTGAAGCAGGCCAGGCATGATAACTAAAAAGATAGTTATTGTTATTACTGATGGAGTTGGTTTGAAATTGGAGTTTCATAATCATACCAATTTTATTCCGACCAGCTCTGAATAGGCCATTTATATGAAGCATGTTCATGAAAGTTAGCTTTATTGGTGGTGGTGAGGAAGTGCTTGAAGACATTCGACTAATTGATCTTGTCATTTGGATTTGTTGTTTAAATCGTCTGATACTCCACATGCTATGAAGGAAGCTCCTTTCATCAAGTAATAAATCATTGTATTCTTCTATGAATTTATTACTTTTTATTTCATCAGTAAATCCTATTTCGTAAGTCACGTTGGATAATTTTTCTGTGTAATATTCCATTATTTGATTGTCTAGCCAAGTCGCCTGAAAATGATATCCTTCTTATGATATCCATCTTTTATTTTCTTATAAAGAAATTATATAACTTCACCTGTTTTATCAATTCATCCATGACAATTTTGAGTTCGCTATACATATTATTAAAATTGTTTGTTAGTTGTTCATCGACGTGATTCATAGAAAAAATTACTTGAACCATTCTTGGTAGTTCATAAGTAACCAGCTGTGTGCAATATTCTTGTCGCAGTGGTGATACTGTTTCCGATTTACTATTTGAATCATCATCGAGCAACGTTGTTATTTGTGGGCTAAGATATTCGAGTGATTTTTCAATAAACTGAGCAATTATATAATTCATAATAGTTGATTTTGGAATTGTTGCCAATAAATTGACAGTTTGGTTTATAACACTATGTTTTACTATTACGAGTAAATCTCCTGTTATAATAATATTTGGTGACACTGAAAAATAACCTTTGATGTATGTCATCCAGTCGATGCTTGGCCATTTCGATTCCATTTCGTTCAATAGGACAACGTCAATGCTTTCATTCATCGAGGGCTTGGGATCACAATAAAATTGAATGAAGTTAATAAATTAGACAGAATTCATTAAAATGAATTAATAAATTCTCACATCAATATGATGATTGAAAGCAGCCATGGAATTATCGATTGCCGATTCAATATTTTCGCTGAGGTTGGCACCTAATTTCATTGCAACTTTGGCCACATCAAGCACGGATTTATATGAAAGTTGGTGGAAGTTCATGTGCTGCAACTAATATCTCATTTACTTTAAACAATTCATTTTGGTCAATAATTAAACTTTGATGTTCAAACTATACATACCTCAATTAATAACGGATTATTGAACCCAGCCATAGTAATTTGTATATCAAAAAATATTCCTTTATTGAAACCCAATTGTGATAGTTCACCAATAGCCTTTTCCCACTTAGTCTCATTCCATTTTTTGCCTTCAACAACTGGCCAACCACCGATTCTTCCAATGGCTTCACGAAGATGCGTGACTTCCTGCGTAGTACCTTTAACAACAGTCCATCTCATGAATCAATAAATCTAAATGTGATTTCATTAAATAAATGATGAACTTTACTTTCATTCATGCACAGTTTGTATAATTTGAACGCCTTTTGGTAAGGTTTATATTTTTCTGCTGAAGAATCTTTCTCAAGGTAGGATTGCACCAATGACTTAGTGTGCATCTCCAATTTTTCAGTTGCTGGGGTGAGA
Source organism: Meteorus cinctellus (assembly GCA_030523045.1). NCBI lineage: Eukaryota > Metazoa > Arthropoda > Insecta > Hymenoptera > Braconidae > Meteorus > Meteorus cinctellus. The sequence goes on from JAPYZF010000119.1 coordinate 3,220, forward strand.
TATGAGCGATGAGACAATTGTGTATTTTCAAGAAATTTCCCGCAGACGAATTGGTAAAAATTATTGCAGGGCGAAACATTTGTGTCCATATTCTCCAAAATCTCTCTAGCTGTAATTTTTTATTAGATTTCAATGTGTTATTATAGACTGGTATATAATTTTGTGATAATAACTGATGATAAGCTTACCAGTGTCATTGCATTGTTTTGTCAAACAGACGTTCTCAACTGGCTCTTCAAAAAGACAATTTGATATTTATTTGTTTTTCTTTTGCGTTTCACTTACGTCAATTTATCAAAAATCGAAAAATATTTACCCGAATTAACTGGTGACAGGAGACTTATTTTTGAAACGTTAGAAAATCCAACGAGTAAAAATAGGAAACTCATGATAAGAACATGACTTAGTATATCCATCATTTTTAATTTGCAACGGTTCACTTATTGCATCAATCATTTATAATGGATTTCGATGTTATTGTGATAACAATGATCCCGTTGACACTACAATTACAAATTTCGAACGGTTCACAAGGGTGAGACAGAGAAATTGCTTTATATTTCAGTTGGTTACGCCCAACATCAAATTATGTATCAATGAAGGCAGCATTGAACTGAATGGTACCGGAATCATGTCCATAAATGTGTATTCATTTATCTGTTTATTTTTTTTCAATTTCATTTTTTTCTTGATATGACAAATTGTAATTGCCCTGTATTCTTATCACAGGTAATTAAACAATACATGGCCAACGGTCATTTGAGCACATTTATGATTCTATCGTCAATGTGAGAATCTTTAATGACCATTCCCAACCTATTTTCAGAATAGACATCAATTTTAATGATCGTTCTTATTCACACTTTTGTGATTTTGAGAATATTCTTACAAACAACTTAATGATCAATAGAACTATTGAATATTATTGCTCATTAAGTTTTATCATTTGACGTCATGTAGTTTGTGTCGATATCTTATAAAATTATAAATATTTGAAGTTCGTATTTTTGAAAAGCTGAGGATGAAGTAAAAAATATAGAAGCAAAGAAATATTGATCTATCGTCAGTAAAATTCTCACTGTATTCATTTTTTCTTATTTCTTCGGTATCGAATCAATTGTCTCGCATCACTTTCACTAACAATCTCTTGAAATGATTCAACCAATCCAATCTTCAACCACATCAATAATATTCCCTCTAAAACAACCAAAAACTCAGTGCCCTAATTCCACATCCAACAAATCTCCATCAACAATCTTAACATTTCCAACTGAATTAACAAAATATCTCTATCCAACTCACATGGCACTACCAAAACTTAAATTACAGTAAAATTAAATAATTCATACCAACATTCACATTATTAAACATTATTTGCGCAACACATTTCTAGTAAAGTTCTTGGTCAATGTGGGTTCTACACACCTTTACACACAACGACATTAGATATGAGAACAAGGATGAAATAGTCGATTATTATCTCGGGCGTAATTGTGATCCCTTGCTAATTTGAATAGCTACACCATCAGAATTAGCATCGTATCGCTAGTTCATATTAAACCTACTGCCACGCCAAAACAACCAACCCGTATTCCAATGAATTGCTTTAATTACCTGCATGTCAAACATTCATCATATTTTAGTCAATGCCCATCAGATACGTCAAATTTAATGATTCATTATAATAAATAAAAATATGTAGATAATAAACACATAGGGAACATATTAATGGTGTCTACGTCAACAATTTCTCATCAACATTCATGAACCATTAATGATTTATCATAAAGCTGTAGAATAACATCCAGCAACTAATACAGCGATAAACAAACGTTATTAACGTTGTATATAATAATGTCTATAAGTCTCTGTAATGATATGAGATTATTATTGATCAAAATAGATTGAAGCTAATGTACAGATTGTATTATTTACTCTTGATTCATATTGCAATATGTGCACCCTGACGATGATGTCGACGTCACGCTACAATGTTCCATTCAATTCGGCAATGTAATTAACAACGACTAACATTAAGCACAGCACCACATGACGAGTCACGTAATTCAAAGCTTAATACGCGCGTCCTATCTATTCATGTTTATCGGATTCAACTACTGCGAATATTCTGTGTGCATGTGGCGAGGACGTTTAAAGTAAAAGAGTTGGAATTCACTTTTACTTCCAAGTGTAAAAGTTGTGGTGAAATCCTATTTTGTGAATTCCATTTTTGCTTGAAGTAGAATTGATTTTTCAAATGGTTGATCAAATTGTGATTTTCAACAATTAACGAATTCAATTTGATTGATTGATTGATTGAGTAATTGAAAATTATTTAAGTTATTGAGGCTCGTGGCTTCCACGTGATGGATTCATAAAAGTTCTTCTATAAATTTAATAAGAGATTGAAAGTCAATTTAGTTGAGTATTCACTTGCACTGTTAAGTGGATGCGTTAGGGAGATGCTTTTTGTGGGTATTGGTTTATAGACCATGAGTAAATATCGAAATAAATAACGTAAGGAATGTTACATCAGAAAGAGAACTTTGCTTTACCACAACATGATAATGCTGCCAATCTATCATGGTCCTGTTAGAGGAAAAGCAATACAAATTTCAAAGGCTGAGGACCTAATTGAATATGCGTTGATTAGTTTGCCTTGGTGTACATCAAAGTTTTGCTTTTATTAAAATGATAGTGCATCAATTTACATTATAACTGCACAAGAATTATAAATGCACACGATTGACTTTTTTTTCATTGATTTTTATTGCAACGAAAAGATTCTTTAACCAGTTTGATAATTTATAAATTTATATTTTGGATAATTTAAATTTTATTATTTTGTATTCACTCACATTCAATGACGTGAAAGGAATGTCTTAGAAAATTGAAAGTCATCATTCACTACAGGTGAATCTATCCAAGTTCTAAGAAACAATAAGTCAACTTGTGTTGTCAATCAGAATCTTTATTTATATTATATCAACCAGCACTAGTTCAACGACGTGCACTATTTTGATTTACTGATTTACAATTTGATAATTGATAATTTCCCAATCGATTTTCTTCATACATTCTCTACTTTCTAGTTAACAAACTCAATTCAGTGACGTATAATTTTGCAACACAACCCCTTTACAATTCCAGAGATGTAGCACATTCGTGCGACACTAGTTAAGGGTTTAATATCTGAATACACATTGTTCGATGATGAATAAAATTTAATTCAACCCACAACCACTGACGTGTCATTTTGTAACACTTCCACTGAACAAATTCGGTGCTGCACCAATAATCGTTCATCAGTGTTTAAGGATCGACGATTTAATAACTTCTGTCTAATAAAACCACAATAACAATTAAAATTAAAGATATTCGATGAATAATTAACTCAATACATCCCCAAAATTATATTCGTAATTAAATGTCTCAAAATTGATTGTGCGGGAATTCTGATTGTATTGAATTAACAACGATTCTCAATATATATTCGAATACATCAATAAAAGAACGAGGAAAATGTCTATGAGTGTATAAATTATGTGTTGTCCACAGACCTAAGAGTTTTCCTTCATTAAGAAATTTCTCTGAGTTTTGTGAACGACGACGAGTATATATACGCACTGTTGAGAATTAGGAAATGCTTTCTTGGCGTACTCATTAACCTGCTATCGATCATTCGATTTTACTTGCTCATCCATTCATTCATTTATACTGCGGTAAAAGTGAGAGAGTCAAGAGAGTGCCATACATATACGTTTATGTACGACTAAATATATAGATCCATGAATTTCTCAGCTCATTGCCATATGAATTATTATTAATTCCACTTCATTACTCAGAGTAATTAAAATCTCATGTATATATGAATGCAAATGGTTTTTGTTCTATGCAGTATATACACTCAGCCTTTTACTTTAATTGTCCTTAAATCATTCACATTTATATTCTTAGTGTGAATTCTCAAGAATAAATCTTCTATTGTATTAAAGTAATCGCACTTTTTCTTTATTCTATAACTTGTGATTCAAGAATTAAATTTTACACTTCAACTTTATTCCGAATTGTGACTTATAACAATCAATAATAAATTGTTTCATTAAATTTTCAAAATATCCACATTATTTTTTACACATACAAGAAAATTTTAATTCCCTTCTTTATTATCTGCATATTGATAACGATGATGAGAATAAAAACAAAGTGATAAATTGAATTTAGAAATAAAAATATTCTTTCATATGATAATAATTTCATTACATTTAACTGTATGAAAATGCAAAAAAATCATAACAGTTGTAATAATAATGACAGTATAGAAAGAATGAAAATAAAAAAATGTCACAATGGAAACATAAATAGAAAACATGAATTGGAAATGCGGGAGAGAAAACCCGCGAACTATTCAGCAAACATTGAACAAAGAGTTCTTAATCCTCTCTGTCAAATGAAATAAAGTGAAACAAAATAAAGTTCGGATGTGTACATAGCTTCGAGCTATGGTGAGAGACCTGAGTATAGTATACTTCTCCATCACGATCCTCTTACCGCAATCCCACCCTTACCCACAATTCTCTCAAGCATATCTTTGAAATACCCCGTTGCGATTGCTCATGACATGATGTAATTTTTTTATGTCAATCTTGAATATCTACACGATTATGCCTCAATGTATTTCCCTTTGTTGCATTTTATTCTCAGACGCATTCGTTTATTCTTCCACGTCATAGCAACGAGTATTGAAGAAAAATATAAATAAAAAATAAATAAACAGTACAAAAGATGAGGGTGGAACGTAAAAGCTGTTGAACTCAGTGAGGAAATTTCTATTTGTATATAAACGGAATTCAAATACGTGGACACCTTTACCGTTAGAATATTCTTTTATTTAAACGCGTGGAGGTCAGAACACTTTTTTATTATTTTTTTTTCGAATGTATAGATATATATTTATACAGGTAAATATGGATAAATATTGCACATATTGCTTCTATGCAAAATTTACATATGTGCGATGTTAACATAAAAATCTCATCCGTGAATACGAAATTTCTATGAATACTGATATTACATTTACAAGCAAATGTGTACTATTACGGCAATATTAATGGTTGAATATTGCATCTGTTTTATATTTAGAATAAATGTATGCAGAATGCGTTTTACGCGTGCATGGTTTATGCCATCCTGATGTTGGTTATCTCGGATGCTTGCGGGTTACACAACCATATACTGTGCGCAACCACCCGCACAAGCTTTTATTTATTATGCATGGTTGAATGTGTAGGATGGTGTACAAGGTGGTGAAGATCAACCAAGCGAATTGTCTATCTCTTTGGTTACTCTTAGACTCAGATCTTTTAATATTTTTTATCCAAAGACAAACATGTAAAGATATTGTTCATTATTAAAAGCTCTGTATGTACAGAAAAATTTATAAATATTCTGAGAAATATGATGTTAGCTCGTTACTTCTCATAATATTATGAAAATTATGAAAGAAAAATTTATTTTTATGTACGATGGCTTGGAAGTTTTTCATTATTACATGAAAATAATTATCGTAATTTTTACATCATGCAATTTTATTAAAAATGATGAAAATAAGTTCACTGGAGTTCCGTTTCAAAGCTTTAACTCACCCTTTTCAGAAAATTTCTGTGAATTGGAGCTTGCGCAACTTTTCATACAGTTCGATTCGACGAGGCCGAAATTTTTAGAAAAACTTTAGGAGCGTGTACAGGATGTAATTAATGTTTTTTCGTGGAGTCACTGCAGTACTGTTTGAAAGGTGTATTTGCCTCTTCTACTCGAGCACGTGGAAAGCTCTATAGAATGTTTCTTGATTGAATTATTGATCGTTCGAGCTCGAATTCGAAAAAGATCTCAGAGTACTTTAATCAAATATCGTAGGAGGAAAAAGAAATATTGGAAACTATCTACAGAAGTTGAGACTTAGCAAAAATAATTTTGTCAATATTCGTAATGATTATTATTAAATAAAGCACACACATAACCAATAAATCAAAACAGGAACAAACTCGTTTATATCATAACATAAACGATAGCATTCAATACATAAAACCATATGCAAAAATTTTCTAAATAGAAAAGTTCTATTCCAAAATTTTTTTCCTACACTAAATACAGTGCAGATAAATATCTAAACTCTTTACTTATCGAAACGTTTTCCCAATAAAAGACATTATCAATAGCAAAAAAAAAAATACAAACCTAATATATTCTTCTTCCAATATACATAGAAATAATTCCTAATATTTTTCCACTATAGAACCACTGCGTACAACAAAAGAAACAGGAAACACATGAGAAAGATTATTTATAACCACTTTTATTTTATATCTATTTTCATATGCATAACTATGTCAGCGTGTGTTTGATATGCTTGATCACGACACAGCATCAAGAGAATAGACGCACCAATCACAGGAACACTACAATGACTGTCTCATGAAGGATAACAGAGTAATAGTCATCTACACAGTTGTGACTATGGCTGTTATGTAGACACATGGATCAACGCATTTGCACAAACCGTGATATATGTACAAGTATTATATCTGAATATGACAGTATGTCCTATCAACCAATAATAATCTTCTACTCGTCTGCATATCACAATTCGGTGAGGATTTCTGTAATCCCACTGAGAGCAAATAATATTGAAAGCCACTGACATCAACTGACATTCTGTGTTGTGTTTATGTTATTTCTTTATTTTTATGACGTTACTTCATTTCCGTAAACTGAAAATAAAATACGCCAATACACTGTCAATTTTTTTTCTTTATTTTTTTCTTTCATCCTCGTTGTTTTATACTTTGTTGCTTGACTCATCGGTGTGGCTCGACTTTCAGTCGGACATTGGCCAGTACGTGTTACGAATAAATGTATAAATGTAGCTGTGTGGGATGTTGGATTGAGAAAAGAAGAAAGAGATGTATCACTGTATATGTATATAGGTATAGATGAATGAAGTTTGGATGGAATGTTGAAAAGCAACATGCCACGAGAAAATTTTATACAAAGGTTCATACATATATACTAACGTCACGTGTCGTGCACCTGTGGGATATCATTTCGCCTTTTATCCTTCTGGAGAATGTATATCGATTGCAATTCCACCCTCACTCTCATGGTTTTTTTTTATTGGATAAAAAATAAAGTATTTTCTATGTAATAGAAGACAGGGGACGTTTTTTTTTTATTTTCAATTCGACACAGAATACGACACGTGTTGTAACGTTGGATAGAACGTTGGAAAGATTTTGATAATTAATTTTATGAGAGCTGATTTTATTGGAGAGTTGACATGTTGAATAGGTGGGGAAGTGCTGTGACGATGGGTTATCATAGGAATTTAAAAAATTTTTTTATGTCCTGATGTTTCATGGGAATTGTTTTCATTATGTATGGAATACAAATGTAAAAATTATTAGAAGGATCGAATGAAATGAGGGGTAGATGAGTCGTAGGTTCAATCACCATGATAATCATGAAATTCGTGGTATTCTATTTAGAGGGATGAAGCGATAAAACTAAGGGAGGGTTATGTGATTTCATGTTCAGTGGTATTTCTAAATGAAGGAAAGTATCGCGTTTTGGTTTATTTTTTGTTGTAATTCGATTGAAAGTTTCTTTAGGTTTAAATATAATGTCATGTCTTAGTGAAAAAATGTTTTTTTAACTAATCATAAAATAATGTCGCATTATTTTTATTAATTCTATAAAATTATAACAAATAATTTATTAAATGAATTTTTTGAATTGGTATTTTGAATTTTTTCTCATCTTACATTTTATCTCCTAACCAACATGAAAATAAAGAGAATAATTCTCAATTTCACACAGTCCCTTGTTACTTCTCACGCTTCATCTGTATATATATTCATTTTTATAATCTCAACGAAATGAGAATTTTTATTCCATCAGCGAACTTTGATATTCTCACCCCAATACAGCTAGACTTTAATACTCAACCGAGAATCCGTGGAACAACGTTAACGGTTAACACCTAATAACGAGAAAAAGTGTGAAAAATTATTAGAGGGGTTGGAACATTGGGGAAAAAAAACTGTTCAGAAGTGCGTCTACATTCGGAATAATTCCTACTACAAAATCCACTGAAGTCCACCACGCAATACCCAAAGAGCACGGCAAACTTGTCGTTAACGTTCACAATCACACTTTCATACCAAATAGAATCACCAATACACGCATAAAAGAAAAGAGGTGCACGTAGGAGTTGTGAACGCGAGCAGAATAAATATCCAGAGGTTTTTCCACCAGCACGTCAACATCCCTACCTCACTCTGTCTCTCTAACATTCATCTACTGTTCTCTGAATGACGCAGTGGTCTGTATTACATTAGAAATAGTATACGGAGAGAATGTAAATCAATGCAAAAAAAAAATGGAAGAAGAACATGAGCTGTGAAAAAAACAAAAAGAAATAATACAGAAAACTTTGGAAATAAAAGTCAAAGATAGGAAAATATAATGCGAAAAATTTTGATTTCATTTTTTTTTGTGTTTCATTCATCTGATGGATTTTATTTTCTATCAAGCTGACACAGATGATGAACTTCAACCCTTCAATCTATACCAGACAATCCAATCATAGTGGATAAGTCCACTATGGAGAAATCCAGGAAGCCAAATGAATATTATACAATTGTAAATTACAATTGTGTTTGTAGATTATAGAAATAGATAAATTTATATGCACATGTGGAACTTTATGCTCGGGTAATTTCAATTATATTCTAACGAACTCAATTTCAGTATGATATTTTGGTACAGAATTGAAATTGTAATTCAACTAATGTAACAAGCATGAATCAGTACGTGAAAGTATTCTAACTATTTTGTTATTCACGTTTAAACAATTTATATATTTTATTGGTACTTAAGATGGTGCTTACGTCAGAGGCTTTCATATCGTGTATTATATTATATTGGAATTATATTATGGTAAATTGTGCAAGGAAGCAAAAGCCCATAAAGAAAGGATGGGGATGGAGAAAGCAGGGAAAGAAGAAAAAAAAAATCGATACATCTTGAAACTCTGTGAGTTTGTATCCATGTGAATACCTGAAAAAAATCTTTGTGAATGAGATTCAGGAAATATTAATAAATGATGTTATTTTTTTTTTGAGTGCCAAAAAGGTGTTGAAAAGTTGCGAGTCACTTTCAATAAGATCGACATTGAGTTGGAGTTAAAAAATGGAGCATTTGAGAGAATTTAAAAAAATTTTGTGGTGAACAGTGCATGTGTAATGAAGTGGAATTAATACGAATTGTGAATCCTACTGATCCGTGTCGTGGTACGCATGCATGCGAATAATGTGCGGTTTTTCCTTAATTCATTCCCTACAAGCTTGAATTGATTTATTGTTCCTTCTCACCATTTAAATTGGTGAAGAGTATTCGTTTCAATAATCGTTCATGTAATTTTGTTGGACGAATTAGAATGTGATTAAGAAATAGTTCAATTAAAGATCATAAATAAATTCATATTATATTAAAGAGATGTATTATAACTATTTTAATATCAGGGACAAATCGAATCGACTAATTTGAAACATCCAGAAAAATTGTGATTACACTCAGAGTATCAACGCGAGTTATTTAATTGGATGACTATTTGAAACTTTGCATTTTAATTGATACACTTTTGAATAAATAGGAAATTCAGTTAATTTCATTAATTTCATTTTAGTATAGTTATTTAATCCGACATATATTCCAAATCAATATGAAAAATTGTCTCACTTTCATAACAGCTCAAACAATCAAATTGAAAACCATTTAAAATTGTTTTTCTGAATGTCGTTATGAGTATTGATCGTAGCACCATTGAATTTCCACCTGTGATTATCTCCAATGAAACTATTTGATCATTTAATTACCAATCAAAAAAGATTTTTCGCTAAAGAATTGAGATAGTTTGTGTTCAAACATCATCAGGAGCATTCCCTTCTTTATCGATTAAAAGTTTGTACTTCAATAGAGTTGTAAATGTTGAAAAGCTGTGATGAAGGAACAGCAAATTGTCCCCTATTGAACACAAGTTTATTTATACATAAATTGTTTAACTCAGATCTATCAAAATTAATTTCTCGAATGATAAAATGTTTTAGATATTCATAAATATATGTAGATAAAATAATTAAATTTAACTCACAAATAATTTCATAAACTGACTGTACAGAAAAACTTATTCACAACAAGTAAATACTGCAAAGACAGAATTTCATAGAGAATGTGAATACAAACTTGATTCTGTTAGTTTGAATGTTTACTTGTGGTCTCTTTGTCTCTTGCGCTGATTTTTCCTTGCACATTCACTCTCGGTTTGTATATCTGGATAATATAACACTGTTTCCTTTGTATATCATGTTTGTGGTCTAATTAGAACGATTCTGAGTAAAAAAACTTTACAAACTTAACTAAACCCTGAGAAAAACGTTTATCAACATGTGATATCTTTCACAATATTTTTAATAAAATTCAAAAGATATTTAAAATGTTTATGAAACTTTAACAATTTATTCATTTGTCAAGTTTAATAAATAAAATAAATAAATGTTAATTCACAATGGATATAACATTGAACAAGTAATGATAAGTTTCAATTAATTAATTAAATTATTACTTTGATGATGAGTATTTATAGTAGATGGAAAATGAAGTCGAGCGAGAAAAATTGGTCGATGTAGTATGTTCAAGTATTTGCCACTCCCCTGCGCTGCTTATATATAAGCTCACAAATATATATGTATTGTTAATCGTACCGTACTGAAAATCAAGTGGAGAATTCTTGTGATATATCCTATACGCAAACTTTGAACTGCTCTTGAGATTCGACGAATTTTTTTTTTTCATGATGTATATCAAAATAAAAAAAATATTCCCATAGAGTTCTTTCTTTTTTCCCTTTCTTTTTTTTAAATAAAAGTTATTGGAATATAAATTCATTGAATAATGTTAATCATTGTTTCTAATATCACATTTATATATATAATGTTTATTGAACTAGAAACTTCTCGAAGCACTAACATACAAACATATAAATTAATTCCCTGTCGGCAGCCATATTGCTACCAATAATTTTCATCGTCGATCGCTAAAGCCTCTTACAAAACTTGACTCTGATACTTGTTATTAATTATGTGCAAGCTGTGCGTTTGTGGATTCAAACGAGCATAAATAATTGTGCTTGTGTCTGCTCCAATGCTGCACTGAGTTATATGGTAATTTTCAAGATATATATCCGTGAAATAATATTAATTTCAATCACTTTTTTTCCGATTCTATATGTAAAAAGTTTACTACACATTGGATAATAATTATTATTGAGTTCAAGTTAGCCAGATTGGATAGAAGAAAAACAATTAAAATGGATGGTTGCACTTCATCAAAGTTCACCAGACATAAAAAAAAATACGAAAAAAATATAGAAAAAAAAAGATCCTGAAAGAATATGCAAAATAAAAATGAGCACTTGAAGAGATGAGATGAAATTAAAGTTCCTCAACTTGCCGAATAAAAATATCTCATTTTCCTTTCCATCTTTCGCACCGCTTTCTCCCCATTTTTCTTTATCTTTTTTATTGTTATTATTATAATTCGTATTTTCCTTTTTTTTTTCTCTTTTATTCATTTATTTATTCAATCCACATTTTTTTTATACGTCAAGTACTTATCGCCCGGTGTCTGGCACAACTTTTTCTAAGCCCACGTGGTATTGTATACAGTCAACTTCACTGCTATCTTATTTTGCTATATACTCCCAGCTCATGATCAGTTAATTGAGCGTTGAATGGGGCGCACGATAAAGGATGTAATAAATTTACCGGTCTTAATTAAAACAGTGTAATTGTTCTTGATATTTTAGACAGAGCTTGATTATTACTTTCGTGATCATTATCAGACACAATCTCCTTATGTGTTTCAATAAAAAAAAGTAAATGAAAAAAAGAAAAACCATCGGAAATTAAAAATCCTTTTCCATGAATATTTAAAATATCAAAATCTATTTTCAAACTCTTCCTAACATTTATTTTTTTCGATTAATCTGATTTCATATTTTAATTTAGTCATTCCAAAACTTTTCTGCATGAAAATTATTTTTATCATCAGAATTTTCATGTATTTAATCAATTAACAATATAAGAACTCATTAATTTAAAACCAATCAGTCAAACAAAAGTTTGAGGACATAAATAAAACATTAAGGATCAACAAAATGAGAGTTTTTGTGCTGCAATAAATAAATCTGCTTGCAAAGAAAAAAAAAATAGCAAAAACCTAGAAAAATAAAATTCGCCCCAGATTTAAAAAACAACCTCTATCTCATCCACAAAATTGACTTTGTGCCCCATCAATCTTCAATTAAATATATAAAATATACTAAAATCTCATACATTTATTCTACCGGACATGACATAACCGCGCCCATTCGTCGTAGCGGACAGTGCAGGATAAACAAACAGATTAATCTGCGTTATGACCTGGACGCGGTAGCGAGAGTATCAACCCATCTTCCTCTACCCCCTCACAATAACCAACCCTGCACGCTCTTTCTCTCCATATAATACCTCTATGATGCCCATTTCGCGTTGGGTTACATGTTCAGAGGTCACCAACGATGAGAAACGGCCACATGAACAACACAGTGAGAATACAAGTGAAATAGTGTGCGCAATAGCGAAAGAGATGGTAACAAAGACCTCCGACATTATACACAAGTTTATACAGGATAAACGCACATTAAATTCACTGTTGCAGGAAGAAACACAGAAGGAAGAAAATTATTTAATTAAATTTGCCAAAGGTCATTTGCCAAAAGATTAACACTTGAAGACATGCACATACAAACAGAGTATGCATAAATATGTAGAGAGTAGACTCGTAAACCATTTTCCACGTTCTAAATGGTACTTTAAACTATATATTCACGTTTATGACGCAAAGGGCCATCCATGTGTTCCACCAAAGCTCTTATAATATGTAAATATCTCTATATCTATAGCTATATGATGGTTCTACATAATGTTTTGTGTATATACATGTGCGTGTGTGACAGTTAGCTGTATAACTGTACATAAAAGCCTTTAACAATACATATACATGTGTATATGTTTGTGTGGTGTATTTGGAATATAGAGTATATGTGTTTATAAGTGTCTATGTTATACGACATGCATGGATGTCGCATGCAGCTATAGGTCGACCAGGTTGTTCCGCGGTAATCTAATTTACTCTTCATCGAGAATACAAACCTATTTAACGTGTGTGCCGTTGACTCCATTTCCGCGTGAAGCCCATGCGCTCGCGTTTGTACGTTACGTCAGCACACGTTGAGATAATTCTTTTTTTTTATTTTTTCGTTTTTTTTTCATTTTTTTTTATTCTGCATATCGTTCATCTCGTATTTAGACTTTTTTTTCATTTTTCGTCAACAAAAGCCATTGGGAATTATGTGTGGGTGTGTGTGGGTGTGTGATGATAGAATAATTGCCATTGGTAAAAACTGGGGGGATCATTACATTGTAATCTATTTCATTGTTCGCTTCGTTCGTCAATTATTGTAATTAATATTCTCGTTTTTTTGGGGGGATGTTGATTAGTAAATTTTTATTTTGTTTTTGATTATTTGATTGGGAGTGGTGGTATTTTTTTAGTGGTTTGGGTTATAATTGTTTGGTAGGAGAATTTTGTAGTATTCGATTGGGGAATTAAGAGGAAAAATTTGAATATTTGTTTGCTGTTTTTTAAGTTTATTTGATTGTTTATTTATATGATAAATTTGTGGAGGAATTTTGATGAATGAAGGAATCGTAACTCTGCGAATATAATTTTCCATTTGTAGTTTTTTTGTTTGTTTTTGGTATAGAGGGGAGACGTTTTTCAGAGTGATGAAAATAAAATTAGAATCTGATTTATTTATGACATTTTGATTGAAATATTTTCACTTCTTTTTGCACTTAGAAAGTCTTTAAGGTCATTTCATATTTGATTGTTGATCTAGTTCAGCAGAAATCATTTATCAACGAACCAACGAGATTTTAAATACTTTATCACTCCCATTCGTTTATATATAAAAGCGAATAATAAATGAAATATTTTCTCTTAAAAGTCAGTTTAAACTTTCCGTCACAATTTTTTCTGGAAAATAAAGATTATCATTGACTAAATATATGAAAAAAATAAATTTTCCCTTTACTCTTTTATTAAGTGCTCGGACGCTTTTAAGTACAACTTTGTGAGATAAACGAAAGAGTCTTTTCTACAGGAATTAAATTATTAATAAGCTCAAACGTCAACACATTTCTTTCATGCCCGTCATTTTCATTTCCTTGTCTATATAACAACATATTTTCTATATCCACTCTGTTAGCACTTTTTTTTTCTCTACCCTTTCTTTCATCCCCTCATTCATTTGCAGTCACCCACAAAAAAAAAACGAACAAAAAAATACCCGATACATTGCTCCAGTAAAACTTTCTCTCAACGACCAGAGTCGTCCACGTTATATTGTGTCGTCAGTTGAAATGAGCAAAAACGTAAAAACATTTTTCACGAAGAACGATTCGAACGAAGTATATATACGACTGCTACTATAACCCATACATGCATGAATAGGTGAATGGTGGTAGGGAAGTTGGCTTTACCAACTACTTATATTCGCTCGCAGTCAAGTAAACGATTGCCGGGACTAAAAATTCTCTGTACGCGTTTTTTTTTTATTTTTTCTTTCTCGTTGCAACGTGACCGTTTCACCCTAACATTTGCCTTCTTCCCACGTGCTAAAGTGAGAGATGAAATGTGAATGCACATACATATATATGTTGAAGCGTGTCAACATTTCAAGAGGAGAAGGTAGCTTTATATTATAGAAAAGGTTGAAATGGCAAAGTAGGCTACGTTGCAAGTCACAAAAAAAAAATGAACGTTAGATCCCCTTCTCGTTAGTGGGAATTGCTAGTCCTTTATGAAACGACGGGGTGTGAGTGTGTAGGATATATATACGAGTATAACTACATATATACATATATATGAAGAAGCCAAAGAGAGAGGAAATGCGAGGAGATGAAAAAAATGAAAGCGGCTTTCGATGGTGCACGTTGGAGCTTTTGCCGGTTACTGTGGCCGCCACGACATTGTGAAAATGAAGGAAAAAAAATATAATTCTTATTTTCGCATGTGTGACTTCAGACGTGGGTTATGATGAGAACAGTGGCGAGAAAAAAAAGACACGGGAGAAATGTGAGTCCGCGTGCGAAGACTGTGATAAGAAAAATTATCTCTGTCGCTTTTCTTGGTGCGTTTTGCGGTCTCGTTGCAACCCTCTACTCTAATAATATCTGTAACATAAAGAAATACAACGCGCACGTGTTTTCATATGTGAAAAATACGTGTAGTGAACCCAAGCCGCATTGCGACGAAAAGATTGTTTCTATTGTACAATATTTTAAGGAAGAATAAATTTGACAATATTTATAATTCTGATATAAATTATTTTCGTTTTCATTTATACCTCGAAATTATAAATATGAAATATTTCCATCGTGCAATTATGTCCATTAATTTATCGTGTATTTAAATTTATATTATCGATTAATAAATGAATATTTAAAACAAAATTTATTGGAGGATTGATAATTAATTTAATAGATATTCTGTTGCAATGCTGCAACACAGTTGACGCATTAACATTTTGTGGCTTGGTATATGTAGTATCGAAATAACACGAAATATGGTTGAATGTGGGGGGTAGTGGTGCGAAAGGGTGGAGGTTAATATGGAGAGATCGAGGAGAACATTATGTGTCACCTCCGGTGGGAGTTTTAGTGCGCGGACCGAGTTACTCATTCAAGTTTTATGATTAAACTCAATTCCATACATATTTTTATTTTATTTTTCATTCCATCACATTTCTCGTACGAATTTTTTTTCCCACGTCTCAATTCTACATTGTCATAGAATAAATATGTGTGTGTATAGCATCAGTGACAATGGTAAGGTCATGTAGTTTTCATGCATGAAGAATCCTTAATCAGAGACTCTGTCAAACATTCATATATAGAAAAGCGAATACAAGAGACTGATCGGAATTATGCTGACTCTCTTGCTCTTCTTTTTTTTTCTTTGCGCCTGCGCTGCTGCACATAATTACGTAATAACGCAGCAGACAATAGTGGAGAAAAAAAAAAGGTTCGATGGATTATTACGCCTCGAGCTAATTTCAACCGTTTGATAAATCTCTGCATTGTCGAATGAACGAATGGATATTCCCAAATGAGCTGAGTTCATACTTTATGAGTGAAATGTGAATGAGAAGCTCTATATATACATATATATATATATATATAGAGAGATAGGGACTTCATATACAGATATACAAGTATTAATAGGTGGCCAACGTCTGTCGATTTTGAACGGTGGAAGAGAGAAGGATGAAGTGGACATGGTGGATATGAAGAGCCACCGAAGTGTTCCAGTTTTTCGTCTCGATTATTGCGAATTGCGTTGAGGGTAAAAGAGAGCTCGCTCATTCTATAGTTTATAGCTACATTCAATGCTTGAAAAGAATTATAATAATTATAATAATTATAGAGGTCATATTGATAATAAAAAAAGTAGAAATGTTATCTTTTTTAGGGGGGAGAAAAAATTCGAGTTTTTTTATTAACTTGAAACTTCATTGTGCATGGTTTATATACCTTGATTGCTGTGTTTGTAATATATTTATGTGTGCATGTAGTCAGGAGAATATGAATGGATGTATATGTGAAGTGAATAAAGTACGTATGAAAAATGAGGATGAAGGAAACTTTTATGAAACGTCAATCACGCGCAGTTTCATCCTGTTTTATCTTCATAGATGTTTCCAACACAAAATTTCATATGTGTACTTTTATATGTTATGGGGAAATATTATTGTTATATTTTTAAACTAAATGTTTCTCGGTTAAAGAGTTTTCGTAAGTTATTTTCTATTTTACTTCAAAAAACATTATTGGGAAAACAATTGTGTTTTATTTTTAGTTTGACATCATTTTTTGATTACTTCACCTTTTTTCTGTGAGTGAGATGGCTGAATCGTGAATTGTGAATAAGGAAAAATGTCTCACTGTATTGAAGCAACTGACTCTACGCGAATAAATGAACAGTGTCGATGGTTGAAGTTGAATGAAAATCTTCCCTTTTAGTGAAGAATTTTTTTGTTGTTGGATACTTTTCTTAAAAGAATTTTTCCGATAGTCACATTTGCAATGTATTTTTCTTTGGAAAGCCTTCGGAAATTACCACATTGCAATAGGAAAAATGGCTGTAATATAAAATTCACTTGGCTCTTGTTTTCATGAGAAAAAAACTTACCAAAATATTATTATGTGAAAAAGAGAATATAAACCATTCAAAATCAAACAGAGCCTTTGGAAAATATTTTTCCAGGGAATTATATATCAGACACCATTTTTTTTATAAGAAAAGCACATCAATTATCAAATGAACACTCGAATGGTTTAATAGAAGATGAAAAAAGTTGGATAAAAAATTAGAATTTGCTTGCAGAGAGTCACTGAGAATGAAATGAAATTTTTTCAACTTTGTATAAAAACTCTTGAATTTCTTTTGTTGCCAGATCTATGTGAAAATAATTATCTCATATTTGTATAACTCTTGTACGTAAAAATAGAGAAAACTTTATGCCAAAAATACTTTACAATCATTGCTTGTTGCATATTTTTAATAACAATACAAATTTCTATTGTATCCTTCACATATAAATTTGAATAATCTCTCCATTCACCATTGATAATAATTTTGCTAGAATTTTCACAAACTATCTGCGCTGTATTTTCTATTCATAAACTTCACATTGTGAAATTCCACAAGTTCTGATGCAAACAACCATGCAGCGAATATAAAAAAATTTTATTTACTGTTAGTTTTTATATAACAACTCAAATATATATACATAAATGTTAAAAAGAAATAAAAAAAAATAAAAGGAGAATAAAATAAACGGCGAATGATATGAAGTGACTACTGGAATGGTTGGAGGATCCTCTACAGTCACTCGCACG
Organism: Meteorus cinctellus; assembly: GCA_030523045.1. Lineage (NCBI taxonomy): Eukaryota > Metazoa > Arthropoda > Insecta > Hymenoptera > Braconidae > Meteorus > Meteorus cinctellus. Next base: position 21,342 of record JAPYZF010000119.1, read on the forward strand.
TGTCATGCGAAAGATCCGAGGAATTACTCTTTCGCTCACTCTTTCCCTTATACGTTTTTGCAGTTGAGAACTCTTCGGATGTGCTCTCTATATCCCACCCATCACCATTCCCCTCTTCACAACCACATTTACTTTCGTATACACTTGTGTTATCATCATGATACAGTATATATGTACAAGCTATTCGTGCTCAATGCAGTCACCATGACTGTGGAAAAGTGCGAAGTGTGAGATGTGGCATTGCGCGTTCTTGAAATGAACAGGAAGAGAACGTTCAAGAGAGTTGCATGTGCCATGAAAAGAAACCGGTGCACATCGTTCACATTCTCACGAGACAATTCAAAGCATTTAGCTAAGATTTACAGTGATTGAACAATCACAATTGAATTGAATTATTTCATCATTTTGCAATTGTCTATTGATCTTTAGAAATAATATGACAATAGTAATTAAAATTTAACTAATTTGTGAGAAAATGTATCTAAATGGTAAATGAAGTAATTAAAATTATTAAAATATAATATCACGTTATAAAAGAAAAGAATTCGTGAAGATAGAAGCAACGTAAATGAAATGTATCAGGATGTCAACCCCTTGTAGAAAAAATAATCCTCGAGTGGGTGATATCCTCTGTCGGCGTTGCAACTGACAGACTAGTCCTTCCAATTAGCTGGAGGTCTTTGATTAAAGTGACTTCACGTGTTGGTTCTTTATATGTGTGAGTGATTATACACCAGTACATGTGTGTATCGGACTCTCTTTGCACCATTCTTCTTTCACCACTTACTTTTCATTAATCAACAGTTCTATAGCTTTGTTAGCTAATGTATTATTGTCGCATTTCTCGGAATTATATAACATTTAATTGTAATGAAGATTTTACAGAGCACACAAAAATTCAATGCACTTAATGATTTAGATTCTATCATCAATTACAACAGAGTTCTGATTTCAGACATGGAGATATTTGAATGGGAATGAAAAATGAGATCAATATTTGTAAGGTGGTTTTATGGAGAATGAATGACATGAATTTGTGGAAATGTTTTCAACCCTGAAATTGTGTGAGGATTGTTATTTTCATCAACGATTTAGATTATCACAATTCTTTTTAGTTATCATCTCAAATTCATCGCGATAGTTTATCACAGTTGTCATAGTGGGCAATTTTTCAATTTCAAACTTTATTGTTTGGTTATCTGTTAAAACCAAATGGAAAAATACAATCCATTGTGTTTTTATCCAATTTCAATCTTTATAGAAATTTGTTGAATCTCTCACTGTTTTATCATTTTAACTCTTTGATTTTTGATATTTCTTATCTTATTCTTTGTACATTATTTATTTTTCGACACGAGTAATTTTGAAATAATTGTTTTTTTATTTTTCATACATGACAAGTAGATGAATCTCTTGATGGTTGATATTTTTCAGTAATATCCTTTTCTTATTGATTCTCTCAGTCAACTTCTCTTCAAATTCAACGTTTGTGATTTGAATTTAAACATTAGGTCTTATGATTTATTGACTCGTTTTTCGTGACATTGTTTTTTTATTTTTGTCAGACAGATCTGAATGTCGCTTCATGATGAAAGTGAACTTGCACAAGATAATTCAATTCAAGAATTGTTTAATAGTAAATGAATTCAAAAAATTGTCAATATTTCGAATAACTTTTCAATAGAGAAGTTAAATTAATTTTATTCTTTTACGTCAAATTTAAAAATGAAATCCTCTCCAAAAAACCATTCAAGTGTCATCAACTATTAAATCTATTGTGACAATTTAGCTGAATATAAAAAATGTAATTTTAACAATTTTACCAAAAACAAAAATGGTGTGACAGATATAGAAAAGGCATTTTATTCCCAAAAATGAATGTGAAGCAAAAATGAACATGCCAATGTGCCATCGCTTGATGCAATCTGAATGCCAACCACATTCAGTCACACACGTGTCCAACTCTATTTGCATAGAATTGAAAAGAAAAAAACAAAAACGAATAAATGAACAAATAGAACTAAAAAACACTGAAAAAAAAACACTGTGTTACAGAATTGATACAAAAATACGAATATCCCTGAATAATCTCGATATTGGAAAATATGTATGTGTACATATATATATACATATATGTATGTGCATTTGCGAAATGCGTCAATTAATATTCGTGCCCTACATATCTTCAATGCATCGTGTTCCAATTGGCAATTCGCTATTATTTATTTCACATGTATGAATCACGGAAAAAAATTGTGAGTTTGGCTTTATCAATGCCCTGGTTATCTGCAAATCTGGGTTAGAAATACGAGAGGAACATGAATGTGAAGTTGGTAAAAGAAATAATTGTATTATTGAACTGATGAAGAAAATTGCCGAGCGAGCGTAGAATTATTTGAATTCATTGAAAACATGATAAATATGGGAAAATATTTTTTATTATTGAATTATTATTTTATTCCACTACAGGTTGGAAGAATTTTAATTCAAACATGCGGTGAACAATAATTTGCAAAATTATTCCATTTCCTTATTCTTTTGTTATTGATATCAGCAATTTAAATATATTAATTATGCTTTTGAGGAAAATTAAATCTGTTATATAAAATTGACTCATTTCAAAGACGTTCTTCCGAATTATATATTGAAATTGTCAAAAACTTGTGTTTGGAAACAAAAGTGATTTTATCTAGATAACCATGAAAACCTGAGGTGATTACTTCATTGTTTATAACCATTAAGAGTTAAATTACCGACAGTGAAAATCGTGTGAATTATTGAAGAGTTTTAGGTCTGCACTTTCCAAAGGGTTCTTCAACAATGAAGTTGTATGAACAGTTTCTGAATGAGCAAATGGAAATTGTTGAGAAAGTGGAATTAATAGTATTTGGTGGAAGGGACCTGAGGCGTAACATCCTTTCAAATTCTTATTAATTATTCAAATATTCACTCATTGTTTTATCATGTGACATGACACATCTGTAAGTATTGGAATTTTTCATCCCATCTGTCACGAAATAGACAAAAAAAGTTATTTATTCTCTACAAGTTAAACATTCATTTAATTATCAATTAAAGACTAGTCCATGATAAAATTCAGGATTTACTTTTCAGTATCCCAAATCAAATATAAACAACTTAAAAATTTCCAATAATTCTTTTTACAAAATGTTTTCTCTCACATATCACATATCATCCATTGCAATTCTCGTAGATAAAATGAACGTCAATTACTTCTCTGTCTACAAGAATTTATTGAATTTTGAGGATGTTGCTTCGAGCAAAGACATGAAACTTGATTGCAGTGAAACGTAACATAGCTACGAGTATCGCCCGGAACTACTCCCTGATTTGTCTCTTCCACATGTTGTTGATTATGTTTATACGTATACGAGAAAAGAATTCTAGCAAATGATATTACTCGAGTTTGTACAAATAGAATTTTTCTATAAATTGCTAAATCAATTTGATGAAGAAACAAATAAATTACGAAACCTAAACAATTAAATAGATATAAACTTATATATTTGAAAAAGTGAGTGAGAAACGAACGCGAACTTCATTACAATTTTCACGAGTGAGGATAAATGTCAAGTATCGTAGAATGAACATCGATTACATTACTTCGAGGAAAGCGGGCGTGAGTTCGAAATGAACTTTGCAAGAAAGCTTTAAACTTTCTATCTTCGTCGTAGCGTCAACCGAAGTAGAGAACTTTTCCGATCAGATTAGATTTATTCACAACTATTGAAAATTAATAGATTGTACAGGTACCATCGATATATTTTTCCAAGGTTCAATAAGAACCATTAATTTCACCAACCATAATTTATCAATTGATATTAGAGCTTAAACTCAGATCTTCCATTTCAATGATGATTATTACATTGTTATTTTTTTTTTTCATTTGATTATTTTAGTGTGCAGTGGCATTCAAAACTTTGAAGAGACTCCACAATACACAGAAGTTAATCCAGGACAAGATGCAAAACTTGTTTGTCGTGTTTTGGGCAAACGTGGACTATGCATTTGGCAAAAAGATCAAAAGGTTTGTAAATTTCTTTGATTATAAACTTATAAATAAATAATTGAATAAAATAAATGGATAATGCACTTGACATAAAAAGATTTAAGAACATCGTTCGCTTTTTTATCCATATCAAATGCACCAGTGAATTATTAGCCATGTCAAATGCAGAAACAAATTTTTTTCAAACAAATTCATAGCGCAGGTGCTTTATGTGACAAAACCACATGAAAATTCATAGTTCAGTGACATCAAAGTGAGTAGTGAGCCTTATAAAAAGGCGCGAAGAAAGAAGAAATGATGGCAGAGGTGATATAGCACGAGCTGATATATATATATGTATATAAATCATAAGGGATGTTACTCTTTTCATTTTTCTTAGATAAAATGCGCTTCACGTACCATCTATACCCACAACCCTGCGCGTTTATATTTATCTGTCTTGGTGCTTGATTGGAGATGAAATGCGAAATACGAGAAATGTCAGATGATAAAGCCTGGAAAATAATAAAGAGAAATAATAAAATGAAAGTGAAGAGGACGAGCAGAATGCGCGCGAATAATACGATTTTTTTTTTTGGTAAACTTTAACTTTGTGAGAAAAATATCTTTAGGACGAGGTTTTGTGCTCATTTGCACCCGGTATCGTGCATATATATAGATATACATGTTACCAAGTACTTGATGTAGCTATCTTTGTATTTGAGATTCAATGAAGAAAAGAAAGTCTTTGAAAGACGATAGCTTTATAAACTTGAGACGCAGTTCTATTAAATACATTTGTTCAACTAAATTCTTTTGATGTTAAAATTTCTCTTTATCGCTTCTGTTTGAATTAAGAATTATATACAAAAGAAAATAATTGCACTCCGTAAAGTCTTGACTGAATTATTGTTTTATTTGTTGTATAAAATAATTAGCGAGAAAAAAAAATCATTAAGGAAAGGACAAAAAATTATATTTATGCGTTGATTTGTATTCTGTGTATTGTGGACGGAGTAATTTTTTTGACTTGATAGGTTCGAGCCACTCGCGCGTGTTATTGCAATGGTAAAAAAAAAACTTTTTTACACAGCCGTATGTTCCCATTTGATTCCCGTTTATCTATTGTGTACGTCACTACCAATTCTAGACCTCATTTTAAAACTGTCGTTCCATTTTTCATAATCGTCTCGGCAAACGTGAAGTTCATTTATTCATCAACGTCAACGAGAATGAAATTGATGTTACGTCATTTCTCTTTTCACAACCATATTATCGAAAGAGAGTTTTTCTTCTTTTTTTATTTTAATGACCATTTTATGTTTTCTAGTTCAACGGATTGGTTCGACTTTTATGGAAAACAAAATTATTGAAAGTTTAATTCAACATAGGCCAGTTTTGATTGACATTTAAGTAGATTTTCTGCATCATGTGGTGAAATAAATTAGATATGGACGTTTGATGTGAAATCCAAATGATAATTGTGTATGTATTAGAATGAAAAAAAATTTGTGGATGTGAATTGAAGAAATAAAAACATCACAATTATATTTCCCCATAGATTATTAAAATAATTTTACGAAAAAATGAAAGTAAATGTTTAATTTATTATCTTTTGCTATCTGATGAAAAAAAATTCATTATTAATATTATGAAACGATTGAATTACTAATTTGCTAATTCATTTGTAATTGAATGATGTGTCATCAAACATTTTCAATTGGATAACATTTCACATGACAGTAAACAAAAGGAGAAATTAATTATATTGAATAAAATATGTTTGTGAAAAATAAACCGCATATTTTCATGTAATTAGTTTGTTACAATTTCATGCTACTGCATGACAATGAAAATGAATTCCACTTTGAGTACATTCAATTTTCACATAATTGTGGATCATTTATTTTACTCATCAAAAAACAGAATATGAAACCCAATTAAAATTCTTTCTATCGTTAACCATCAGAAAAACGTTTGGTTCTCCTCTATTATCATCTGTCGAATTTCATTGCAACTGTTGAATTAATACCAGGAAAGTTTTATTTCAAAAAATTCGACTGTTTTATATTAATTCAGGCGTTTTCGTATTCCAAATGTGCGAAAACACGAGCAACATATAAAAGGAAATAGTTTTCATTTACAAAATTCACTCACATTCCATTTATATTCAGAAACATTTTCTATCTTTAATTTCGTTGAATTGAAGAAGATTCTACGTGCAAATGTTGTATAAAGTCTATATCCATGAAACTTTAAGTAGAAGAATTAATATAAATAAGAAACGAATGTGCGTCTATCTAAAATCGATTGAAGTTGAATCGCTTGCAGTTTAACATGTTCAAAGGAGAATACCAACGTGTAATTGAGAGATAAAGTTTGTGACAGCAATTTCATTCATTCATAATTGATTTCTTTCATCTTTTTCGTAGCGAAAAAAAAACAAGGAAGGAATTCTGATAGAAAACCAACACTAATTTATTGTAAATTGAAATATAATTCAGATTTGAAATATCATTTTCATTCGGGACTGAATTAATACATTTAAATTTCAATTAATGTTCCTCAGTATTCTTTTTAAATTTCATTCTCAAATAAAATCATATAATACTGTACTGATTCAAATCATTTTTATTTTGGGGATGGATAGTGGAAGTGATGGGAAAAATATATGAATGGAAAATTTATACACAAAAGGATGAAAAGAGAAGTGAGAGGGAAACTGAACAATTGCTCACGTAATATGCGTCAAACTAAAAGATTGACGATCCGTCGGCCTGGAATCGAGCGGTCGTTAATCAACGTTACTTTCACATCCCTGTACCCTCTGCCTATCAAACACGTAAATAACGTTCAATGGTGGCAAAAGTGGCATGAGTATGAAAAAATTCGGAATATTTCTCAGACCCTTATATCAACTACCAAAAATATTGTTTTTACATTATTTTCATTTTTTATATTATATTATTCACTTGGATACACAATGTGAATTGTTTTATGCTTTTTACGCCACATGTGGGGATGAATTGGAATAAACAATTGCTGTTAAAAATAATTTAGAAAAGGGAAGGTCGATGATGGCAAAAGTTGGGGATAAAAATTAAAGAGAATTGTCGTATGTTTTTATCAATTTGCGAATCAGAATTTTCACGATTGTTATTACCGTTTTTAAAGAAAATCGAGTGTCTTGAGAGAAATAAAAAGTTATTCATTCCCGATGAAATGAACCTACATTTATAGCTCTACCAAATATTTTAAAATAATTTGAGGTGAAATTTGAAAAGAAAAATTTATTCACAATTCGAGCTTTTGCATCTTCTTCTCTGACTTGTCATTGCAAATCATACCAATGAAAACTTACAAATTTCTTCTGTCATTTTAATATTTTCCTTTGACATCAATAATATTATTCTTCACTTTATAATTTATCTTTTTCATTCAGTCATTCATTCATTCATTTGTTACAATCGTCGTATAAAAGAGCGGAATTTACCCAATAAATCTCCCTTCAAGTTATCATAACTTTCATGATCCAAAAAATTTTCCAATAACGTTTCATTGAAATGCTACCTAGAGATAAACGAAACTTCGGAATATTCATTCATCTCTTTATTCCCAATTATGCAAGTATGAAATTTTCAATAGAAAAAAAAAATTGTCATCTGGAATTGTTTCTCAATCAGAAATACATTCCGATTTGGATTAATTTATATTCCGATTCACAAGCAGATATTCCAAACCGATACTCGCATAATTGCCCGTTAACAAGCAAACTAATGGAATTTCTGGATGGAGATGACTGGGCGAGAGAAATTTTACGCCACTTGAGCTTTTGGCACAGAATTCATCGGATCCTTTTTGGCATTCAGTTGCACGAGTGTGAGAGAGATATAGCAATAGAGAATTTTTGGAATGGTGCATCGAGCTTGGCTCATTCTATGGATAACTGGCCTATCAATTTCACGATACATAAAATGGAATGGGCGTTATCCAAATTGTCGGTTTGAGGTTCAATAATTTACTTTTCTTTTATTTCATCGATATAAATATAATTTCATTATTCGTAGCTATCAATTTTCATCCATCTTTATCGATATTCACTTCTCAAATTGCTGACAGAATAATTTATCCTTACCAAATGAGACATTGCAACAGTAACCTAATTATTTATATTGTGGTTTGTGCCAAATAAATATTTCATCTCAATTATAAATTCTCATTCGATATAAAGTAAATGCAGTATTTACAATTTCAATAAATCACACACTAAATAATTCTTTGATTATAAACAAAAGAAAAACCCCCATAAAAATCTTTTTTATTAAATATTCATTCAAATTGATTCAACAAAAAGATTCATCAGGTCTTAAATTATTTGTTAAATGCAACATTTAATTATGCAACACCTTAAAGTATTTATCACCATTGAACAATCAGTACAAATATTTCTCTAAAGATAAATTTGATTAATCTTCAACAAAATTGTTTCGTCTATTTGATATTGCAAATGATATCAAAATACATTCCAGACACGATTGGTATTTGCAATCGTGATAACGTTTATGCATAAAGTTTAGCTCTGTGACAAACAACTTGATTGTTAATGCAAAGTGCATCAGAATACATCAATCTATAAATTTATGCAAGTTTGCAAATAATTCGTACATGTATAGGTATTCATATATGTAGTTCTCGTTCGAATAACGAAGAGATAACGCTATTGGTTATATATTCTATTATACTGAGGGTGCAGGATCTTGGTAGAAATTCCTCATCTATTGATGGTCGTGTCCAAAACTTCTTCTTGCTACTGCCCATGTACATATATATATCTATACATTTATACTATTATATACAAGATTGCATGCATGTAGGTCACATCTATAAATCTCCTATGAATTTCATGGAAACTTCCACTTTAACAGTTGATATAATACCATCAGTGGAAAGTTATTTCGAACTTTTGTAAACGAGGTTGACAATATTAATTAAATTTTTTAATTCTTTTATGCATTTCAATTAAATTAGATTCGTTTATTTATTTATTTGTCATCCGTTTATGAGTTTACGTGAACAGTGATGGATGAGATCATTAATTTAACTGACAAAATGACTTTGTGACACATTCAGAATTATGAAGTGAATTTGAATATGATAATTGAAATATTCTTGCTCTTTGTGAAGGCGAAGGGAATATGTTGATTATATTTATTTGATAAGATTTTTATTAAATTCAGTTTCTGAGATAATTTTTTGGTCCTTTTTTTTATGGTACTGGCCATTTCATACAATTCAAATTGACACCAAAGTTTGATTGGCTAAATTTGAAATGTTCTATGAAATTTTATGAAGTTTATAAAAATTTACGATTGTGAAATCGCAGATTGCAAATTCGTAAATTTTATATACGAAAATTTTATCAGTATTGAAAAGTTTTTCAACTATTTTATTTTGGGAATAACAATCTTGTTCAAAGAAGAATAAATAAGTTACAAAACTTTTTTTATTCAGGAAGATTTCAACGATAAAACGTAATATACTATTGAATGCTCTTTATGTTTATTGATAATACGAAAATTCAAATATTTCAGAACACTCAACTAAATTCACAATAAATTTGATAGAAAAAAATAAAAATAAAGAAAAGAAAAGATTTTACATCTGTCATACAGTTCTGGAAAAGCTTTAACATATCAAACAAGATTTTCACTACTCTCTCAATTTTTGTCCAATCCTTCATTTCAATTTCTCTTTATTTTGCCCCATTTTTCTCTAGCATACTCAAACACACTCACACATATTTCTACCTGTATTCATTATACTCTTTCTTGGCCTACTTTATGCAGTCAAGTATACAATTCTCTTTACATCTCGCCATTTTCTCCCATTAAATGACAAACGTTAAAACAAAAGTAAAGAGAAAAGAAGTAAAAAAAAAATTGTAAAGATGTTGGTTAGTGAAAATTCTAAACGTAGTAAAAAAATAAAAAAGAAGCTTTTCTCACGCCTTCTTTGTGAAGTTCCAAAGACGATTTTTCTTTACATTCTACAACGCAGTTTGCATTTGTATATAAATGTAAATGTAGTCACCACATAGTTATTTACAGAGCGTAAAAATGCTTCAAAACCAGATGTACTCATGAAATATCTACACATGCCAACACTTCGCTATGTACAGCAACGCATTATACAAAAATCTAGAACCTCAGTTAACTTATAATTTTTCATACATGTTTATAAACACATACACATGTTCAGGTTAGCTCTTGTAAAACATATTCATTGTAGAGAGTCCGTAGAGAACGAGTAGAATGATTAAAAAAACTTGAGGGAAAACAAGAAAAAAGTTTCAGAAGGTTTTAAACATTTCTTTTGACTCGTTTCAGCATACGCGACAGCCCGTAATGTAATTCCAACTCCAATTCCACATGCATGCATATGATATTCTATGAAGTTATTCTTCTATTTCCAACAGTAACCCCGCGGCCACCGACACACACGCACATTTATCCTCTTTCACATCGCCCCAAAAAAACAATTTCATGTTGGATAAATTTCCCACTGCACTACAAACATTTTCAGTTGCTCAAAGTATTGCAATATTTATAATGAAAAATGAACCAAAACTTATGACAAAACTAATATTTAACTAATCTTGTCACCATATTTCTTTTTTCCTCTCTCACCACATCAAATCCATTAAAATTATAACAAATTTCATATACCTGTACTTACGAATAATTTCATAATAACATTAATTAATCTTCAAAATAATTTCGCTTTATGGTCATACGCGAGCAATATAAAGTAGTTACGCAGAGGTCAAAGTTTAATTTGGTATATGAATAGATATACAGAACGGCAGTGTATGCAATTGAGGGACTCTACGGTAGGGGATGGTGAAGAGAGCTGGAGTCATTATCCCTTCCTTCCCTCTGCCGCTCGTCGACAAGCCTACGACTGTTGATAAACTCGACGATTATGCCGTTTGCTGGATGGACCAAATATTTGTGCAAAATATACTACGTGGTTTCGAACAGGCGTATGCTTTTCATCCCTTCACTCTTCCATCCACCTTCTACACTCCCATAACACTCCAACATAGCCATATGTCCACTCAGCGACTCTCACTGGCGTTCAGTATTAGCCAAGTGTAGACCCGAATCACCCAACCACGTACACAAATTTATATATAAACATCTATACAGATATAATATCGCGATACGTTTGCATGCATATTGTCAACACTGTAAGTGTGTTTAAATATAACTTATGTGGTATTCCAGTGAATATCCTCGAGGATTCCACCCTATGTATATGCACATGCATAATGTCTTTGTGATATTATTATTGTCTACAATTACGAAGAAAAATGAAAGAGAGACTGATAAAACAACGGAGCTAAAGTGAAATTAAACACTGCAGGAAAATATAAAATTTGTGAGATAAAAAAAAATATTGAGACAGCACCACGAACAATGGGGGGGAAATAAAAAAAATAATAAAATTCATGAGAAAATATGTTTTGAGAGAATAAAGAATGGAAGCGTACACTTGCGCGCATTAATTTTCATTATTAATTCGTATGGTAATCTATTTTAATGACGTCTAGATTAGAGATAAATCTGTGATAGTGCGGCATGGGAGGTTGGCAGTAGCCGTGAAAAAGTAAAAAATTAAACACTGACTTTATACTTTCACGAGAAGTGTGAAGAAAAAATGAGAATACAAAAGAAATAATAAATTAATTTAAGAAGAACACGACTACATTTTTTTATTTAAACAGAAAAATTCTCATATTGATTCATAGCAATTTTTCACCATCGTTTTATTTGCTAATTATATTTTTTCATTTGTTCAACTTTCTGAATCAAATGAATTATTTATTGATTAACCATGAAGTACGAGATTGATTGTATTCGTAGTATGGAACGTAAATTATTTTTACAGAGAACTAACATTGCAGAACAGTGGAATGTATTATAGGAATTTCCTGGAAAAATTTAATCAACAATCGATGAATTTGTCTTTGATTGACTATTGAAGTTATTAAATCAAGAACGAACAATGAAACAACCAACGAAATTGTTCCGTCTGCAAAATACATTTACGACTTATCATCACATGAATGTGAAAATATCTGTGTGTATTATTCATCTCAAGTGTGTTATAACTGATATTTCCCTCTTGCGTTACGATCCAATTCATTAAAAGTGAAAACATTCAGAGACTGACTGAATGTAAACAGGGAAAATATTCAAACTCAATTAATCCACGTTAAATTCAATATCTCCAAACTCAATTACACATTTTTGTATTCTACAAGTATTGAAACTCTACACAAAATAATATACACTACGATTTTTAATATTCCGAAGGAATTCTGCAAACGAAAATATCATCACACCCTAACAAATCTCAATTTACATTAAAATCCAACTACAATCCCAAAATGAATTTCTAGACAATCAATTTAATACACACATATGAAAATTCTTTCAATAATTGATGCAACATTCATTTCGAATTATCCTATAACAATACAATAATCCCCAACAATATCAAGGGGATGAATTGTTCACATAATAAATTAAAATGGAAGTAACATTTCATGTATCATTGACATAGCATTTTATTTTGATGCATCAGGATTTTATTTTTTTCCCCATCATTTATTCTTATCATTGAACATTTTCGCTCTATTTTCTTCCTCCATTCACCCTCCTCTCCACTTCTGACACTCATCTGTTTATGCCCCGTGTGGTGCGTTACGTTGGCAGTATTTGTCTCTCGTTTCACGAGTGAATATTTATGAAATATGTAGATAACCAGAGGATGATTTTACCTCACGTTCGTGTACCCTCGAGGCTTCAACATTCACCCTCTCCCCTATGGCATACACCACCCTATTTCATTTTATATCTATATAAAACACGAGGATGTGTATGTATATAATGACTGTGGTGTACGTACTCTGCGTGAGCTTTTACAGTATATGCAGGTATACAGGTATATATATTGTAGAAAACTTTTCACCAGGGGATACACGACGTTCGTTTCGTGTCTCCCAGTGATTCGGTGTGAGAGAGTCACATGGGATGCGCTGTAACCTCGTGGCTTTTGATTTAATTTTAAATATTATCTCAAACTCCCGTTGTGCACCATGTAATAATTCCAGTTGCAATATTTCTCGCGTCGTTGCACAATGCACTGTTATAATGTTATTTACTAATATTTTATTATACAATCTCACTACGTATACATGATGTCATGCGTTTTCACTCTGACAATTTACATAATTGATTTTTAAATACGAAATAAACAAATCAGTTTGATAGATTAATTCCATTTTTTTTTTATGACTGTGGAATATTCTTTACTGTTTTTTTCTATTGTTGCATTTATCTTTCACATGGAGATGTGGATTATATATTTATTTAATTATATGAAATATTAGTGGTGGACCCTAGGGAAATTGTAACGGATGAAAATTTGATGTGGTTGGGTAAATTGGGGTGTTTGTGAAATTGATTTTATTTTCTTTACTGGTAGACTGAGAATTTTGAACTATTTACTAAATTGTTACAGAGTTGGAAGTCTTGTAGTAATTTTTGTTTATGTTGTTATTATGATTATTGTGATAATATTTAGAAATTGGTAATTATTGAATTGATTGGACGAATTGGAACTCAAAGGTTAAAATCGATTGGCAATTGAACGAATATTTTTTTTTATTTTGGGAATTGATTCGATGGATTATTTCTGTGAGAGAGAATTGAGTGGGTGAAACCGCGGGTTGGACACGCGCCAACGATTACACCTTCAATTGAAAATCGTTTAAGTGTTTTGACCATTTAAGTTATTTGAGGTTTTTCTTCCATTTGGAGTTTTATATATAAATGAATAGGTGAGGAAAACGTGTTGAGAAACTATAAATGTTTTCCATATTCTATGCCACAGTCAACCATTTGAAATTGAACAAATCCATGGCTATTTGATATCAACAAGCGAATGAAATTTTTTTTACTGAATTGAATGTTTGGTAACTACTAGTAGTCTATCTAACTTTTAGTCAGGCGGAATCAAAGTTATATTAAGTTCGATGAGAGTTTGATTAAATATAATTTCACACGTTGTTGAATGTACTTTAAAGTAATAACAAAATAAATTCAGTTACAATTTTTTCTGTTAATAATAAATTAATAGATAATAAATGCAGCTGTAAAAAAATTTGGACATCGAACAGAAAAAAAAATTCCTATTCAACGTCACCTTGTGAATTATTTTCGTCAACTAAATTAGAATCAACAAAAACAAATTAATTTTTTTATTTAAATATAATATTGAAAATCCGACAAAAAAAATTATTGGATGACTATTCATTATCATAAACTCTTTTGTTGACTTTACAAAATAACTATCCACTGTAGTCCGAGGAATTTTAATATTAGCAAAAAAAAAATTCCCTACAAATTTGCTTAGAAATTTATGATCATTTTTTCTCCCTCTACCACAATATATTTCATTTCATCAATGACCACAGCAAAAAAATTTATATCGACATCGTCATAATATACCCTCAAAATAGGAATTCCAGTCAAAATAAAAATACAACGAGCCAAGAATTTCATTGTGTACAATATCGATAAATTTTTCTATTTTTAATTTAGCTGCAGCAGTAAAAAAAAACCTCTCCACACAAAAAAAATAAAACAAACACGTTTGCAATTGAATAATAAACTACAACAGCGCACACTCGATATAAACATTCAAAATTTACACATGAAATTACAACTCGACTGATGGTCATACATACACATACATAACAACATAAATACACCAACATTTACACGATACATAAAAACCCATCAGATCTTCACCGGAATTCAATCCAAAGCCATGAAAACATTGACCAATCGATTGTAAAACCTGCACTATTCCTCTTTTTTTCCCACCTTCTCTCGCACATTTTCAACTTCCTGCTATAGGTCAGGTGATCTATTTTGTATGGCTCTCAATGTGATTGCCATTGCAATGCGTCTATGGTCTCTATAGATCCACCACTAGATATAGATATATTTCTACTGTAGCACATAAACATAAATAAAATGTGAAAGAGGAAACTGGACTCCTCGAGTTTCTTCAATATCACTGTGAATGTAATCCAAATATCTTGTCTGGTTGTAAAGTTAACATAAATACATATTCTTCTATGTCAAAGAGGTAACTCATTGGAGAATGGAGGTTGAAGTAAAGTGAAAGCGTTAGCCTACACAGAGTAATCGAAAAAAAAAAAAAAATCTCGGGGTTAAAGATCGCCGGGTGATCTGTCTGCGGGTGCATTACGCTGATTGCTGATGCTGCAAGCTGGCGCGATGGCTTCTACATGAAGAATATATATATATATATATATATATATACATTTGGTAAAGTGTATAGGTTTTGTAGAAAAGAACAGAGTTGGCGCAAGGGAATCAGTGAAAAAGAGTGAAGAGAAGTGAGACGAGAATGCGGATTGCATCCGCGAACATTCTCCCCCACCTCATTTTTTTTCATCCCCGTTCCCACGCATTCTTCTCACCCAGCATACGAGAAGAAAGGAAATAAGGGATTTGTTCTCTCCTCGTTCAGTTAAGTAAGTGGACGGCACACACCAACGTAGTGTGTGTGAGATTTTTTATTACGATTTCATTTCATTCGTTTGTGTTTGTCTTTTTTTTTTATGAACAAACGTGCAGGGATTTTAATCCCTTAAATG
Organism: Meteorus cinctellus; assembly: GCA_030523045.1. Lineage (NCBI taxonomy): Eukaryota > Metazoa > Arthropoda > Insecta > Hymenoptera > Braconidae > Meteorus > Meteorus cinctellus. Next base: position 37,109 of record JAPYZF010000119.1, read on the forward strand.
AATCACATGACACTTTTTGTGGGGTTGATCAAACGAATTCGAAAATGTAGTGGAAAATATTCAAGATGTCAGTATTTAATGTATACATGTAGCAACAATTTTTATTTTTATTTTTGATTTTATTTTATTGTGTATGTCAGTTTGTTGGTTATCTTTTTTTGAGGTTATTTTCCTCTTTATTTCACTCTATCAAATGGGTGTATTTGGTAGTTGGTTTTATCCACAAGCATGGAAAAATAAAATTACATTACGACATCGAGTGTTTTCTTTTCTTCTTTTATTTTATCCGACAAGTTGGTTATAAGGGATGCGAACGAGGGTGGGCAAAAGTGAATGTTGGTAGGATGTATCGGAAAAATGAGGTAAGATTGCCATTACTTTTGCGAGAGTACGGAAGAAGAGGGACAGATGGGACGAAGGTAATTCAATTCACTGTGGGGGAGTTCAAGAGAGTTTTAGTCTTGATGATAGACTAATAAAAGTGAGGGTGACAATTTTTTTTCTTTTTTGTTTGATTTCATTATTATGTCGGTGAAATAAGAGGAAGGAAAATCTTCTTCATTGTCTTATTATAATGCATTCTCAACTCAATTTATATTCAATAACGTGGCGATGATTTATTATTATTTTCTTTTTCATTTTGCGTGATATGATTTTTTGAAATGAGGTGTAGTAATTGGATACGTATACTGAGACGTGAGGTAATAATAGAAGATACGTATAGAACTACCTGAGAACTACGTGCTTTTAGTTAGAGTCAGACATGTCGTGGCGTTGCTTGTGGCACCACCTTATGACTGTAGCAAACACAGTAGTATATTATTAGTAATAGTCAGACGTAAAAAACTTTTGAAATATTCTTAATGTTGTGGGGAAGTAGTCGTTCGCTGTATTCAGTAAAATATTCATAATACACAATCACATTTATTTTTCCATGGAAAAAGTAACTTTGGTGTTGTAAAAAGAAAAAAATTTATTGGAGAAATAATTTTCCAATGAAATGTGTACTTTTCGTATCACAAAATGTTTTGTTTCGCATTAATGATTAATAATTGTTGACTTTATAAATAAATTATATGTTTAGGTTTGTTATTATTTTTATTTAATGAGAATTGAAATTGTCAGGTGTGAATGATGTGAATTTTAATCGAATGTTTATTGGTGAGATTTTAATAATTCACAAGCTGTTGTTGAAGATTCATTTTCAAATGCTTATTGTGTTCACCCTTTTTTCATATTTAGTTACTAAATTGTTTTCGTTAACTTCTTCAATCGTGATCGTAATTTATGTTCAACTGATCAGAAGATTTATCCTACATTTTTCTTTCAACAATAAAACTACTTCAAATGACATGTCGTATCCATTCAATAACTTCAGCTATTCGTCTTTTTCAATGCCACTCAATCCTTAATCGATACAAAACCAATTAACAACACACTCGTGAGCAAAATCCAATACAAATTGATGATTTCCACATTATATAATCATGAATGACAGGTTTTTAATAACCAAATGAAAAAAAAAAACCCAGAAATAACTCGTTCAAAATGAAATATTGCAAGCGCAAAAGTAATTACAAAATAAAACACTGATGAAATAATTAAACCTTCGTTTTATTTTTTTCTCACATAAGCGCTTGCGTCATAGAAAAAATCTGCAATGGATTCATGTTTCAAAAATTTGAAATCAAAAAAAAAGATGAAAGACCTGCCAAAAAAGCAAAAAAAAAAATATGGTAACCCATTTGCGGGATTGGAGTTCAATGATTTATCCGTATAGCTCTAGGTGAGCACTCGCGCGCGTACATCAGTGTGTGCCAGACACCAGACAGATGAATTTATGTGTTCCATTCATATATACAGATATACCCACACGCCTGTATACAAAAATGAAGAAGAAAATAGAACTAGAAATAAAAGTAACATAGAGATACACCTACATACACGTCTACAGTTCTTTCGTGTTGATGTTGGAATTCGGAGATATTCGATACCAAACGCGCATCAATTCCATTGTTGAAGGAATTCGCACGCCGAATAGAATGTTAATGCACCCTGATACCATAACCCTGTGCTTTCTCTTTCTTTCTCATCGTTTTTGGGTCATACAGTGAATCCTTCATAGTTCAATACAGTTGAACTACTTTTCATCATGTAAATCGACACATCATACATCATACGTCATTCGCACGCAATTCTCTTTCGCATCGATTTCGATACATATCTACATAAACATATTTACGAGTATATACCTTGATATACGAACGTGAATGTATCTATATGACGTATGCATCGGTTGAATGACGTTTTTCGATGAACATTCCAGACGTGATTCAATCTTGTTTGAACGAATTATGTTCACGCGCACCATTTGCTTCACATTTGCTCAGCTTTCACGATAACAATTCACATACAATGTCGATATGGACAGACAGATGTTCGTGTTAATCGTTTGTTTATATTTATGAACGTTGATATCATTATTTTCCAATCATATTTCATTACTGTATTGACATTCGTTTTATCCATAAGAGGAAAAAGAATTGAATTATAGAAATATAATTATAAATTTTCGTTCCAATTTTATTTATCTCATTGCTGTTTTTCTCATTTTTCCAACTATAAATTCATCTTTCAGCCAATTGGAATGCACTTGAAGAAATACGAGTGGGTTGGTTCACCAGACATGGGTGATTGTTCGCTGTGGGTCAGATCTGCTACACTCGAATTCGACGATGGACTTTGGCAATGCCAAGTTACTGCCAGTGATTTTACTACCCAGGATGCACTTGCGTCTGAGCCAGCAAGACTCGTTGTTCGAGGTATTTATTAAATTGTCCTCCCTCTACCTTCACACAATAAAATTGAACAAAAACAATCACAAATATATAGTCCAAACATATCCACTCTTTTGGAATTAATCTAAATTTATCTGTTTCATTTTTTAAAATCACAAATAAAAGTGACATTTTAAAAGTTATATAAAAATGCACGATCACATCATTTATGTTGGCACCCAACGAAGATTTTCCAGGCCGTAAACCTGGCGGGACATTGATAGATCGTTGGATCGACTACGCAACCCTTGACGCTGTCAATAAATCATTAATTATTCATTATGTATAATGCCACAATGTTACCCATCGCTTCCACTCAGTTCATCCTCGTTCCACTCTTTGAATCTCTCGCTAACGCTTTGCGTTACTCTTGCGAAGCAGGAAAGGATGAGTGAAGATCCGGCGGTAGATCGAGTTAACCTCCGGTTGGATGAACAGAACGTAGGAAAAGGGGAGGTGGGTGGAAGAGATTGTTGATGATGGATTTAAACGATCAAACGTGGGCACAACTCTCACTGTGGTGCGCATACTCATTTCAAACTTCCTCTGTATGAATTTATAATATATGTACGTATAGATATTGTATCAAACTGCGATTTCCACGTGTTGGTGCTTCAGCGGATGATCTCACGCAATGCGATCTATCCTGCCACCTGACGGTGGCGTCCTCAGGCTCACGAGATGTATAAGCATTATACACATAATACCAAATGCACAACAGGGCTTGTGCCGCGCGCGCATCACACTACTAGGATCAACGACTGGGATTACAAATTAATCTTCGCTAATTGTCTCATTCTAGTTCCCCCTCAACAGCCACAGATAGAGTACGCTGGTGCTGTAATTTTACCGGGTGGCAATGTGACAGCGCGCGCAGGTGAAATTGCTACACTCACTTGCATAGTACGATATGGAAATCCACCGCCACTAATTAAATGGTTTGTAAACAAAACTTTTTCATGTGTATATATATATATTAATCATAATTTACAACGACGTAAATGAATTTTTTCTTTTACTAACTGTGCAAATGCGGGGAAGAAATATCGGATATTGGAAAGTTTCATTTTAATTTAATTACTGTGAAGAGTATTACTCTAAATTAGAAGTTGTATTGTCGTCGTTGGAGTTAGCGTCATTTTATTCGTTGGAATTTATTGGTTGTTCATTGAATTCGGTTGGACTGGTTGAAAGTTGAAGGTGATCAAAGCTATTGAAAGTAGTGTTTTTATTCTGTTTAGAGTTGAAGAAATAAAAGAGTGTTCAACGTTTTCATTCAAACAAATTATTTACTGGGATAATATTAGGAATGTTTTTTTTTTCCTGATCTTCATTGAATTTCCGAACGTTTTTCCGGTAGAGCTCACTAGTTAATGCTCCATGTTGATCCATGAATTCCGGAGAAATACACGAACGAATCCTAAAAGCCAAGTTTGATGTAGATACTTCTAAAGAGTAAAGTTCGTGGGTCACCAACGTATGTTAATGTGTATGGTGAAGTTAGTCTAAAATATTCAAGAAATTCAGAAAATCCTTTTCATCACTTCAGAATTATCTATTACACAAAGATATTTCTTTCCCCCAATTTTTTTCTCATAAGAAAACAAATTATTATCAAACAATTAAATCCTCATGATGAATTGTCGCTTATTAGAAAATAAAATCAACTATCCACTACGTTATAGTAACTTAACCTCCCCGATGGGAAAAAAATAAACAAACCATAAACTTCTCCCATAAATCCATCAAAATGATTGAATGAAACAAAAGCAAGAAATCAAAAACACAAATGCTCCCAAGGTTGAACACTTTTGCAATACTCTCTAAAAAAAATTGTCTCTTTCCACACTCTCTTCTTTCTATCTATTCCTCTATGCAGATTTGCATGAGCGACACTTAATCCTGTTCTCACTAAACTTTTTCACGCTGTTCACACTGCACTCTTTTTCTATCCTCGATAGCATGCTTTTCCACTTTAAACGCCATAAGAATTCATCCTCGAGAGTGTTAGTCTTTTCCGTTGCAAAGATTGTGACACACATCGTCGAACATCCTTCATAGTTATAACACAGATATATACATATATATAAATGTCTATAAACCTATATGTATATATAATTTGGTTAGATATAACACAGGGGCTTTTCCACCATGCACTATATGAATAATCATGATCCTATTCTCCATTTCGTATATGAAATTCACGGTGTATCCTCTTCCATTCTACCACAGGGAAGAGAAATTTCAGAGTGAAGTCTACCCACAAGATATATGTCTATGTATATATATATATATATATATAACGTTGGAAAATCATACGCCTGACAAATTTTGATCGTATCCGTTGCTTTTATTCTACTACCTTATTCATTTCCATTTTTTCTTACCCCTATGCAAACAAATATATTGACAGAATCAATTTTTTTCTTGCAACGTTTTATGTTTTTAATTGAATCATATCAATATGGTACATAACAGTTCAAGTTTCAATTGAGATATTGATTTGAAAATTGAAATAAAAATTGAATACACACTCAGAAGATTATGAATATTTATTGGAAGTACTTTTTGTTTTTATTTTTAAACTGTGAAAAATAGAATTCACTTATGGACACATGGGAATTTGAACTTCTATGTATTTTTATTCTTCTATATTCTTTTATTATTTTTATCTTCACTTTCTTTTCATCGGTATGTGCACATGCAGGGACACATCAAGGCAGAACCCCATCAGTTGCAATTTTTCTTTTCAACTTCTACCTACAGGCGTACACACACTGATGTGTTAGCGCGTTGCTCGTAGCATTTTTTGTCTATGTCCGCGTGGAATACAGAATTTTCTGGCAGGCATTCTCTGAGTATATATATATATACATATATATATATGTGTGTAGAGTAGTGGCACTATGGCGTGCATAGTCGCGCTTTTAAATTCGCGTTCAAGCGACGAGGAAAAAAAAATTGAATGAAAAAAAAGACAAAACGAAACACATCAACCTTCACTTCTATTCCCCGATACATTCGACCCACTATGTGAATGCAAAAACAGACTCAATACCCCGATAGCTACATACACAAAACCCTATATACACATACACATTTATAAACTCCAACACTCACATGAATTCCTCACATCGAATAAAAGAGATTCCACAATCGAACTCGTCTATCCAGCGCGAAATCGACCCTTCGCATTCACGTATAAAAATCTCATTCGTTTGTTTCGACAAATCTATCTATACCTCTCTCACTTCATCTCTCTATTTCTTCTATTACACAGGGAAAAAACTGAGAGGAAAAAAAATAAATAAATAAATAAAACAAAAAGATGATTAGAAAAAAACCCACATTGAACATTTGATTCTGAAACGAATGATGTAATTATTTGTTACTCTATTTTTTTTCCAATTTCAATCCTGCAGATGAAGCAAACAGTAGAGGAAAATACATAAATAAGTGAATACCTAAAACGGATTTATTTATTTTTTTTCCATCCAACAGCTTAAATAAAAAAGCAACGCGGTCTATGTATACTTTCTTTGATGCTGAGGTTTATCAAGATATTCAACGAAATAACTCGAGGGCTTTGGCAGGCAACTGAAAAGCCGGTTGAAATATACTATGCCAAAGGGTTTGTTCGTGTATTTTTATATGTATGTAAAGATAGGGAATTTGATGCAACAGACAGGGAAGTGTAGAGAGAGATGAAGAGTTGGGAAAGAGAATAGTGTAGGGATTGTGTTTGAGTAGACATTACAATACGCATTGAAAATGTAAATCCGAAAATGCACCAAGCAGGTATCTGAGGGAAACGGAGTTGCGAACATTGAGGCCGCAAGTAAATGCCACAGAGATTGATAATCCACGGACGTGGTCAACTAAGAGCATTTGTGATATTGAAGCAGACCGTTCACGATATGGACAGCTCATTCGATGCGAGGCAAATCATCCGGCATATGCAACCATGTCAGCAAGCGTTGAGGTTCGATTTGATGTCAGTTGTAAGTATAACTATTGATTGATTAGTACAATAAAACATTTTATGTAGTCAGATTATCTGTGCAATTTACATTCGGACTGAATGGAAAGAAATCCCTAAAAATTTCTATTGTTTGCAGGTGAATTAATTGATTTCATTATTGATTCATGAGATGACTGGAAATTTGTTTCAATATAAAAATATTCTCATTGAGTTTTCAAAATGAATTTGATAATTGTTTTGATGCAAGTAAATATTCAATGAATCTATTTGATTTGTCATAAAGTGACCGAACGGATTCAAAGAAAAAAATTAAGAAGTTTATATTGATAAATGTTCATAGCGTATGAAAGTTATAAAATTTAATTGCTAAAGTACGCGGGCAAATTGGAACATTGCGCCAGAGCCAGTTTGTCGGAATGATTTTAAAAAAGCTCAATTGCTGTACTCCAATGTTCTATCCTGCGAATTGTTGATGATTGTTTAATTTCCAATATTTCATATGCAATTAAAACTTAGTACTTGAAATGAATGTTATTTCATGTTCTATCAAATGTGTCTACACATGGTGATATGAAAAGATGTTGGAATATATTTATTTTTAATTCGTCTTATCACTGGTTAAGTTTTGATTAAATTAAATTGAGACCATTCAATTTTCCCCTGCTTATTGTTCATATTCATAATATATAAACGATATTGAAATAGTTTGTACGATAAAAGATTGAAGTTATGATTAATATACTCACAACTGTGTTGGAAATTGATATAACACATGATAAAGCATTGAATGTGATCCACAAGTTTTAGAATGTTCATATAGTGACTTCATTGACACGACAATTTGAATAAATATATAACGGGAACACGTAATAATTCTAACGCCCAACTTTCTACTGTATAACCTCCCAAAATATATTTGTACTTTTCATAAATTGTCCCCTGTCATCATGATAAACTTCACATATTTAAATTTACCTCGATGAATTCAAATAAAGTTCTACTGTATAAATATGTAAATACTCGCGTCATTCCAATATTAAGTGGCTATTCATCTTCAAAAATTTAAATATCAGGCACAGTAAAAATTCAGATAAGTTTGAGTAAAATATATTCTTGCTAAGTCGCAGCTTTTGAATATAATAAAAACTTGGCCAGCCTTCATTTCACCATGATGATAATGATACACAGCGAAAACCCATTGAATTTTATTTCTAAGATTCCTATTGAAATTACTTTGATACAATTATAGCTTCGATAAAACTATCGGAAATATGTCTGCAAGTTTATTTTCACGCTAATATTATTTTAGTTTAGTGTTGTTTGATATATCGACAAACATTGTACACATACAAGGGCACTTTTGGAGATGGGATAATGTTTGCATTCACATCTCCTTCAGGACTCTCTTCTCTACTCGTTCTCTTCGGATATTCTCATATATAGATAACGATCAAGCATTTATATACGTATATATGTGTGAAATATATATATCACCCCACTTTAATCGTCATCGATCTTGAGGTTTTGCTATACGTGACCACTGACCGGGATTCTATTGCCTGATTCAACCTCCCTCGAAAAAGCCACTGAATAAACGATCCGGTGAATTAATTTGAATGGAGATGATACCTATATCCACCATAGAGATTTGGAATTTCAATCGGGTATTTATGGATATGGCGCCCCACAGGCAAACGGCCATTTTCACCGATTCTTATTTTTTATTGTTTCACATTTCAATTTCAAATTTAATTAATTATCTTCCATCTCGTATGTTTGTTATTTCTCTTCTTTTTACTGTTATGATAGTTGGAATGTTTTTGAAATTATGAATTGTGAAATGTGTGTGGAATTGTTGAACAGACATTTCGATCACGGAAAATATTTATATCTACCGATTGAAGTTAATATGTTAATTGTTTTAGTTTTGTATCTTGTTGAGGACGTTGGAAAGTTGACTGTTATTTTCACTCATATTATTTGTTTGTTTGTTCTGAAAGTACTATTTATGCATAAAAATTCCACCATGCAAATTCAATATAAATTTTGAATGTTCACCAAAGAATTATGAGCAATAGCAGAAGATTGAAATTTTGTTGATTTGCAGACTCACATCGAATTGAATATAAATTCGAACGAATAGAAGTTAAATTTCATGAATAGGTCAGTGAACATTCGTTGGTGCGCGTATTTTGGAACCATTGTTACGTGAAATGAAACAGCTGAGCAAGCTATCCGGTCCACTACTCCACTCACATCCGACTTTTTCTCTATCTGCGAATTCCACCCTCACTTTTAGTTCATTCAATCCATTCACATTTCCGTAATAGGAAAGAATTAATTGCCATGTCGTGCGTGCATCTTCAAACTTCATAAAATTTATACATAATTACGAAGTCACGTTTATATATTCGCCGTATAATTCAAAAATTACCTTCGCTTCCCCATCGTCACATAAAAGTAAAAACAAATTGAATGGCAACAAAACTAAAATTATCCAAATAATTTTTCATGTCGCCAAACATAAACGCAATGTTTACGAATGAATTGTTGAACTGAAAATTTAATTTTAAAACATATTGATAAATTATAAAAACACATTTCAGATGCACCAGAGACACGTTTGGTTGGTGTTCCAATTGGTCAACTGGAAGAAGGACGAGATAAATTGGAAATAAGATGCAAAGCAAACGCCAATCCGCCTGCGTCAATACTGTGGAAACGTAAAAAGGGAGGAAACATGGAAGTAGTTAGTATTGGTGAAACTTTGACGTATTCACCAATACATCGAACTCATGCAGCAATTTATGTTTGCGAGGCATCAAATACTGAAGGAGAAAGTAGTCCTGTATCAATACAAATATCCGTCAATTGTGAGTGTACATAGAAATATATATAAATTCTCCTGATAAAATACACTTTCATAGAGATATATCTCCAACAAGAAATATAATTCAATTGAGAAACATCAAATTTCAATATCTTCTGCTATATCAAAGTTCTATTGACACAACGTAAATAAATTCTGCTATTTCAGTTCCGCCTAAAATTGGTTCGGTTGGACCAGATCGACTGTCAACAGCATTACTTTATTCAGGCGCTTCGTTTGAGTGTCGCGCTGATGCAATGCCACCAGCTGAGTACAGGTAAAGGTCATTCGATTTGTCCATTTGAAGGTTGTATCAATGAAGGAATAGAAAACAGGTCGATAATCCAAATCGCAACCCCAGCACTGAATCAATTGTGTTTTTGTTATATTTGTTTTTATGCATTTCTAGAGCGATGTGACAGTTGCTTCATCACTGAGCAATCCGAATTTTTGTTTATCTTTCAGTGTGTCTGATAAACAATCTGTGTGCGCAGCAACTTTTATTAAGATGAAATGAAGCAAATTATTCTGATTGAATGAAAATTATTTTCAATATCTTGTAGGAAGTCAAATAATGAAATGATTCGATATAAACACGCGGAAATTTTCGGGAGTATAAATTTAAATTTTGTTTGATTCCATGAACAAACACACAATTCCCATCAGTTAGATTTTAATTAACGAACGAACCCTTTACATATTGAACTCTAATTTGCAATTTCCATTGCATGAAAACCATCGAAATTCGTTGAACTAAAATAATTTTGTTCTTTGATAGATGGGAACAAGTATTTACTGATGGTCGTCCTCCAGCCGAATGTGGCAAGGGTGAACGTTTGATATTAACAAATGTTACTTATGAACAACAAGGCCAATATATATGTATTGCTTCAAATACTATTAATGGGAAAGTACGTGAAGTGAAAAGTAGTCCAGTATCATTGGAAGTTGTTGGCGCACCACGAGTAAGTTTCTTAGATTTTTCACTTGTTATATTTTTCAAAGATAGAATTGAAACCTAATTTTGTTTCTCAAGCCATGAAGTTCATTATAAATTCTATCACCATCTTGTTCAATTTATTTTTCTATGATATTCATCATCGAAAATATAAACTTTTGTGTGTTGATATTTTTAGCGAGTTCGAACTAACTCCATTATCCTCCTAATACATATAATGAAACTGTAAAATTACTTGTGATGCAGGTGGTGAAGCCGCTCAGTAATGAGAAATATATCGTATCAACTACTGAAGGCAGCCCAGCACGATTGGAAATCAGATTGTGTTCTAATCCAAAGCCACGTCTGGTTGCATGGGAATGGGGTAGCACAAGACTACACGCCGGTTAGATAAATCGATTATTTTTTATTATCCTGTGAATTACTCTATCGACACTAGATTGAATCAATTTTAATCCTTTTACTGTTTCGTATTCTTTTCACTTTAAAACAACGTTTTTTTATGGACTCAAAATAATGGTTTATATTTTTTTAATTAAGGCGAAGTTTTAGAGTCAAGGTATCGTGCATTGGATTTGGAACCATTGTCACTAGAGGACTGCTTTTCAGCAATTCTGGAACTCACTAGTACTATTAAAGAGGACCAAAGATTGTATTACGTAATTGTAGAAAATGATCGTGGCAGCGACCGACGTGCTCTGATGCTGCGAGTCGACGAGCCAGGCCAGGTATCCAATCAATTATCCCAAGTATCAATCAAACTAATTGAAAACTCGAGGGAAATTGCAGATAATTAAAATAATTCTCTCCGATTCTCTCTTCATTTTGCTACGATCATTTCTTAATCCATTGTCGTTTATCTTATTTTAAAGATTCCGCTTGTCATTGGCGCCGTTGCTGGTTTCACTGTTCTCTCTGTGTTGGTAATGGCTTTTATTTGTTTCCTACGCTCAGACAGATGTTGCGTGACGAGAAATACTGGGCCAACGTTACAACAAGTGCACTGGTGAGTAATTGCTTTCTCAATTGTTAGAAAAATTAAATTTATAACTGATATTTCATTTAATTTTCTTCGCGATTATTAATAATTTTTTGATTGTTTTTTGACAGCACGAAAGCGTCAAATGCAATGATTGAAGATCCAAGACTGACTGTAGATACAATGGAACGCGCTAGAGAGCAATTTGTCACTGAAAAACGACAAAACCACGTACTGAAACCAGTACCAACACAGCAATATCCACAAGACTGTTATCAATTAAATCGACATGAACCACAACACGAGTCACACTATCAGAGGCATCATCATCACAGTCAACCAATTCATGGACCGCAATATACATTGCAGGTGAGATGTTAGAAATGAAACAAAAGTGAGACAACATTCTGGTAGATAAAGTTGGTAGAGGATTGCAGTCCGAAATGGAGATTTCATCACTCGGAATGAAAAAAGAGAATAAAGAGGAAATCTAATTTTCAATACTAAATAGGCACCGTAGATTACTTTCTTCCTTGTTCTGTCTTGCCAATGCTTTTGGCTTTCATCACACTATCGCCTTAATCGCGAGAAAGACGAACAAATTACAGTCTTGAAAACGTGTTTAATTGTGAACGTTCAATTAGAATTGATGATGCACCGATGTAGAATTTTTTCCACGCATGCCAGCAATTAAATACTCCTTCTCTATGCCTGGACCTACCCTGCACCAACTTCTGCTCAAATGAAAATCGTATATTGATGTCTTTGGAATAACAGAAACGAGCAAAATTACGAAAATAAAATTCATAAAATTGAACAAATGATCGGGAGGGAAAACAAAGTTCTGGAAGTAGGAATTTTTTGGTTACAGCGTGGAACTGGCCTCAAGACCGAAAGACTGAATGATTCAAATTCAATCCGGAACGTTTCGCGACCACGTTACAGGACCTAAATGATGAACTATCAGTGTTGAACCCATCGAGAGATTTAAACACAAATACAGTCACACAGGACTTATGCTTAGTATTGTTGAATAAGAGAATAATATTGCTCAAGCCCTTTCCTGTGCTGACATTGAGCAGGATGATATCATGTGATGAAATCATCAGATGAAATAGAATTATTGAATATATTATTACGAGGGTTGGAAACAAAGGGAAGAAAGATTGAGCAGGATGAGAGTGATATATAGAAATCTATTTGCGGGAACACTTTAGAATTCCGCCTTTGAGCGAAAATTTAATTCTGAAAATATAATACAATCCAAATCTTTTTTGTAATATAAAAAATTATATTACCACAAAGTGAATCGTAATTTATAATAACTTGGTGCTAAAACTATTTTCTGTTTTGTTCCAAGGAAAAAAGAAAATCACCAGTAATACTACACCGAAGAATCAAACTAGTCAGTTCACTAAACTAATAAGAAGTACCAATAATTATTCTTAAGTTCACGAACAAGAGAAAAAAAGATCCTCTTATAAATTAATCGTGGTTGTATGAAGAAAAAACAAAGAAAATACAGACAGAATCGAAAAAGAAATCAAATAGAAACAGACATGATCTCTCATAGGCTATCAAAGGGCCTCATTATTGTGTTCATTAAAAATCTGTGTATCGACTTACAGCCAATATAATATATACATATATAAATACATATATATTGAATAAAGACACAAATTATTAGAGAACACATATGTGGGTTGAAAAAAAATCCGTCTGAACGATAAAACCTACAAAAATTTACATGATATGAATATTGTGGCTGTTTAATTTTCATATTCACCGTTTCCATTCTTTAATATTCACTACCTCAACTCGAAAAAGAAGAATTGAAAATACGCATCGAGTAATTGTCTACTTAATTTCAAAAAAGAAAATGTTTTATTGTATTTCATTATTAAAGTGATCACAATCCTGAATGTGCATTTCACCCTTTGCCATTGATATGATGTTTGTTTATTTTTTCATTAGATACTTTTTTTTAGGAGAAAGCAATCAGTATAGATACTGCGAGCAAAACAAAAGTACTAATCCTGGATGTGAATTTTTCCTTTCCAAGTAGCAAGACTGATGTATAGTGCGCCTGTTGTCATATGTTGAAAAAATCGAAAATTAATAAATAAATTAGAGAAAAAAAAATCAAGCTATTGTCTCTAAGATAGCAGATGACGATAAATGTGCAGGGGGAGCAGCTGTTTCTCAAACCAGAGCGCCTGGCAACATTGAAGCCATATAATAAGAAGGAGAAGACACCGCAATATACAACATTCAAGCCTACCATGACTCATTGAAGATTTTGTTATCTATTTTATATCGGTATGCTTAGAAAAATAAAATGGCATTCAATCAAACCGACATTGTTTTTGCTTATTCATTGTCCCACTCTCTTTCCCACATCAATTCATCCTATTAAAGGGGTCCAACATCGCAGAACTATAGACGAGCTGAACTAAACTTCTTCCAAACATCTCCATCCTTAGAACCATATCAAAGACAAAAGATGAGGAAATCAAGAAGATTGCTGATTCAACAATTGCTCGTTTCAATACGTTTCTTCTCAACAATAAAAATAACAGAAATATAAATTATCCAACATGTTTGTACCCATAGAGACATTGGAGAATCACACCTGAATGAACCTAATAACGATAGGAATTTCAGTTCTAAAGTAATATATTGAGTACTTCGATGAGTAACAATCTTGGCAAATAGACACCATGGATCCATCATTCCTTCACTGGATATGATAGATCACAAATTCATCGTCTCAACCGATGAACAAAATTCGCGAATCCTGATAAAGCAGATTTGTCTCTTACAATTTCATGGTAACCAATGCAACCAAATGGCAGACCTGGTCCTCAATAATGATAATCCATCAACATCCCCCGACAATGTTGAGAATTGATAAAAATATATATTGGCCACTGGCCCAGTATCATCAGCCATCTCATCAGAAAGCAATTATCATCACCACCATATCATTTAATCGTATTTAATTCGTATAATAACATAAAAATATAACGATACCCTGTGTAGATCACTCCTCCATCTGAAAGCAACAAAGCAGAGGGTCATTCATATAAATGAGCATAGAAATAATTTTTACATAAAATCCAAACTGTTGGATGAATCATAATGCCAATCAATTCCAATCATCAAACGAAAATTAACGCCAATATCTATTGAAAACAACTTACAAATGATATGTGCAGTCTTCGATTATATGCCACAGCCAGCGATGTGTAAAAATTTGGTCCACCAACAACTTCTATAACATTTATTCACATTCAAAAAGAACTTTTTCATATCACAACCATATCGATGCGCAATTTTTCACCACTGATCTCAATTATTCCCAGCGCGAAATACAAATGGGATGCGTACGCATTCCAAGAATCGATACCAGCGCCACTGTTCATTCCCTATGGTAACAAATTACCCCAAATTCATATCAATAAATAATTTAGGATTATAATAAATAAAATTAACTGAATAAATACTTTTCCAATCATGTTAATAATTATTATATATTTCATTTGCAAATTTAAATAATTTACCCACAGAGGTTATGGTCAGTTGTGATAATTCAAATAAGACCCACCGGAAACATCTGTTGTACAATCGGCCCGCGCAATCATATATTATTGCCCGCTTTTTCCACGACAAACAACTTCTCCAACCGTCACATCACGGTGCAGCTTTTTGGCGCCAACGAATTATTATACATTATATTGTTATTATTTTCATAGGGAAAAATTGAATAAATAGTGAGTAATTCATTTCTTTTAATACAAAAAATATTCAGTGTGCACAAATTTTGTTTAGTTCACGTTCGTTACATCTAGCACGTGAACCTAATAAAACCTAACCCTCAAATACTATTTTTCAGTGCCGCCAAAAAGAGCAATTAAACGTCCAGCTCCAGCTGAGGAGAAAGAAGTGAAAGCTCCAAAACAGATGAAGAAGAAAACAGGTATATTTCCTGTATATTTTTACCAAAAAAACCTTTCCATTCATTCATAATAACTGATTATTTCATCGATACAAATCGAGTGATATGATAAAAAATATTGA
This sequence comes from Meteorus cinctellus, assembly GCA_030523045.1. Lineage (NCBI taxonomy): Eukaryota > Metazoa > Arthropoda > Insecta > Hymenoptera > Braconidae > Meteorus > Meteorus cinctellus. Next base: position 52,814 of record JAPYZF010000119.1, read on the forward strand.
GGTTATACCGACATTTACATTCTTGGAAAATGATTTTAGAGCTTCTTGTGAAACCCGACTTGAGATCTGTGCTAACGGGTGGCACAATGTTGTCAGTTGGTCAGGGTGACACTGGGCAACTTGGTCTAGGTGAAGATGTAATGGAAAAGTCGCGTCCAGCAGTTATATCAGGATATACTGATATAGTTATGATTGCTGCTGGTGGTATGCACAATGTTTGCTTAACAAAATCAGGGAAAGTCTTGACATTTGGCTGCAATGATGAAGGTGCTTTGGGACGTGATACTACAAAAGAGGGTTCCGAGACAATACCAGGTTTTGTTGATCTTGATGAAATGGTAATCCAAGTAACAGCAGGAGATTCGCACACTGCTGCCTTGTTGAGTGATGGCCGAGTATTTGCCTGGGGATCATTCAGGGTTTGTTATTCAATGCATTTATTCATAACGAAGGGATACTGTCGGTCTATTCATGTCAATAATTCATGTAAATTGTTATAGGACTCTCACGGATCGATGGGTTTAACAGTTAGAGGCAATGAACGTTTGCCGATAGAAGTATTACCAGCAATAAAAATAGTAAAAATAGCATCCGGTGCTGATCATCTTGTGATGCTAACAGAAAATGGTAGAGTTTACACATGTGGTTGTGGCGAGCAAGGACAATTGGGTCGTGTTGCATCACGAACAGCTGATAGACACAATCGACATGGAATGATCAATTTATTGACACCGGGTTTGGTAGAATTTAAAGTTACAAAGAAACTTCTCTTCAAAGATATTTGGGCGGGACAATATTGCACATTTGCCAAGGAATACGTCAAAGGCGAGATTTACGTTTTTGGCTTGAACAATTATCATCAAATAGGTTAGTAGAATTATTTATAATATTGGTGAATGACTGAGAGGATTTGAATTTTCATTTCATGGTTTCTCTCCCATCCAGGTCTTGATGATACTGTACCATATTTTCACCCAAAACTGTCGAAAACTTTCAACGGAAGAGAATGGCTACATATCAGTAGTGGACAACATCATACCCTCGCATTGGATGATGATGGCTCTGTTCATGTTATGGGTCGCAAAGAATATGGTAGACTTGGGCTCGGACCTGATTGTTCCGATGCAAAAGAGCTCACGCAGCTCGAGAATTTAGGCGATGCAAAATTTATTGATATTGCGGCTGGCAGTGCACAATCATTTGCCGTTAATAGTGTTGGTAAGTTTCGAAATATATCTGCTTGAGCCATACATTAATTTGAATTGAAAAGATTATTAACCGTGGAATCAAATTGTTTAGGACAATTGTATGCTTGGGGTATGGGCAGCAGTGGACAACTGGGAACAGGCGAGGAAGATGATGTTGATGTACCAGTTTTAGTGAAAAGCAAACAGTTAGAAGATAAAAATGTTGTTCGGGTATCAGGTGGTGGCCAACACACACTAATTTTGACATCTTCACGTTCAGCAAAAGAAAAAACAGCTGGTTAATCACATAATTGAATTCAATTATTATATTTAATAATTGTAATCAAATTCAAGTGCCACAAACGTAAAATAATATAATAATAAAATTTATATGTTCTTCAGGATTATGCCTATGACAAAATCGTACAGATATGTACACTTAATCAATCACAAGTATTCGAACATTTTCAAAATTTACATTTTCTCAGCTGAATAATTACATGTTACCTTCAGTCATTGCAATTTTGAATACGCGGAAGGTAATTCTTTACTCGTCGAAAGGCAATTTATTGTTTTTTTTTTCCGAATAATACATCATGAGATTTATATATGAAGAATGATTGCACACGAGTGTTCTACCGTCTTGAGTTCACCAGCAAACTCTACTTTGCTTATTTGCATTCAGTTTGTAAATATGCCTTCGAGAACGTAGAGATTATGTCTGACAATATCTAATCAATGCAATCATTCTCGTAAATATGCATCGATAGCATAACATCAAAATCCTGATCTTTATTATTGATGAGCAATGAAAATGTTTTTTTTTCTGTTTCGTTGGACTATAAGTTTTGCTGCGCTTTTTTTGTACTTCGTTGTCATGTTCTCGTGGAAACAACGAAAACAGTAATTCAATTGAGGATTATAAAGTAAAAGAGAAAAAATGAATATGTTTACTGGTTTTCTAGATGGATAAGGAATTTTGCAACATTGCGAATCATGTGAGATACATTTTATGTACATAAGTTAATTTTTTGTTCAGTGAATTCTATGATTATGGGAAATCTTTGAGTACATCGGAGAAAAATGAATTATGAATGGCGAAAATCAATGTGTTTTCGATTATACTGATGTCACTATAAATTTTTTTACGAATGATGAGGAATTAAATGGATAAGATAAATTTATAAGTATAATTAGAAGGAGAAAAATGAAAGTACTTTGCGTTAGAATTTTTTCAAGACTTTAGTGAGATTTCTGTCGATAAAGAAATGAACAGCCCCATTTTTGTACGTGTTATGTTTCACATTACTAAGTCCAATTATATTCTAGACAAATTCCTCTATCTCATATAGGAAGGCAGGGAGATCGTTTTCTTTTTTGTTTTTCTAAATATATAGTAATAGTTATTACCGAAGCATTTGTCGTTTCCATTAAATCATGTTGATGTTTTTCTTTTCATCTACTTTGTTTTCTTCAATAAATGAATAAGTACAATTTGGTGTTTTTACAGGCTCAAGTTTATTTGTAACATTTATACTAAATACAGAAGGCATCTACACTTTGAAATGTCTATATAGAAACTAACTCACAATTGTGAACATCCATAGCTTGTATTTTTTTTACATCACAATTAAAAAAAAAGTTACAATTATTCTCAAAGTCCATGAAATGCATAGTATTTCGTAATTTGTTTACTTTTGTTTACATTTTATGATTATGAACCTTCAGCTTTTTGTTGTTCACTCATCGATATTTCAGTTAATTTCTTGCCAATTTTTTCGTGAACATCTAGATATTTGGCAACACAACGATCTAAACAAACTGATTCACCTTTCCCTAAATCAGGTTCAGAATATTTCGGTAATATACATTTTCTGTGACATGCTGCTGTCATTCTATTATACATATCTGACATCATTTCGATCTCCAAATCTTGCACCAACTTCAATTTGGCTTCATCCAACTGTGGTAATCCCGCCATCTCGAATTAAATTTCGTTTCTTTTATTTTTTCTGTCTTATCCCTACCGAATTACTCCAGTCTCTCAATTTCACTCCTTACAATATCTCTAGTTTGCTTCAGGAATATCTTTATTTGCAGCGAGTTGTCTTGCACGTTTCCTAGCTAGCATATCCCTTTGACGTCGTCTAACAACAGATTGTCTTGAAAAATAAAACAATGTCATACCAGTACCAATTACGATAGTCCTGAAAATGAATGAAACATTTCATATAATTTCTTAATATCGAATAACAAAATATCAACAAATCAAATTCTCAAGCTTGGAAAAAATCATCTGAATGAGCAAAAGTGAGGTTATGTTCAGTCCGGATGAACACCCAAAGTGATTTAAGACAATTTTCGGTGCATTATCAAGTACATACCTACCATCCAACCGCTATTTTCGACATTTTCGTCTCAAACATGTTGGCTCCTCTTATTATTCAATCAAAGTCTGGACAAAATGAGTGCTAAGAAGGTACAGGAGGTTAAGCACGTAATATGCGGTGTCATAGGCAAACTGGACCCATGTGAGAGATCTCCTATGATTGGAAGAATCTCATGCGCCATTTCCGGTCGGCGCATGACGACAACGGATGGTCACTTCTTCCAGAAACAACGAAACAAGAATATCCACAAAAATTTCAAGTTGGCTACATAAAATAACCAAAAAATATATCTGAGGTATAAAATTTCAATAAATTGTGACAAGATAACAGTCACAGGATTTATTCAAGTCAGAATAATACAATCGTAATGATATTCAATAGCAAGTCAAAATGGTGGCCACCATATTTCAATTTTCCCGCGCTAACCTGCAGCGTCATCTGCGTCGCCATGACAACATTCTGTGCACCTCTCGACAATTTTAAAAGTTTTGAAGCCAACTTACACCGATATCGTTCACAGTGTCAATGAATCATACAATAAAATATCAAAATTTTCAACATAATCATCAAATAATAATAAAAAAACATTCAAAATAACACAATAATCAAATAAAATCAAAACAAGTGCTCAATTTCCAGTGAATAATTCAAGTCCACAAGATTCTTAAATTGTCACCAGTGGCTTCTGCAGCATCACATATCCATCACCACGTACATGTTCACATACCTACAACTACACTCTCAAGTGTATCATCAACTCTACATCACTGGGTAAGTCCTCATACAAAAATCTGCAAAATAGCTTTCATACACTAACAATCATTTCATGAATTATAAAAGTAAAACATTCCAAACTTTCATAATTCAACCCCATCCATAATTCATAATTATCAATCATAACCATAAAATTAAACTCGATGGAATCCCCAAGTTAGTAAAACAGAGACATATACATATATATATACATATACATATGATATCCCGCGATGAGGATAAAGGGGGAACTTTGTTGCAAGAGTGAGGAGTCGAGCGTGCAGTATAATCATATGGAAAGAGAGAATCGCAGCAGCCACTCCCGCGCTGCTAGGCGACGCGATTCGTGCAAAAACGGATTCAGGATAGTGAATTGAGGGTGTTGGTGACGAGACGAAAGCGCGAGAGAGTATAGCGATAGAGAAAGAGAGTAAATTCGGTTCTGTAATTTCATACAAGAGAAAGTAGGGGTGGTGAGAAAAGGGGAGAGAGAGCGTTGCGAATTCGCGCACCGGATCCACGCAGATACGTAGACTATATACGTTGGTTCAATGACCACCGCCCTGCTCTCGTCCAACCCCAACAACGTTCGAGCAGCGGCAGCGGGGGTTGCCGGCACATACATATACATAAATGTTTAGTGGTAGGTACATAGAGGGTTAAAAGAGCCGGTATATGTGCATGTGTTTGTGCATCTCCGGGATCGTGCAGAGGGAGCCACGTTGTCATCGTTTGCGAAAAAGGAAATAAGAAAAAAAAAATGCGAAATGAACGGGAGGGTGTGTAAGAGGGTGCATGAGAATGAGAGAGTTAGATACACTGCGTCTATATATAGGTGACAGTGGAGGGAGAAAGCAAGAGTGGGTATGAAAGCCAGAGCGAGAGGGGTGGAAGAGGGTGAGAGTTGAAACCACCCCCTTCATCGAGGGCGAGACGCAGCAGCAGCATCGAGCCCAGTTCCGTCGAGTCCAGGGGTAGAAGCTACTGGCCGCTTGTCTGCTCCCTTCTTTCGCTAGTTTCATTTATTTCCGTTTTAGTTAAATAATTTTTGATTCCATTCGAATTTGTTCTCAATTCCAAAAACAACCAAATATATTCCGTGATTGAATGGTATATACACACACATATATATATGTATATATGTTTACATATACATATATGTATAAATAAATCTTGAGCATTTGGCACAGGAAAAGAAATTTTGATAAAAAATAATATAAAATATTGAGTCAAAATTAAGTCATTAGTTTATAGATAAGAGGAAAATATTTAACTTTGCGGTGGGTTTTTAATCGCGTCACCACGATCGGTTCATTTCTTTGTGTCGTATGTATATGAGTTTTATATACACATATATAACAAATTATATAGATATATATTTGAACATACATATATAATATATATGTGTGTTTATTTATAGATGCGCTTATAAATAGAGTGTGTACATATATATAAAGAGATAAGTCGGTTTGAAAAATACCTACAAATCACCATCACCATCATCACTGTCATCCACTCCCTATTTTTGAGGGTAGTGACGTTCGCGAAAATTTGAACAGGTGTAAATTGTTGTAATATCATAGACAATATCCTACGAACAAACAACAGCACGTGCCCACGTGGAATTTTGCGAGGCTTCATTTCAGGTATGTTTTGTTTTTTTATTTATTTAAAATAATTTATTCATATGCTGGATTTATTCTATTTATTTTCATAAATTGTCACTTGTTACAATTATTATCATCATCTTTTTATTCTTTTATTTTTTCTCTTTCTATACAATTGTTTTGACAACAAAGAGTTGGCATAAATAGGTCGTACTCAGTATACAACAATATTCATATGTATGTATGTATTTATATTCTTTTAACTCCATTAATATGATGGGTGGAAAATGAGGCAAAGTGCGAGAGGGAATGAGAGATAGTGAGAAAAAAATACAGTTAGTTAAAAGAGAGGAATAAAAAAAATGTAGAGAAATGTAAATGAAAAGGTAGATATGAAAGACAACTGGTGCACGAGAGAACTATTAAAGGGGTGGAGCCTGAGGGAGTTATTTTATAATACTTCATGTATTAACATGAGATTTTAAGCCATTGAACATATATTTTTTTCCATTTTATAAAGAAATTCAACATGAATAAATAAAAATAATGTTGAATAGAATTCGTGTCATGAAAGGAATGAAATATCAAAAATTTCTTTTTCTCCACTCACTCGGATGTAATTTAATCCTTTCCTGAGGATTAATATCTGGCTGTAGAGATACCTTCTATACCAATATAAAAGAAAATACAACGTAGAATTAATTTTGTAATAAAATTGTCGGTCAAGGTTTGAATATTTTACTTTATCAATGTCGAATTGAAAGATAAAAGTAATTAGCGAGCATCAATTCTATCTCCGTAGTTTAACATGACGGTCCGGTGATTTTCTCGCGACCTTTGCTCTATTCTTGCCTGTAGCCACATCTAAACCCCCTCGTGTCAGCTGATTAAAATCAATAATAGCCAAACGTGGCTCAACCGGATGTTCTGTTACTGTTCCTGTTGTTGTCATCATGAGGATATTAGACTTTGTGGCGTCGACCGGTGGTTGTGGTGCCCCAGGGCTACGATACCTGTAGCTCGGTGGGTTCTTGCCATTTCCCGTTCCAATTCCACTCCCGGTTCCCGGTCCACTGTTCATTCGTGTGCCGCTCATCGATCGGTAACGCGAGCCAGACGGCAATTCAACTGCATCTTCAATAAAATACCTTGCGAAAAAAGAACCGATTAAATTATATATCAATATTTGTCTAGAGAAAAATTACATCTCTGTTCATTAAAATGTTCCAAGTTCGCTGAACTCTTCTGCATTATTAATGAAAGATTGAGATTAAATTGGAGCTTTGGAGTTAGATGAATCCCAACTTTATCGAAGTTTTTCCATCAATTGGAATGATGAAAGAAAGAAAAAAGTGGAAATTAAGGTAAATATCAAATTGGGGATTGACTGCAGATAGGATAAAGAATTGAGAAGGAAGGTGGATGATAGGGTGGGTCCTGGTCACATATACATATATATTGAATTGAAACCTCACTCGTGGATGCTGGCTAGATGCAACGGCGCAGGCGTTCTAGCTGTCCGGGGTCGTGGATCCCGGGTTTGCCGATGCCTCTGTCTGGATTGACGTCCTCGCTTATTTGATGGCTGGTCGGGCAGTCCCGAGGGTATCAAACCTGTCAGCTTGTAATATTCCATGAGGACACGAGCTAAATTACGTCCAACTCGGTAATCTTAATGAGGAAAACAGAAGAATTTAATTCAACAAACAATCGTCAAGGGAAATAAAAATTGGCAATTCTCCAGAGTCGACAAAAAAATAACTTTGAACTGTATAAATTTCCGCACATGAGATAAAACAATTTAAAATAGAAGGATACAACTTTCTTCTGTATATGGAAGTAGTCCAGGTTGTCCCTTTCTATAATAGCCATACATAGACACCTGTATAGTATAACAATTAACATGTTCACTCAGAATTGAACATAAATGACGCCGAGCAGTTCCTGCTTTATGTGGATCTTGATTGTACATTGTATTCCCAGGTTCATAATCATCAGCATGTTGTGCTAACAATTTTGGCAAGACAATATGTCTCTCGTACCTGAAAGGCTGACAGCCATTTAATTTAGTTCACAGTATTAATTACTATGTACGAACACGATTTAAATGAATTCATTTTTCTTTTCCTTACCTGTATACATCGTCATAAGTATTACCATAAACGAATAATCCTGTGGCATTTGTGTGTGCATGCAAATCTAAAATGCAATCCAATGGTGTATTAGCATTTTTATCCAGCGATTCGAGTAGCGTCCGTGTCGCTGAAAGCGTTGGATGAATCCATTCTGATATTCGATTCCACGCTCTATTTAAATCCATTCCCATTAATGACGATCTGATAAGTGAATTTAGAATCTGATTCTCATCACGTAAAACATCAAAGAATAATCCATTATTGAAATAAGAAGTTGATATGACAATGTACTTACCGATAATTCCCAAGGAAGACTCCATCAGGATTGAGCATTGGTATAATCTTGAAGATTACGTAATCACGTAGAACTTGAGCAATTGGATGTGGACTAACTAGGAAATCCATCAGTCCTTGACAAACAAATGATGATGGTGATTCGCCTGGATGTATACGACTCAGAACTGTCACCACTCGTCTTGGATGTTCATCAATGTTACTATCACCAATTGTTATCAATTCCACTTTTCTTTTTTGTATGGAAGACGTTAATGTTTCGCGTTTTACGGTGGAACATTTAGTACAAAGATTGTCTAAATAACCAAGACATCTTGTGTATGAATATGGATAAGTTAATGCGAATTGATAAACATCATCTTCACGATCAAAATTAAATGTAAATGTTAACACATGATGATTTTGATGATGAGGTGATTTATAATAGTAAACTTGCTTATGTGGTATTCGTTGCCATTTTGATTTACTCGTTGATTTTACCAGTGGTGTCATTCCCACTTTGAATAAATTTTTACTTTTCGATATATTGACGATATTGAATATAACACGTTGATCAGCACGTACATTATCAACAGTGAAATTGAACCATAATCTCAAACGTGGACTGCATGTATCAGGTCGAATGAACAGATCGTATTCGTACTCTGACACTAAATCAACACGACCCAAATTTCCAGTTTCAAATGCTGCATCAAAGCACAGATGACCTTTTTTCGCTTTACCACTGTGACCTGGTGGACGAATTATTAACCGGCTGACATTGCCAAGACCACCTTCACCATCACTATCATCACTATCTGCAAGCAAAAAAAATAGGAAACAAAATTTAATTTACTTTATAATGAATAGAAAAATGCAATTCACATTCACTTTGAAACTGTAAAATTCCACCATTTTTTACTCTTTATTTCTCGAAAAATTAATCATATTCGAGAGATTTTTGGTCTATAGATAAGCTCAAGCACTATTGTGAACAATGAATGAGGCAAAATATATTAATCAACGAGTGGGATATCTTTTTTCAACCTTTTCATAAAAGAAATGAAACTTCATATCTTTTGTTGAAATTGGATGGCACATGACATTTTTGCTGGTATTGCGAATGATTTATTCTTCGTATTCATGTGATAGTATAAATATAAAAAAGGCGAAAGTGAAAGTCGAGAAAAAAGGATGAATTAGTTGGACACTATGAATATTCGTTTGGGGACACGTACAATAATGGGTCGATTAAATGTCGCTGTGCTGCGTGAGAAGAATTTCCCTCGGTGCAATTCGTCCCGCGGAATTAGATATCTCGACATGAGATGGGGAGAAAAAGTGAAAGGACATACACTAACAGCCAGACAGACACACTCACACATACACATATTTGTGTGTGTATATCCTCTACATCCAGTCACTCAAATGGAAGAGAGAACAGGGACCACATGCAAAAGTGGATTAAACGCGCCGTAGAATAATCGCTTTAACAACGCACGACAGGATTATGTGGTATATAAAATGAGAGAGAGAAAAAAAAAAGTGAGAACGAAAGAAAGAGATTGAGAGTGAAGTAGAATGGGAATTTGGCTCCACCCCAAAATTGGCGATGACTTTCATAGAAATTTAGTGAAGTAGCAAAATTCAATAGCAATTGTGGACTTTCACATGTCCACAGAGTGCACCCAATTGACTTTTTATATTTGATAATGAAACCTGGGAATAGAAATGAGCATTATCAAAATTTTATAGGATATTTTATTAGCTTCACATGCACACTTGACACGTTTAAAATTTTTTTTTTCGTTCTATTCTAATTGAAATGGAAAATTTTAATTAAAGAATCAAATTTTATTCTTTTGTTCAAACGTTAACACAGAATTGATTCAATAATTTCAATATTAACTGACCAGCTTTTTGATAGAGACTGGTATGCTCCAATGGATCACGACCATCCATATTATAATAATAAGGAATTATAAATATTTAGTCTTTTGATGAAGAGGCTGGTAGCCAACAATGCGCGGCAAGACACGGTGCAAGACTGATAGGTATGAAGCCCACGAATAGTGTATAAACCTTTAGATATCTACCACACGTTCGTTTCACCTTGCATGAGATATAAAGGCACATACTGACGTGAGAAACATACCACACCAAGTTGAGGATCGCGTTTCGGTCAATCTCGTAGTCAGATTCGTGTTTGTGTTTTGACACCTTATTTTCTAAACGTGTTGCAAAATTCGATGGTTAAAATTCATATAATTACCTGTATACATAACTCCATGATTATCTCTGTTGAAAAACAATTGTCTAATCGATTTTACAATTAACACAAAACCGAACTTTATTTGTCTTCAACTTTGTTCTCATGATTTAATTGGAATTAAAAAGTAATTGAATCAAATAGTTAAAAAAGTTTGGATATGAAAAAAAAATTTTAATTGAACTTGAAATTCAATAGGGAAAAGAAATTAAAAATCGTTTATTGTACCAGAATGAAAAGAGAAGAATTAAGAGTAACCTGTTGATCCAATATTTTCATTGAACTTCAATGTGATAAATTTGATTTTATTATATAAATTTAAAAGAAACGATTGTAATGACCTCGTTGATGGAATAGCTTTTAGGTTTAGACACAGATCACATCAGTGCACGATTCATCAATTGAAAAAGCATTTCGTGCTGTCATGCAAGGTATACACATATATACATATCATATCACGTTACTCCACCAATCTTGAGTCACTTATTCTTCGTGCTACTTTGAGGTGCCATCCTCACAAAGCACAATGTGATCATGTGAAAATAATACAATCTCGCGTGGCAGAAATGCGTCAAGGAGTGAAATAAATTTGTGTCTTCTCATTTATTTTTTATCTATTTGTACAAGGAGTAAAGTCGATTGTATTGTAAAGTACAAATAGTTTCGGTTTATGATTGAACATTTGAAGTATTTTTACTAATAAGACACGAATAAAGACTGACAATTATTATCATCAATATTTTTAGTGAAATGTTTATTTTACTGATGATATTATTCAATCTTATTCATTATCATTTAATAAGTTTGTATTATTGTTTAGAAAACAATTTAATATAAATAAATTTGTCGATTGCTAATTATAGTGTAACACCAGTTGTCGAATTTATTGAATTCGCTTGAGGAATTTTAGTTCTTCATTATTTCAATGGTAAATTTGACAGAATTTCGAGCTAAATTTGAATTAGTTTGTGTAAAACGTAATTAGAATTCTATTTTAATCCTTCAGGCTTTTGAATTGAGTCAACGGCTCAGCATTGATGGCCTTTGTTCTTCACAGGTTTGATTCACCTGACTTCATCCTGTTATATCAGAGTTACAAAGAAAAAAAAATACTCTTAAAGAATTATATAACACCGATAGACTTTTTCATTTGCATTCAATCAGCATTTTTATTCTCATCTACTCTTTATTCTTATATAAAATATATATATTTTTATCAATTTTCAATTGGATGATAAATATGTATATATATATATTTTACTCCCCCTTGATATTTACATATTATTCACTCACAAGATTTCTTGGACGATAATTGAAAGAGGAGCACCCGCAAAAAAGTTAAAATCAAACGAATCGTCGAAACTTTTTTTTTCGCCCCATCTCCAGGTCCTCGATAAAATCGCAATTTAAATAACTTGATTTGTATCCACCACTTTCCACCCCTCTCACATTTCCTTTTGTTCTTTCCTCGTAACATTGTTTTTTTCTCGCTTTTTAATTTGCACTTTCTGGCTAAAAAGTTTTGCATCGTTATCGGATTTTATTTGTATGAGTTTGAGAATAAGTGCGAGACAACTGAACAGAGTTTCGATGAAAAATAAAACAAATCCAATATACTAAATTTTACGAGTTGGTTTCACGAAAAAAAAAAAACATTTCACGATTAGTTCATTTAACTTCACGTTATATTTATTGGTATATCTACACTTTTTAATAATCGTTCTAAAGATATACCGACCCAGTTGAGAGTTATGAGAACACGAATATATCACAACAATTATCTGAATGCAAAATAAAATATGAAAAAAGAATTACTTTGTTATATACAGAGTGATACATAAATTCATTTTGTATAACTTTATAAAATGTATTTTTTCGTCGTCGTAACAATAAAATACATCGCTGAATTTTCTGCCTTTAATACAAATTGACACAATTCAATAAAAACAAAAAAGCTACCTAACAAATTTTGATTTCAATATTCAATTTTATTCAGAGTAAAACAATTTCCATATTCATATATCTATTCATTAATTAATGCGATGCAATAAATTGCTAATCATATTCCAAAATTGAATACAAATTATTATGCAACAATTGATAGAACAACAAAATTTATGAATATAAATGAACAAATTATATAAACAAATTTGAATTTATAACACAAAGAGAAAAATTTGTAGTTATTATTCGTTCTATTTTATCCATACAACTTTTCTTCTATACATTCACCCCAACATCCATACACAAACACAAATGATAGAATAGATAAAGCCAAATCTTCTCTACCGACCGAGTAACCATAGTAAAATTCTCACAGCAACGTGAATAACAATTTCTGAATGTACACATCAGGCATTTCGTGACTGCGCGAATAAACCAATCTACAATTGCTTTTTCGTGTTATTGTTATGTGAGAAAAGCGATATCGACACCCTTTCACCCCTGCCAACAATAATAGTTTACAGTCATGTGTGTGAATATGACAAATTTTATACGTTATAACAATGAAACACGATTATATCATTCAATATGACCAATATCTCCAATTCTTCCATTTTTAATCTAAAAAAAAAATATCTTTCATACAATATTTCATTTTTCATTTTTTACTCACCAGAATTTGCGTCCGACATATTGAAATGCGTCAGGAAAACGTCAAGTTCGATCACTGAAGTGATACTAGTAGAAAAGTACGTTCAACTTGGTGACACTTTGGTAACCAATCCGCAACGCGTTTCCATTGGTTTGTTGAATCGATATATATGTATATATATATATATCATTGTGACACTGTAATTTATTACAAGTCATCATTTTATATTTATCATTTATTATTAATTATATTTATAACAAATAAGAAAAGAAAATGATATATCAATAATGAGCGATGGTAAATCAATTTTCTCTTGAGTTTTTTTTTTTTTTTCCAAGTTATTGGCAATTCAACATATCTTGATATGAAATACAAAAAGAATTACATTCAATACATGCCTGGATAGATTTGCGTTCTGTTCGTATGTGTAGATGCCAGATTGGATTATCAGATAGAGCACGAATGCACTTTTCCATTTTAGCCAATTCACTGTCTGTCTTGATCTGCATTTATCTACTTACAGTATGGACCCAGCATTTCTTCCAGGCAATTTTGAATGACTTTTTATAATCCATTCGGATATTTTCGCATCGGTTTTTATGAGAAATGAATTTATAGATCGTTGTATTTATGAATGTTGATGGATTATGAAGAGTTTCTTAATATGTTATTGATTTAACGATGTGATTATTTTTTCTACTTTCAAAATTTTTCGCGTGTTTTTTTCTTGAAGTGGTTAACAGCGTACGAAGCCACACAATAATTCGCCCTTTTCTTTTGTTTTAGAATCCCTTTGTTTTCTCTCGTTGTATCATTCGCGTTTACTATAAATTTTATCGCTCGTGAAAACACTTTTTATATTTTAGTTTTTAGAGATAAAATCTTGAGTATGTGGTTCAAGAAGATTTTTTTTTCTCTCCTTAAATGCTGCAATAAACATTTAACGTTTTATTTATTTCCCAAATCTTTTTTCTTCATTATCTACGCACTTTATGTCTTTATTTCGCCAATTCGTTGTAACATAAAAATTAACATTAACCAACTTCATAGTAATTCTTTTATTTCAATAATTATTGCAATTAATAATTTTATTTTCAACCCCTAAATTCCCTCCGTTCTGTCACCTCACTATTCCATCAATTGGTATAACAGAAATCTGCGAACAATAAAAAGGGGTTTAGTTGATAAATATTATCATACAAAAAATCTATCGGCAGCCGGATGATTCTCCTTCAATTTTAAATACTCGCAATTATAAATATTACTAGCAAAAAAAATTTTTTATCGATATCATTCTGGTGTTTTGCCATTTTGAGAATTGCGCATGTGCAACAAAACACCCCGCCAAGTTAGGGCGTGGGTTATGCGACAGAGTATAGTGATTGTACATCGTTATATCCATGGCGCTGAACATCGCGGGGGTAAAATAACGATGATGACGATAATGATAATCATAGCGGTGGTGTTTCGTGGTGGTTGATGCGCGAGGCGGGTCTGTAGTCACACACATATATACACTCGTGTCGCAAAACATGGGCGCAGTATGTAACAAGACGTATAAGAAAAAAAAAAAAAGAAAAAACTAAAGCAAGAATATGAGCGCGCGCTGTCGAGAAAATGAATGACTGGGTGCACGCCAACAGGATCGATAATCGAAACTTCCCCTTAGTGCGCTCGTTTCGCACTGTACACTGTCTCTCTTTACACCCTCCATATATTCACGACTCCACCCCGGCCTGTAATCCCCGTCAGCAATATCGTAGCGACTCGTATTGCGTTAAGGGAAGAAATAAAAAAGATACCATGACGATAAATTTTTTCTACTTCAATTTTTTTTTATAGAAATAATTTTACACATTCATCTGCTTCAATAATTTTATTTTCCCCCAAACTTCTTTTATCAACATTATTTATTACTCAAGTACAAATTTCATTTTTCAATGCAAAATTTCATTACTGAATAATTAATAAATAATGCACTGAATATTAAACAAAATTTCTATCACCATTATTTACATAAGTCGAGGTGTGAAAAATTCTTAAAAGCATCATCAAATAATACAATCTCATGAAACAGCTGTTAAAAAAAAAAAAGTAGAAACGATCATTTATCAGTTGCACTCTAACGTGTGGTAAAAGGGTTAAAATCGCCGAGGGATGAAGATAATGTTAGAAAGCGATTATCTGTGTGCACGGAGGCCAAAAGAGTCCTGACCTTACACATAGTCTCTCGCACCCTCCTTTATATATACATATATATATATACATATATATATACATATATATCTACATAAATAATATATCTATATAGAAAGGGATCGAATGGCATATAGCGTATGCGAGAGGGATGTTTCAACACATTTGATAAACCATTCCCTTGGTAAAAAAAAATTTTTTTTATCCCTCATGCGTACGTCACTGAGTTTCACCCTTCTCGTCGACTTTTTTTTCTCCAAGCTCGTCAGTTCACTATTCCACTCACTCTCCCTTATTTTCTCTCTTTTACGCGAACAATAAATGCACCTTTATCGTATTCCTCCGACTTCGTTCCCTCTAGTTCCTTTTTTTTTCATCCCTTGTATTAAATACCCACATATTTTTCTTTTCTTCTATCTGACTTTCAGCATCTATTACAGATATATAATAATATTTCAAATATAGCTGGGTAACACAGCGTGGCACTATGACTCCTAATGTCCTTCCATTATTCAGATTATCATATTTATCCATCGCTCGTTACATTATTTACGTGTATATATATATGTACATCTTTATCCTATAAACCATCGTACCCTAAATTTCCATACTTATTCCTCTTACCAAGGGATGAAATTATGTCCTGAATAAGTTAAGAAGAAAATAATATTAATTCTCTTTGACTTTGCTAAATGTGGAGAATCCACATCACAATATTTTTCTACCTATTAAGTGAACGTGAGACTGAAAACAGATTTTGCATATATAACATGACGAAAAAAAAAGAGAAAAAAAAATTGTAGAATAATATTTCATTCTTTTTATAGAAGAAAAACTGTGAACATAACGATGGAATTTGTGAATCGTATCGAGAAATTTCTCGCAATGTTTCACATGGCTGTAGCGAACACATACACGAATAGCTGTGCACCCCCTATCTCATCCCCTGTATCACCACCATTCCCTTGCCGTCTTTACAATTCTCGACACACCCGCGCCTGCGTTCGTCGAGCTCTCGATCTTTCATATTCTTTTTTTTTTGTTCCCACTTTGTCGTTTTATCATTTGCGAATGCAAGTCAAAGCGCATGCGCATATTAATCGGGAGGGTGTTTTGCAACCCCTCAATGTTAAAATATAGATGTAGATATGTTTTGTGTGCTTTCTACATTCTTGCGCCAGCGCAGAGACGATGAGAAACCCACTCTCTTGATGAACAGGCGCGTTAGGTCTTGGGCGTTTTGGGGGTGTACAACTGCTTGGTTCGTGTTCGTTCAAGTCGTCAGTTTAGTTACCGCACCACATAAGGCATTGCGTTGTAGACACCGTTAACCCGCAATATATTATTACCTTACTTATATTCATTGATTAATTGATTAATTAATTCATTCGTTTGTTCTCGTACGTTGATCCTTCCCAAGAAAAAAAAAGAAAAAAAAAATATATAACAACAGTAAATATTAAACAATACCAACATACACACAAATCTATTGTTCATGTGAGAATGCGAGAAACGTTTGCATATAAAACTTATTGAAATTCTCTTCAAATAGTTTTTTTAGTTTATCGCGCGTATTTGAAATTAATTTTTTTCCCCCCTTTTTCAATTTCCCTATTTTATCGTAAATACAAAATTTTCTTTTTCTTGATATCACAAATAACTAAACAATAATTTTCAATTAATTTTCAACCTGCATCCATTTATATCTCATTACCCAAAATTTTCTAATTTTATATATATCCAAATTAAAATACAATTTCAAACTCGATTTACGCCGCTATTGTGGATTTCTATTCTCGGGACTATACGAAACAGTTAACAGACACTGAATCAAATAATATTCGTGACGACACAAAGAATCGAAACAAACAAATAAAATAAATAAAACAAAAAACGAAAAGATATTTTTATCAAATTTATCAATTCACTAATTCTCACATTCTTTGTCACATGTTATCACGATAATATAATGTACAATTGTTAACGAAAACTAAAAAGAAACAAAAAAAAATTGCAAACGAGAGAAAAAACTAAAGTTGAATAAGTTGAAAAAAAAACGAAACAAAAAAAAAGAAAACGGTGACTACGTGCAAAACAGAAGTAACGCTGCAACTGGAAGATTTTGTTTAAGAAGACATATATATACATATACATATATATATATATAATCAACAGTATATATATATACAAATTAAACATTCGGTGGTGACATAGTTGACAAATATTCAAATGCCAACAATATTCTTCACAGTTTATCTTTCAATTTAAAATCATCTCAAGTCGTTTATCCATTGCTAGAAAAAAGAAGAATAAATATATATAAACAAATAGATATATATATTATTTTAACGGCGTGAGACGAGACAAAACGAAAATTGCCAAAGAAAAACAGAAAATTGAGTCAATCAAAATAATTGAAATATTACTAAAAATAATATAAAAAAAACCCATCACTGCGTTTTGTTGTGCGCTATAGTCAGCATCCTCCAACCACTGATTTTCATCGTTAACCGGTATGTTCATTTGTTTCTTTACTTTTGTGTTGAGTATTTGCCTGATAATATTTTTATAATTGAATTATTATAATTTAAATTATTATTATTATTATCATTATTATTATTATTATCGTTATTATTATTATATTATTCTCATGATTTTTTTATAAATCGCTAATTTGCGATTGAATATATTTAAGTTTGTTCGTTTTTTATTATAATTATGGAATCCCTAATATGAAAGTTTGTTGGGCATTTCCAAGCTTTTTTCCATCACATTTTTATTCCGTCTGTTGATCCAATTTTTTTTTATTTTATTGTTTTCCTGAATAAATCCTATGGGTCGGATGGTGCGCTCAGTGTGATCGAGATATTCACTTTTATATTGATGAAAAGAGATTGCATGAAAGAAAAAAAATTTAATGCAAAAATATAAAAGCGGAAGTTGATAATAATCATTAATTATTCTAAGGGAAACGACTTGAACAAAGTTCAACGACCCGTGAATTTAGATATTGGAAACACCTGGTTGCATTGTAACAAACTTTTTTATATACACATATGTATGTGTGGGGTATAAAGACTTCATTAAAAATTGATTGCATTATAAATATTTGGTATTAAAATCATGGGGTGTACTTTTAGTATTTTTTTTTATGAAATGAACGTGCGGAATATTTTGGGAAAAGTAAATGAAATTTTCTTGTTTGTATGTTTGCGCATAATATTTTTCTCTTTGATATCACAACGTGAATATCTTGTGAATCGTTACTCGAGGTCTTTGCTTGGGTGTGGCTTCGGGGGTTGAGCGCACCACCGCGACGACGCCGACTCCGACATCGACAAAAAGAACCATCGTACATGATGCAAGCTTTTACGATAGAATAATATTTTATTTTTCTATTTCAAAATGTAATTTCTCATTGTTGTGTTTGTTTAATTAATTATCATCGAAGATATTTCTGGACAAAATCAAATAATTTGACAATCATTAATTGAATTGATATTTGGATTAAATTTAAAAAAATTATAAGGGAAAAATTCTTTATAAATTTAATCCATTTTTTATATATAAAATATTTGATAATATACAGAAAAAGAGAGATAAAGATGGCGTCTCAACGAAAAAGCGCTGCCTACTCGAGGGAATATCTGAAACTTGTTTTGTACAAGCAAATCAAAAGAAAGAAAAATATACATAAAGAAAGAATTGGTGGACAAAAAGTTTTTGTGACGCATCGGGGTCGGCATACCCATATAAATATATCTATATATTCCTTCATCTTTCCACCCCCTGGATCCTCACAACACCACTCGCCCCTTCTTATTTCAACCCCCCATTCTACCACCATCCCCCGCCGCCCACCACCCAAAGCATTGTCTCACGGGATGTTGGGCATGCCACACGAGAAGGGTGCGAGATCAAGGGCAGTCGCAAAAAAAATAAAAATGAAATGAATGGAAACTGAAACAGACTCTGACGTAAGTAGTATATACCTCGCATAAACCCGCCTTGTGCTTGTATTTATTTATAAAAAATTTTGTTTCTTTTCATTCCACATATATATAAGAGCAAGCATTTTCCTGTCTCGATTTTAAACAAAACAATTATAATTATCGCAACATAATAAGCATTATGCGAATGTGCATAAAATAGATGTTAAAAATTTTGCACGATCTGTAACTATTTATTTACACACAATAATTTACATTCAACATTATTATGGTGAGACAAGAGTTCGAGGACATGTCTAGGTTGTAAGAATTATTCCACAACTATTCCACAAACTTTACAAATTAATAAACAAAAATTTAATCTACAATTAAGACATTTTCCACTCGCATCTTTTTGCTAATAATTCTTCAACATTAAAAAATTTTATCTATCATCAATATATCCATAAGTTCACATTTGTTTCGGAACCGAAGACGATATATAAAGAGAAAGGGGAGAATGAAACGCGCGATTGTAAAAAGAACGAAAGCGAGTGAGATGGTAAAGTTGGGGAGCGGCAGACTCGCTCCCACTTTTGTGTATTGATCGCTTCTCTAGGTCCATGTGTCGCGCGTGCGTTTCTAGCCGTGGGGTGAACCTGCGCGAGGGCGAGTCGTAAAGGGGATGTCGGAGAGTGAGAGAGACAGAAGATGGCTGGGGTTCATATACCCCCGGGTTAGCTGCAACGTTTCTTCCAGCTACATCGACCAATCAATGGAGCCCCTCGGACACTCTCACTCTCTCTTATTCTACTCTATATACATATGAACATATATTATATACTCCTTTCCCATACTTTATGGATGTATATCCCTTCATGTGATTCGTTTGTACTGTCAGAATCGACGAGGAAATACCAGTAAAGCACTTTCTATCCATTTGTTTATTCTTCTTATAAAATATCCAACATAACTTTGATGCTATGTTGGATTTATGAAAGTTTTTCTATCTTATTGGATATAAGTAGTATTTATTTATTCATCAGTTCATTTCGTGTTAGTAACATGCAATGTATGAATAATTTATTATTTATAGATATATTGAATTGTTTTTAAAATCCAATATTTCACCAATTGATACGATTTTGCGATATTTTTGTCTTTGGTCTCTTGATATGAAGACAAAGAATTGATAGGAATGAGTTGGGTTGAAAAATGAAATGTAGAAGAAAGAAGAAATGAAGAAATAAATAAATAAATAAATTCACGCGTTGATGAGGGCCAATGGTATGATCAAAATTGTGATACGCTCGACGTCGTCGAGAACGTTAGGCATCATACCAACTGGCAGCGTTGCATGATACAGTGGGCGTTACATGGTAGCATATGACGCCAAACACACATACATGAAAGTACACATATGAGGGGAGTCGACTTTCCACAATTTTTTTTGAGCTGCTGTCGCTTTTCTCATTCTTCCCTTTTCTCATATATTTACACAATATAAACTCGGAACCATTTGGTGTCCTTAATATTCCTTGACATGTTTTCCCCTGTACAATATTGGCAGGAAGATCGAAATTTTTTCACATGTGCCACACGCTTCTGGTATTTTTCTCTATTCTTCTGCACCGTTAGGATTAAAATAGAATACAATGTGAAAGAGGAAATGAGGGAGAATAGTTTTGAATTTATCAATGTTGACATTTTCATTTCCTTTATTTATTATACTCATTATAATTCTTATCATTCATGATCATGTTAATTATTACAGGAGAAAGTATTGGAATACTGTTCCATCGATTAACTGTCTCATGACATAGTATTCATTAATGTAATTTCCGATTATGGCGTAGATATAAATTATTTTTAGACCAGCAGCCATTAGGTTTCGATTAAATTGACACTCCTTATATATCAAATTGTTTACATCCAACACGCAAGGGAAAGAAAGAAAATATACCTTCAATTTAGTTGAAAATGTATAAGAATGAATCGATTCTAATAATTTTCCTGTTTCAATCAATTTTCTTTTCTCCTGTATTGCAATAACAATTGCATTCGTGACGACTGCTGAAGTAGGATAATTAACTTGGGCACTTTATACATTTCTCCCTCATCCAATACATGATGATTTAGTGATAGTTGTTTCTATATTACAATTCAAGAATGAAATATCATCTAACAAATGGCGAATTGAAATATGACAAGTAGATTTAAATTCCGAGAAGTTTAAATATCTCTTTGAAGATGAACATGTGACATAGAAGAACATAATATGCTTTAGTGAAAATATTAACGACCCACACAAGAAAATTATGACAAATAAATTTTGAATTAAATTCGTAACTGGTGAGAGACACTAAAGAATGTTTTCTATGAGGACCACATGCTTTGATTTATAGAGTAAACTTTCTTTTTCATTTTGAAATAACCTAAATGACCATAAATGTCATCTCAGGTTTGCCCCTTTATTTTTTTCCACACAATTTCTGATTTGTCGTAACTACCGAGGGTCTATCATTGTTATAGATTAATCATTAAGAGTAAATATGATTATGAATTATGTCTGGACAACAGTCTTATCAACTAATTTATCATCATCGAAAAATCAATTGAATTAAATTCTCTAGTTGAATGCAAATCTTTCACTAAAAAATTATTTCTACAATGATTTATCACTGGCAGATGAACATCAATCATCATAATCATTGCTAATTCAATAATAAATTCACACACTGCTCAATTTATCTTGCATAGGTGTCATTATCCAATAATTTTTATCATCTATTCACAGCAGATGTAGGAAAGAATCCCCATGAAACATTCTAAAGAAAAAAAAGGAATCTCAGTTTCAAAAAGAATTCATCTATTTCATGTTCTACCCTCAGCTGAACTTTCCATCCACGACAGCACAAATAATTTTAGGTAAAAGTCTCTAAGCCATTCTATATCACAAATGGACATCGTCATTAATTTGCCAGACAAATTTATCGAGCTATTTTGATGACCTAATGCACTATTCATCTTTTCTTCAAATGTGAATTCAATACTACATAAAATATTCACGGTCTCTGCATGTTATATGTCCATATAACGAATATATACATATTCACGTGCATTGACGCACGTACACAATCACACGAGAGATCGAAAATTGGCAGCTGTATAGTTCTCTAAAGTCGGAGGGTTGCTCATTTGTCAACCCCCAACTTGGCATTGCATTTGGTTAGAGAGTTTATACAGAGCGGGAGGTAAGGGAGAGTGATTCGCATTACCTAGGGATCCATAACTGGCTTACATGCATCTTCTTTACAGTGAATGTATATGTATGAACCTACACACAAGAACCCCCATTAGTTTGCTACATATTTCAACGTCTCTGACTTCTATTGGACCAAACTTTCAATTGGTTTATACAGTTGGACAACACATTGCCATTTAGTTGAATTTATGGTCATCATTACTGTCTATCAATTCAAATTGTATTAACAATTGAATTCAATTCACGAGGCAACGTGGGGACCAGAGAAAAATATCTGAAAATCGGATTAAACAATTTAGTAATCGGATTTATTTCGTCAAGTACTTAAAATAATTAAAAACATCGGCAATGCATTGTTAGAATTTTTTTTATCTTCTCACCCTAACCTTCACTCACCTCCGTTGATATTCCCAACATTGGTGTAGTTGGTCAAACACAGTAAAACTTCGGTTGTACTTCACCCAACTATGAATCCCATGTATATTTATAGTGTTCATACCAGTATGTATTTATAATTCTGTCTCGGGATAGTTTTGCACGCAGATTTTGTACATCATCACGCAAACTGTAAATGAAGTCACGCAGTTTTTCAATTAACAATTTTCAATTAGGTGTTGAAATAAAAAAAAATATAATGCAATTATCAAAACATTTAGCAACAAAAGTACGAACAAAAGGCCATGGTGTGTTCAGTCAATTCACATTAGCGAATTGTCAAGTGTCCAGCGTTGATATTGGCACCCGGAAGTTCATTTCCAAAGCACTTCTTCCACGTTTTATTTCTTCATTCGTCGCCAGTCAAACGTCTGCATATATATATATATATATATATATGTGTATATATATATATACACATGTTTATGTTGGAGATGGAACGACTCGTACAATTCTTGGAAAAGATATTGGCGTGCGTCGAGACTTGGTATATAATTCAAGAGGTAGATTATTGGCGCACGGGCCAAAACTCGCTTACTCGAGTTTTGTATTTCGTCAGCACTCGCATAATTTCGAGTTGTCATCGTCGCGGCGCGCGCGTTTGCCCTGTGTGTGCTCTCTCGCCCTCTGTATCTCTTTCTCTTCTTCTTCTTGATCTACCTCCTTGTTTTCTCCTTCTTTTTTTTCTTCCATCACATATATATACATCACGGTCGATGGCATATCTACGAAAAAGGTCAGGGTTGAGTCATTTCCTCGCAATTCAAGTAAAAAAAAAAAAATTATGCACAAGAAAAATAAACAAATATCCAGATAAAAGAGACTGCGTTGTCTTGGATGAAACAGATAAAATGTAAACAATTCCGTAGTAATTCTTTGTTATACTCATTGTGATGAATTTTTTTCCGATGAAGTTACCTACAATGTAGAATGAGAATGTGATTTATGAGATGTAAAGGTGTTCACACGCGCACTTTTATTGTGAACATTGACGAAAGAGGATAAGGAAATTCGATCCCAGCATCAGGAACACTTGGGGATTATTCGCGTATTTACTTACCTACATGTACATAGTACATATATGGAGATATGTGGATGTATGATGTGTGACACAGGATGTTAAGGCCAATGAACTGTTGAGGGAAATACGATGATTTCCGATATTTCAAAGCTTTGGGAACAGTCACGTTTGCACATTGGTATCGTCTATACCCTCTATTGGGAATGTTATTATAGTTATGATGATTTAGCGACATTATACAGGGGGCTATAGATTGTACTCGACATTGTGTATGCCATGCCATAGGCACGAAATGGACGGGCAAAACGGTGGGGTAGGCTGTGGGGGGTGAAGTTTTGGACAGATATAGCAGTGGCCTCTAAACTCCAGAGTGCACGGTCGATCGATGAAATTATACGATGCGACATTACGGCGTCTACGCTCTACACTATTTTTCCACTTGTTCTCGTTGACCTTTCGAGGATTTACTTCTTTTGTATATTTATAGTTACAAACATTGAAAACTCGAATGAACGAATAGGAAAAATTTTTGTTAGTTATATGAAAGATTAGAATTGTTTTCATACGTTAAAGTATTGTGAACAGGACATTCTGGATTGTAAACAAAAATTTAACGGACAGAGTGTCGTCATTATTATTCTAAATTCGTCAGTGATATAATTCAAAGCTATTTCTATACATTAGAAATCTCGTAAATTTTCTGGGATATTTTTTTTACGCTATGAGTATTTGTAATGGGAGTGAACCCTATTTTGTGAATTAATTGTACACTGTATACGTATTTTACGGCAGTATGTGTGTGAGACGCGGTTGCAGTGAGAAAGTAGAGGGGGAAGAAGAGATAAGTGAAAGAGTAAAATGGAGAGCGAGAGAAAACTGAGCAAGAACGGCGTTGTCGTCGCGAAATTTCGGTCTGCCAGAGTCAGGAGCCAGGAGTGTGTGAATGTGACTGTAGTGCCCGGAGTCATAAAGAAAGAAGGAATAGAAAAAGAAAACTCTTGTTGGTGAAAAGAAATAAAAAAACGTGTATATAAAGGGGAAAAAGAGGGGTAGACGAAGCGTCATCGTGTCGTGTCATTGAGAAATAAAAAAAAAGTTGGTCTTGGCGGGGGAGCACAGCCGAATATTGTGTGGCGTCTGCGCGGGTGAAATGCAAGAGGGGAAATAGATGACGAAGTATTCCGATGTGTTCCGAATATTGACGGAAGTCGGTGTATGGTGGCGCTCGGGGATGTTCGGACGACGGCTTTTACGCCGGGTTTACGACCACAGGGTGGTGCAGCGACGTGCGACGCACGGGGATGTCTCGTGTGGTAATAAAGTGGGGGAAGCTATGACAGAGAGTATCGTCGATGTTGTGCCAAGTGCCCGGTGTTCTTGCAATATCGTTTCACGTTTTAGTTCAGTCTCTAGGCAGCCTCCGCCCGTAACGTTGTTTCTTTGTTTCCTTAGTCTAGTTACCGCCTTTATTTCTACTCGTCTGTCACGCGCGTGTCCTACGTGAATAGGCTCAGGCCCGATTTCTTAATCGTACGGTCAATTGAAAAATATTTTTAAAAAATTATTTAAACACCGAAGAAAAGAATTACGAGTGATGAGAACAAGAAGAAGACAGAGAGACAGAGTTGAAGTAAAATTGTGCGCGTTTTACGGTTGAATGACAATTTTTTTCATTCAATATAAATAAATTATATTGATTTTATTGTGGAAAAAGTAATAATACATGAATTCACCGACAACGACATGATTCTCAATCGAATTCAATGACGAGTGTCTCTCATTTTAGTTTTTTTTCCTACCTTCACATACTCTCGAACTAATTGGTAATTAATTGTTCATTCAACGATAATAATAAATAAATAAAATAGTAAAGCAAACAAGAACGTGAAGAGAAGATAAATGATCAAATCAAAATATTCGAGATTTATAAATAAAATAACAAAACGAATTTTTTTCGTTACTCGCAAAGGAATGAAATATATTTGCGATTGATCACAGAGAGAAGAGGAATTAACTTATATACTGAAAGAATATTTTTATGATAAACAAAAGTATATACATATATATAAGCATATAGATGTATATATGTAAATGTATATACAAACTCTAAATGCTCATTTATCGCAAGCATTGTAGTTCACTTTTATTGATTTTTTCCTTTCGTTTCGGGCGGCGGCGGTGAGAGAAAGCGTGAAGCAGCGTCGTTTGTGCGCGCGGTGCGCGGGGTATTAAAATCGACTTTAAAATAAAGAAAAAACCAAATACGCCAAAGGGAAAGAACAAAACATTTTCTCCCACCTCCACCAATTGAAACTACATTTACTCAATATAGATATTTATAATACAAAAATAATAAAGCTCAAGTTCACTTCAGTGAGTTTGAGGGATCGTAAGCTGTGATTATTAAGGTAAGAATGTTAATTTAATTTTTTAATTCATTTATTTCCATTATTATCACATTATTTATTATTCCAGAAAAGCCAATTGACTTTTATTATTATTTCCAATGCTACTTGACGATATATTTTTCTCTTTTTTTTCGCTTCCTCGTTTTTTGGAGCACGTGCTACACACACGGTGACTCTAAACACAGTATATACATACTCGTTTTTACGGTGGTATGAAAGAGGAAGATGATAAGAAAAAAAAAAATTCACTAACAGAGAAAAGAAAGAGAGAGATGGGCTTTGCGATGATATATAAAGAAAAAGGATGTGTAGAACGTGAAGAGGGAAGTTATGCCGGCAGGAACATTCACGTGCAAGTAGTTTATGCTCTTAATATATATAGAATATGTCTATAGATATATAAAGAGCGTAACTACATGAAGAAACAATTTTACATTGGTGTTAAAATGTATGTTGAATGTTATGACGTGGTGTGCGTCGGCACGAAGTTCGTGTGTATTTGTAAATGGACACACTGATGTGTTTTCATGTATGTTTGAACGAAATCGTGCGTTGGTTGTTACGTAGGTGTATGTTTGAATATATATTTGTATGTGTAGAACGCGGGGCGTGCGAGTTGCCAGGGGTTTCCCCTTGGAAATACTCACGCGAAAGTGAGATAGAATGTGATGTCGGCGAGCCGACATTGCCCGCGATGGTAAAGGCAAGGAAGAATGATAGACGAAGCATAAGAGAAAGATAGAGTGAGTAGGGGAAGTTTGCAATGAGTAAAGAGGGAGAGAATTGAACGTGAGATGGTGTGTACGAAAGGGAGGCGCATAGAAGTTATTGATCGGCACTGTTGGCCACGCGATTTTCATGATCCGTCGCCATGACCACCTGGCTATATAATGCTGGAGATCATATCTACGTTTTTGCGCTGATAAAAATTCTTAGGTACTTCCTTGTAGCTACTGTGTAGGTATGAAAAAGGAAGTTAAGGTACTTCAAATTGGGTGTGTGAAATTGAATATTTATAGATTAGTTAGAATATGATGTAATAGTGGAAACAAGATTATTTGTATTGATGTTTATCAGGGTAGTATTATTTTCGCATTTTTATTGGTCTAGGTTTTGAAGTAAAAATGAACACTTTCTGTGATTGATAGGGGAGTAGTTATTTCTTTATGTTTATTTTATGTTAGGTCGGTCTGTCACGCAAAGCTGCATTTCGTGGATTTATAAAAAAAGGTTTCGTTGAATTAACTATGATAATGAGTATTCTATTGTTTGTTAGAAATATTATAATAATTAATAATGAAACAGTACAAGACTTTCAAGATTTTGACTGTCAATTTGATATCGAGTAAATGTTAATGATTGTAAATTTTCTTCTTCATTTGTTTATGAAATTTTTTTGCAGTTTATGAGTTTAATTGACTTTGATTTTCCTTTTGATAAAACTTCTTGATCGCAAAATCTGATTATGACAAAATTGCGATAGGAAAGTTTTCATTATTGATTTGAAGTTTACTAATTATTCATCACAGTTTTATTTGAAAATGAGTTGATAAATCTTTGCTTGTATAAATATTTTTCTAGAGAATAATTACATGCAAATTTTGATTGATTCTGAAACTTTGGTCTGCCTATTGAGAGCTACTTTGAATAAGTTTGAGGAAGTTATTGAAGGAGATGAGGGTTTTGCAAGGGGGAATTTCACGATGAAGGGAGAAATTAAAATTTTACAAGTACATATACAGATGAACGAAAGCGGGACTGATGAAGAGGGACGAAACAATACATGGATCCATTCGCTTGGGGGTGGATGATAGCTCTCACTCACTCTTTGCAAAAAGGGATAACAATGGGATTGTCATGGCGGGGAATTGTGCATTGTCGAGTCCTAAAATTCGCGTATATGCCAACCAAACAGAAGTGTGTGCGCGCGTGGATCGATAAGCACCAGCCCCTGTGGTTTGCTATCTGCCTCGCACACTTTTACGAAGATGCGGTGACGCGATAACTCAACATTATAATTTCGCTGTCAATTCTCTCTCTGTTACACACAGACAATACTCTCTTTCTCTTTATATCTATAAACATTAATTCACCACAAAACTCACCAATGCACATTCTCAATTCCCACGATGTCATACTGATATTTATTATTACACTAACAATTTTTCATTCTGCAAAAAAAGATAAAATTAAAAATTTACTTCTCCAATATCGACCATCAGGTCTATTTTTATCCATGACACGATCAGATGGTGGAAAAGAAAATAATTCTATAGAATTATTATTATTCTTTTTCCATCACCTCTGTCTTTTGGATGGAGATAATTTAAAGGTGAAAAAAAATGTAACATGTGAGGTGAGCGACCACCGTGGTGGTTCCTAACCAACGGGTGTCTCCAAGAGGGTGCCAAGGTGTCTGTAGGGCGACAGCTGATACCAACGTGGTATATAGTCTAAGTGGTCGCAATGGGAATAGAGGCACGGCCAACTGAGTGAGACGAAATGAACATACATGAAATGAAAAAAAAAATAATACATATGAAAGAGAGAGGGAGGGAAAACAGGAGGGAATTAATATATGTACGTACATGTATATACGTTTGTATACGCCAGTGGCTCGTGCCGGCTGATGAATGCGACAGCTGTGTGTGTGTATACGTGTGTTATATAGTCGGGGCTAGCGAACTCAACCACCGCTGCTCCCCTGGAATAGGCATGATCAACCACCCTAACTTCAGTTCTCCCCAATTTTTTTTTCGGAGCCCTCATTTCGCCTTCCTCACTCTCTTGCGCTCTCCATCATTGCTAGAACATTGACTGTGGATATATGTACATATGTATGTCTGTATATGTATATATATTTCCCTCGTCGGCACGCACATCCTCTATGCATATATACATATGCAATGCGTGCCGCACTACCACGGGGGTTGAACGCTTTGCTGCTATGGGAGCCTTTTAAATGTCTGCGGGGGTCGTCGCCCCTTTAAATTCATCATGTGCCCCACAGCGATTCTCAACTGTCTATATTTGATTTTCAAGTTTTATAAAATTTCGTCTCTGTTTTTGGATTATGAAAATTTAGCAATTATTATAGGAATTTTTATTTGCAATTAAGAATTTATTTGTTAAATAATTTTTGCGTTTAGTGATTAAAATTTCGAGTGATTTAGATTTTGTTAATTCGACGTAGAATATTTTGAGTGGTGGAAAAAACAAAATTAATGTTGATATGTTGTGAAATAATTTTTTATATTCTGGTAGGATTTTCGATTGTAATTCACTGAATTTGAAGGTTGTTGGCAGTCACTGACCCGCCCTTTTTCGGCTGACGCGCAGGGGTCTGATATTGGGGGCGCTTTCGTTATATTTCACCGTCGCGCAATGTCCGTAACTTCGATCCATTGTGGGGTGGCTCGCGCAATTTTGCGAGCCCCGGCCATGTTTGCATCGAGTGATGGAGGGTGATCCGATTCGTTTCTTTTATCTCTCTACTCGTATCAGCTTTATGACGTTCAATACAACATATACAATGTATGTGTTGCTTTACCATTGGAATTGGTTTGGACATGAGATAATAAGGGGTAACAGAAGAACATTCGCAAATATTTAATAATTCTTTTTCCATCTGAGCGAACAATACAGAACAAAAAATATATTAATAATAAAACCTGACGTAACATGAAGGATTACAAGGAATTAATTTTATTATATTGTTACGTACTCATTATGACACTTGAATTTATTGTAATAAAAAAATTTTCAACCTGAAACCAATTTGTGAAAATAAATTCAGTGATAGGTTGGAATTGGAATGTAAATTAATTTTTCTTTCTTTGTGATTCATATAGACAAGTGTATGGCTGCTCTATAGATTAACTCGGGAATAGAATCTTTCTATTCTTAGAAATATGAAAAATGCACCGTTGTAGTTATATACAGGGTGCCACAACGTTGAAAAGAAAGTATTTATACTTCAAAATGGCACTCGCTGTGAAACAAAAACAAAATTGTTCCGTATTCATTCATTTATATATTTTCATGATTATTTTCTTTTTCATTTGTAATTCATTTTATTTTATTTTAATTAAAAACATTGATTTACTTACTGGTTACAGATTTCGTACGTAGTTAGAGGACGCGTTGAGCGAGAGTGCAATGATGGCAAACGGAATGGATACGGTTGTGCAACAGAATGGGGGCTCGACCCTCGGTCAAACCTCACAAGAGGAATCAAAGACGAATCTTATCGTCAATTACTTGCCACAAACGATGACACAGGAGGAGATTCGCTCATTATTTTCGAGCATTGGCGAGGTCGAGAGTTGTAAACTCATTCGAGATAAAGTCACTGGTAAGTTTCAATTCTTATCATTTTTTAAACAAATTCTTTTTTGATTCTTTATCTACACATACGAACCTTTCGCCTTCCTCATGAAGAAAAAAAGAAGGCATTCTTTTTTTTTCGCAATTTATCCAAACAGTCCTTTACAAATCGTTGAGGAAAAATAATTTGTGCAAAGTTATTTTATGTTTTTTTCATTGTACTTGGATTGATTTTTATTTATATGAATTGCAGATGTCTTGTTCAGTTTGATTTGATGTTATAATAAGTTATTGTTCCTTCCCCCTCTTTCGTTCTATTCATTTCAATATATATTTTTTTTTCTTTTATTATTTTCGTCGCGTGCAACACGTCATGTACAATCATTGCGAGAAATAGAGAATTGAACTCTCGTTCCGTGTGGATTAGTTGGCACATTGTATCACCTGTCAGTGGCAGTTGCAGCCCCGATATAACACTAATAAAATTTGTGAGGGAGATAGATAGTGAGAGAGAAAGTGAGCGTGAAAGAAAAGGAATTTGGAAGGCGGTGAATTAGTACGTGAACGAGAAAAATTGAATATCAATTTAACAATAATTTTGTAATATCAATTTTGCGAATTTTTATTTCTATAATTTTTCTTTTTGGCTACAAAATGAAAATGTTATTTCAGCCAAATATTCTTACAGAAATGATGAACTATTTCGTATAATACAAACGAATATGTAAGCAATGAATATGAGTGCGTGTGGTATGTGAGTATTTCTTTTTGTTGGCTCTGCCATTGAGATGACAAATGACACGAATATCTTGGTCGTTCAATCGCAAATGCCGGACAACCTTTAATACAATGTTTACAAATACAAGTGAAATACGTGTTTGGCTTCGTTATACCAAAGCAAATGCTTGCCTACTTATTATCATGCTCGTTGGGTTTATTTCCAAGAGTGTTTTCATTTATCATCTACGTCTTACCTGTTATAATATGAATAGATAAAAATTTCTTTTCATTTATTTTTGTGTTCGTGTCTGTGTGTCGTCTTTCTGAGTGTGCGCGTGTTCTTTTTTTTTCTATTAATGGTTAGTTATTTTCATCTAAATAATGACCTTCACCTTTGTTATTGAAAAACGTTTGAAACGATCGTTGATTTATAAATACAATGAGACCTTTCAGAGTGTTTGATAAATACTCATATGAATTTTCTGTTATTTCTTCTTTTTATTTTCCATTATTATTTGATGAACTTTTCGGGTGAAAATTAGGTGGATCGATAAATAATTATCGTGTAATATGTGTATGTATGCATAAATTATATCACCCATCGTGTTGTATTTTTTCTTCTCCCCCTCTTCTCTATACGTTTTTTTTTCTTCCAAAAATAGCGTTTAATTGAAACTTTTTATCAATTGTTAAAATTTTTATGTCTCTGTTTTCTTTTTTTTCCCAATCATTATAGACTCCACTGCAGCTTTATCGCTTGCCGGAGATTCGTTATCCCCGGGACAATTTTCTTTTGGTAAGGATGAACATTTTTTTATCAATGGGCAAAATCAAAATTTATATTTTATCTATTAATTAAATCATAATAATTATAAAAATTCAAATATTTAAAAAAAAACAGGCATATGACATTATTTATCTTTCATCATAGTTTATTCATTTATTAATTTGAATTATTTATTTTTTTCATTTTCATAAACAATTTAAATCATAAATTCAGTTGAATATGAAACATTTATTTTTATTCTATTACTTTTTCCACATTATTTCCGCCTTGTATTATTAATTTTCTATTCTTTTTTCTTCTGTTTTTTTTCTCTCTTTAAATTCAATGTTCACAACGTAATCATGACGAGCTTTGCCGTTGAATTCCAGTGCGGGTAAACGCGTTAGAACGTAAAATTATCGGACGCCCGTCTGTCGGATTTTCTCTCGGAATACATGTGCATATACATATATTCATATATATGTATTTATATATATAAATATATATACATACATAATGTTTGAAATAAGAGAAAGAGGGAGAGAATGAAAGAAACGAAAGAGAGAATGAACGAGAAAGTGAGAGAAAGGGAATAGAGTAATAAGCAAAAGTGAGAGATGCTTGAATTTACGTATATACACACGTGTGTGTATTTGTTAAAGTCACGTCTCTATTTCCGTCTGAAAAGCGCGGGGGCGTTGCATGGATTGAAGCTTCCTAACTTCATACAACCGCGTTCTTATAATTATGCTCAGCAACTTGAGTCGTATTTCGTGTTGCGCAAATATTGAAAAAATAAAAAAAGAAAATGTATATTAATGAAATTTTCGTGTCCAATTTGGAAAATGAAAATTGTCCGTTGTATAAATATTGATTATATAAATATTCCGAGAAGAATTTCAATCGTATTTACAATATACAACCAATAGAATCATGAAAGCGTGAACAAGAATGATTAAATTGTTTAGAAATGAGGAATTTTTAATTATATTTATTTTTGTAAAACTTGACTTGCCATTGTTAAATTTTCCAGTATAATTAAAAAGAAAATATGTAAAAATCATAATCCATTGTTAAAATAATGAGCAGAAAATGTATTTTTCATCATTGAAATTCGTCCACGGGCGATACACTATTTCCTATATTTAAATCCTTCACACAAATACCAATCATCAATCAACAACCTTCCACGTTATTTTTCATTAATAAAATTTTATGTTGTAGATAGCGTACAAGCGCAATGTGAAATTGAATCTGTGCTTTCAGGACAAAGTTTGGGATATGGATTTGTCAACTATCATAGACCTGAGGACGCTGAAAAAGCAATTAACACCCTCAATGGTCTCCGATTGCAAAATAAAACCATCAAGGTAAATTTAATTAAAGTCATTTGAATGTTAATGCTGAAGAAAATTTAATTATTTATCATTTTCTCATTATTCTCTTTGTTATGTCTTATTAATTCTCTTTATTGTTTTTTTCTTTTGTCTATTCACAGGTTTCATATGCCAGACCAAGTAGCGAAGCAATCAAAGGTGCAAACTTATATGTTAGTGGTTTGCCAAAAAATATGACGCAGCAGGACCTCGAAAATCTCTTCAGTCCTTACGGTAGAATTATTACCTCGAGAATCCTCTGCGATAACATCACCGGTAAGTTCTTGATTTAGAGTTTAGTTTTTTTCATCTTGATGTTGTTTTCTTTTTCACGTGCGCGCGCGCGTTTATTTGCAAGCAGGAGACTATCTAGACGATCTTTAGAAGGGTGAATCCATTTCTTTTTTGTCTTATTTTTTTTTACTTTGGTGAAACCCCTTTTTTAATTACCCACTGTCTGAACCTTGGTCTTCTGCTATTGGTGTACGTAGGCTGATATGAAATCCGGCGAGGTAATGATACACAAATCCAATTTGAGGGATTTTCTACTTTTTGTCTGCAGTCGGTTTTGATATCTTCAATATTTTTTTTTGATTTTCATTCAGGAGATTTAGCGATCGACTGGATTGCAGATTAAATTGTCCTATGAATTTAGGAAGGTTCAAGGCGATGATTGTGGGGATTTGTTACAGTTTTCTGAAGATCAATTAAGTTTTTATGATTAATTGTTGATCGTTAAAGGAAAAATTTTTATAATTGTAAGAAGTACGTAGATATGCAGGTAGGAGAAAGGGAGATCAACTAATAAATTCAAGATGGCAGGGTGGATCGGTGCGCCTCTCACTCTCGATTGAATATTAAAAACAACAGCAACAACAATATCTGCACAGAAACTAAATTTATTTATTTCGCAATTTTACTGGTTTTAATTTTATTTATCTCAAATTTCCCCTGCAATAAAATACTGAAACAAATTTATGCAGAATTGCAGATATTATTATTGGCGAATAATTTATAATTATTATTTATTTGTTTCATCTTGATAGTGAAACACAGTCAACACCAACCTCTGCCATTTACTATTTATTATTCCTACTTTCTTTATCACCTCATCCATAGAACGCATTTTGTTCTCTAATTAATATCCAGATATTAATCATTTTCTTTTGTTGTTTTGTTTTGACGGACACAAAGTAATTTAAATGAGAATGCACCACGGCCGTCCCCATGTTTGTTAATTGGAATACATATTAAATTAATTACAAACCAGTTATGAAATACATCATTAGAGAAAAAAAAAGAAGCAAAAAGAAAATGAAAACGCATCTGTGTTTGAGGACAAATTATAGTTATAATTTATTTTGTAAAAACAACAAACACCCAGAGAAAAAAATGTTTGCCTCTGATTCGCGGCTCATTTCCGTTATTATTCTCAATATTATTATAACAATTATTATAAATAACTTTCATTATTTTTCATCCAATTTATTCCAATTTCATCAAATGAAATACACTTTATCGCGCAAATGAAGTCTCGGTGAATTTTCATATTTATACATAAATTATATTATTCAATTTGTTTATTATATTTATCCTTTTCTAATTCAAAAGAATTAATCGAGCGACGAATCAGAGGCTTTTTTTTATTACTTATTATTCCTCGCTGTTTCGCTAATTATAACGAGAATATGATTTTTTCCGTTTCTGTTTAGTACGACAGTTTGTGACTGGCGGCGGAGACAATTTGCCCGGTACGTAAATCATAATTTTTCATTTCCTCTATCATTTCACCTAGTTGACAAAAAAAAAAGAACAGAGAAACTGAGAAACTTTGTGTTTGGGTTCATTTGTTTCTTTCACTAGCGCGTCGTAACGCACACAGTTATAACTCTCCATTAATTCAAAGAACATTACAAAACACACAAACACACAACACACAAATCCTTGAACCAAATTCAACACAATATCACTTCTTCATTATCATCACATTCTCATAATCAAATTTGATTTGTAAATCCGAACGAAAAGAAAAAAAATAAAAAAGAAAACAAATTTTACTGATCACAAGAACATACACACATACAATAACATCATAGACGTCTCTAGTTTTAATTTCCATACGCCAATTAATCGTTAATTATTAGCGCTAATATAATTTATTCAATAATTTTCTTACTTGTTGCAATTGGATTAATTTTTTTTTCATTCCCTGCTGCTTCGATCATGAAAAAATAATTAACAAAATGAGAAGAAAGAAATTAATGAAAATGAAAACAGACAATAAATTATAACTAATTTACACAAAATTATCCGTATCTCATGTGTAATTGGAGAACGGATGCAAATGCGCGCACCGAGCCACTCGCTCGGACACCTCCCTCTATCATAACGACGTCTTTATAAGTATCCTGTATGTACATATGTATATGCATCCATATAAATGTTAAATACATATACACATGTATATATTAATTCAAAATTTCATTCTTCAATATTGAATTTGAAGTATTGAAAGAAAGAAAAAGCGTAAATTATTGCTAAGTTCCCATGACGCGTCCAGGCATGCAATCCTGACATTCTCCTTGTTGTTCCCGGGAGGCTGCTGTTCAATAATTAAAATAATTTCATTTCCCTTTTTCAATTCAGTCGCATTCATCAATCACAAATTGATGCACAGCTGAACGAACATAAAAGTGATGAAAAATATAAAAAGAATTAAAACGTCACGGGGAGTAGATTACGATACCCTACAAAATTCTTGTGCGTTGAGAGAGAAGCCCCCAACAGATAGCCACATTTAATTCTGACCTCTCTGGCATTTACTCCAGACTGGCCATCTGCCGACCCTCTTTGCATAATTATGCTCAACATCTCATTGTCCGCATTCATTTTTTTTTCCACTCACTTTCTCTATCTCTCTCACGCTTTTATGTTCTCTCGAAGTTGCAAGACTTGTTCCAAAGCCAACTCTGTCATCACTGTTGACACAAGTCACATAGAACTATTCTATCAACAATAAGCACTTACCATTGTTGGATGTTTATGAATAATTTAACAAGTTTCCATATTATAAAATGAAGAAAAACTAATTCCAATCAAATATTATGACATTTAATTATCTCAATTTTTCATTGCAATTGCGATGGTACCAAGAAATTGAATAATCAATTGGATTCAGATTTAAATTGGGAATTGGCAGCAGTCTCTTGTCATTTAGCTGATCCACATTCTAATCCTGATAATAAACCATAATAGAATAACGAATAACTACCTCGCTTAATGCCCTAATCATAATAAGAAAATCGTTGTTCGTTTTGTGCGCGCGATGAAATTGGCAGGCCTTTCGAAAGGTGTCGGCTTCATAAGATTCGACCAACGTGTGGAGGCGGAGAGGGCAATCCAGGAGCTGAATGGGACCATACCAAAGGGTTCATCCGAGCCAATCACTGTCAAATTCGCCAACAATCCGAGCAACAACAACAAGGCTATACCACCAATTGCAGCATATTTGACGCCACAAGCAAGTCGTCGTTTTGGCGGCCCCATCCACCATCCAACCGGCCGCTTCAGGTACATTCCACTGTCGCCACTATCCAGGTACCTACTCGCCTCTACTCGCTCTACCC
The DNA here is from genome assembly GCA_030523045.1 of Meteorus cinctellus. Taxonomy (NCBI): domain Eukaryota; kingdom Metazoa; phylum Arthropoda; class Insecta; order Hymenoptera; family Braconidae; genus Meteorus; species Meteorus cinctellus. The sequence continues at coordinate 90,092 of JAPYZF010000119.1, forward strand.
AAGAAAACAAAAACGAAAAACAAATGAAATGAGAAATATATATGCAAATATATATCAACATTTTTTCTTTATTCGAATTTTTATAACAGATGTGATTAATTAATTTTAACTATTAGTTTTTTTCAAATAATGAGACTAAAAATTGCTTAATTCAATTAATTAGTTCATCAATTTAAGTGTCTTTTTATTTTAGTTCAATTTTCATGTTTAAATATTATCTTTTGAGCTCTTGGAAATTGTCAAAGCGTCTACTTGCCTTATCAGAGACAATAATATGATTTACTTCTTCTATAAATTTAACCAATTTTCTTTTCTCCATCACCACTGACCTCTTTTTCTTTTTCATTCATGGGTTTAAAAGCTTCACATTGATTTTTCTTACTGTGCCCATTTTTTTTCTCTTTTCCTTTCTTTCTTTGGTCATTTTCTTCTTTTCTTTATTTCCTTCATTTCCTTTCTTCTTTTGGATTCTATCGTATAGATAAACCCAGTGTGAGTGGCACAAAGCCAAGCTCAGACGTCTTCTGGTGTGTGTTCAATGAAAGCCATTTTCATCTCTTGGGCCTTTTTCAAATTGAAACTGTGCGAGATGATTGCTTGCTGTACGCATTGCTTTGTGTTCCAACTTTATCTTCAAATTTTTTTGTTTACACTTTTCATATTAAAATATATGTCTCTGATATAGGCTGATAGAGCAACATATATATGTAATTTATAAATATATGTGTGGATAATGCGACATTTTCACAAATGAGCGAAACAATATTAATGTTTCATATGAGAATACACTGCACAAATTAATTACAAATTTAGTTATTCTTTAAATTATTCATTCTCTATATAATTCACCAGAGAAGAAAGAGTAATTGAAAAAATTAATTCGAGTTTTTTAAAAATAATATGAGACAAGAAACAGAGTAGAATATCAAAATTGTTTTTGCGCGAATTTTTCTTATCCTAATCCCCACATTCTCTCTGATCCAATGAAAAAAAAAAAAACAAAACAAAAAAAAATCGAAAAGAAAATCTCTTCCGCTTGTTGTTGTTTTCCTGCTAGTAGCGAGGAAATTTTATATAAAAAAAAACTTATATAAAAGAGGCACTGTAGTCGAATGCTTTTTTTTTAATTTTTTTTATTTAAATTATCGTCATCCCGCCTATTTCATACCTGGCTTTCAAAAAAAAAAAAAAAGAAAAAAACAAAACATATGATTTTTCTCTTATGTTGTTCTTTTTGTGTTTTTTGTTTTAGCACTGGCAAGGCCATGCTTGCCATTAACAAAGGCTTACAGAGGTCAGTATTTTTTTTCGTTAATAATTTTTTCGTGCATTCACTGGCTTCTTTCACCTCACTATCTTTTTTTTTTTTTCTTTTTCCCCACCTTTTCCACCTTTCCTTTTTTTTTGTACACTTTTTCTTTTCATTCACTTTTTTCCCCTTATTGATTTTATGTGGCTTCATTACTTCCCGTTTTGGAAACCCCAGTCGTTCGCTCTCTTTAGTCTGCTGTTTCTGTCTCTCATTCTTTCTCTCTGTATTCTTACCCACATCCTCTGTTGAAAGCGCACATTTCATCATCATTTTTCGTCATTCATTGAATAATATATATATATATATATACATATATATATATTTGAGGGCTTTGATTCATTTGCAATGAAAGTGGTTAGAAAAAAAGTAAAAAGAAATAAATAAATATAATTACACAATACATAAAAACATTTTGACACAGTGCATTATATAGTCTCTCATATCGTTTTTCATTTTTTATTTCAACTATTTGATTTTTAATTTTGTTGATATTTATTTATATCAAATGAAATAAGTCGTAGAAATAATTCAATACAAAAATATTATTTGGATTTGATTGAGTATTCACTGAGATGTGCCCTATTTTAACGCGGCTTGTGATGTCAAGTAGGTACGTACAACTCAATGTGATAATTAATATTCATAACCCAATGGGCGATGATTTATTTTGTTTCATTGATATGAAATATCAGATTGTTTAGTTGATTTTTCAATTTTTCATTTGAATCAATTCGTTTCAGTACATTATCACCTTATTTTTCCATTCTCATTTTTTTTTTCTTGATCACGTGTCTGTGTTGATGACATCAGTTATGTGCTTGTTGTGATCGAGCTTCCCTCTCCTCCGTCTTCACTGGCCCCTTTTCTCTGTCTTACCTATTTGTGTTCTAATTCCTTTGCTTTGTCATCCCCATTATGATGATTATTTTCATTTTCACATTGCATATAATTGAACCGAGCACATTTGAATATATGTCTTTCATTCATTCTTAGTTATATATTTTCCTATTCCTCAAAACAATAATAATTCCCTTTTTTTATAATAAATTTATGTGCCATTTTCATCTTTAATAATGTTGTACATAAATTTATTTTTATTATATGCTACGTATTTTAATATTAAAGTCAATCGTAAAAGTTGTTTGACAAATATCAAAGGAAATTATTAATTTCGCGTCACTAACGAAAATCGCAAGTCTTTATTAACTCTTTCGTCATCCACCAGTTCTAAATAAATTTAAATATATTTCTTGGCGCTTAACAGAAATCTGAAATAATTCTTCATATAAATGTCAAAAATGTGTTTGTTACACGGCTCTCCGTGATGTAACGCCAGAAATGATCGTGAATATGTATTGAATATACTTTGTGTGTGACATTCCAACATTCCTGTGCGGTCGACAGATTTAACATCATCACCAAAATACTTATAGATTTATACAATATGTGTTGTATCGCGGTATTGGGACACGTTTGCCAATTATTCTCGTTCACAAAATTTATATTTTACGATCGTTGAAATAACCCGACAATAAAATTTCTGATGGCGAAAGAAGAGTGAACGATGAATAAATTTCCTCCATTCCATAGTGATGAGATTGAAAGAAATTAGACTCAGAAATGAATTGTAATTTGAAATGAAATAAAATTGACCAACAAAAAATATCAAAATAATGTTGCAGGTACAGTCCCTTGGCAGGAGACTTGTTGGCAAACTCAATGCTGCCTGGCAATGCAATGAATGGAAGTGGATGGTGTATCTTCGTATACAACTTGGCGCCTGAAACTGAAGAAAATGTTTTATGGCAATTGTTTGGGCCGTTTGGTGCTGTACAATCAGTAAAAGTTATCCGTGATTTGCAAACCAACAAATGCAAGGGCTTCGGTTTTGTTACAATGACAAACTATGAAGAGGCTGTTGTTGCTATTCAAAGTCTTAATGGATATAATCTTGGCACGCGTGTGCTCCAAGTAAGCTTTAAGACGAACAAGAGCAAGGCAGCGTAGGACACGGATGTGCATCATGTCTCGTTTGCCGTCACGGAGGACGAATTGCGGCGACGTTATGACGCACTGAAGGCCTACTGGGACGAAGTAACCGGAAAAAATTACCGACGGCTCGATCCAGTTGCTAGACAACGTCATCAGCTGCAACAGCACTTACAGTTGCATCAGCATTATCAACAACAGCAACAACAACATCATCACCATCAGCTGTTGCAGCAGCAACATTATCATCAACATCAAAGAACGATTGGCTCGTTAATGAGCAAACAGAAGCTCTTGGTGACAGCACAAGCCAGTAAAAAAGTCCAGCAGCAAATACTGAGGACAGATAAGGCGTAGTTTGATTAAGGAAAATAATGAGTATTAGGAGCGAATGTATTGTGCGCGCGGATGTATGTGTGTATGATGAATTTAAAATGAGTGCAAATGAAATAAAACACGATTACATTTAGCTGGGAATAGAGGTTGGATATTTGTTTTATCCAATTTTAAAATACTACACGGAAAAGAAGGAATGGAAAAGAAAAATTACCGGACTTTATTCCTTGCAATTTGCAATGCAGAACGATTTAATTTCACCACAAGCTCTCGTACTCGACAACGTTGATTGTACGATGAACAAAGGAGAAAGAGTTGAATAAATAAATAAATTCAAGGATGAACAAACGGGCGTTGTGAGTTCCGATTGAACAAAGCCGAGATAAGAAAAGGATTAAAAAATCGTCGCGGAGAAAAGGGTCAGAGACATTTTTTCTTCCTTGAATATGCAGATGGGGGAGAAAATGAATTTGGCAAATGCAATCTTGTGGAGAAATTGATCGTGAGTGCATAAGAGATATTATATAGCAAGATAGACAGATGGTGAAAGAAAGAAAATAAGATTAAAACACACAACACACACAAACACACACGGAAATAGGCAAATAAGTTAATAAGAGAGAAACCACCGTGAGAAGAATTAAAAAAAATTGAAAATGATAGATAGGGAAAGACTTATTCGTCTAACTGAAAATCCTTGAGTAGTTCGAACTTTTGCCCGCCTGCGTAACTCTGTACATATATATATTATTATTTATGTATATGTACTTTCATCCGGTTAGATGACGATAAATATGACGAAAAGTTTGAAAACAGGAGTGGCATTGAATGAAAATAAGGAAAAAAATTGAACAGAATAATATCGCGGAGGCTCAGGCGCGCGGGGGGGATGGATTTCTATGAGGGTTGACAGACAGAAATGAAATCGAGAATTTGTAGCCCGCGATCTTTCTTGTATCATATTAGTATTATACGCTTGAGCGAAAGTGTTGAGGGCGTGCTCTTGACATATTTGAGTTGATATGGAAGAAAGGAAGAAAAATAATATTGCACTATTATTGATAGACAAAAAAAATACTGTGAGCATAATAATTCCAGTGATAAATGAGCGACAACCCAACATAAGTGTGCAATGGGCGCCCCCGAACTTTCACAGCGAGACAGCGTCAATAAAAATCCAGCTATACATACTCGTTTATGTATAAGTTTTAGATTATTGTAATTTAAAATTTAAGTGTGAGAAAAGAAGCAAAAGAAGGGAGAGTGAGAGGGAATTGATTGGAAGAAATTGACGGAAATCAAATGCGATGAGAAGAAAAAGCAACAACAAGAAGAATTATTCAAACAATCATTTGCAGTTCTCTGGTCTTGATGAGATTGGGTAGAGAAATATGAGCAAAGAGCACGGTGTGTTCTGGTGTTGTTTGTAATTACACATGTGCGATTTTTTCTGCACACGTCATACACGCGTACTTCTGAATGGATGAAAGTTAGCAAAGCAGGAATAGAAGAAAGGAAAATTGTGGGGGATAGAGTTTTTTGTCTTTGGGTCGGGGCTCGCACATATTTGAACGAGAAGAAAAAAACATATGGATTTGTCACAGCCATGCGAAAATATAGTGAAGAGAAAAAAATATTAGTGCCGTTTTCTATTTTAGTGACATTCGCGCGGCCGATATGTACTTAATCCTAGCTGATAGTCGAGAGTGAGTCTAATTCAAAAGCTCATAACGACGCGGTTTATTTGGATATTGAATGTGAACTGAAACCAAAAGAATGAATTGAATAAATGGTTCGTTGTTGGCCGTCGATAGTACACAATACTGTGAAACTTATAGATTGAACAAAGAAAATAAGAAAATTACAATCACACACTGACAAAGCGCACCGGTATGAGCACTAATAAAAAAAAATCGAGTATTTAAAATCAGCAGATCTATTCCACAGACGAATTTTCAATCTGAACAACACGAGGAATTTTCTTATTCTGCTAAATTTAAAATACTTTTCTCGTACATATATTATTATTCGTCTTCGTACTAGTCATGTTTATTTTCATTTCTCAAAATGCGTTTAGTTGTTAAATAAGCGTGAACGAGAAAACGAGAAAGGGGACGGGAAACGGGAAGAAAATTAATGGCCAATGAAAAAAAAAAAGAGTAAGTTATTAATGAATTTCAAATTTAAATAAACACTACGCGATCGAGTCAACATTCTCATCAGCTTAATTTCTCTTCTCCCCCCTGATGAATAATCGCAATGATACAAAGAAGTCCTAATTATCGTCACGCTTCGCAATGACCCTGATGAAATATAAAATAATGAATTACAAAAGTATAATAATGAAACAAATTTTCTATCTTTCAATGATGAAGAGCGACTATACATTTTATAATAGAATTAAATAAAAACGATTAAATTATGTATACAATCGATTAAGCAGCTTATATCTATTCCGCAATTTAATAAATTTTTCGGACTTACACGTAGCTGATAATTGTCTGATTATAATCAATTTATCATTTTTTTTTCTCTTTCGATTCTTTTTCACTGAACACACGTAACAACGAAAGTCGCAAACTTTCTTTGTGCTCATATATAAGGGTTGATCGTATCGATCGAAGTTGTTTATATACACATACATGAATTCAAAAAATTGAATATCATATTTACACGGGATCACATTGTGATGTATGTTTAAATGAACTCACATAAACATTCATACTCATCTCGTGCGGATGATGAAAAAATAAAAAGTGATGGTAGTAGTAACTATGCTAGTGTCGAGATTTTTCACTCTTTTTGTTCCTCTACCTCTCTCACTCTTTATCTTCCTTTCTTTCTCTCACACTTTTCTCATCTGTTTCTTTATATATTACTGATTGTGAGTTGACTCGATCGCGGGGACAATCGGTAATAATCGAATTGATTCGGGTCGTGGCGATAGGAAGAAAAAAAGGAAAAGAAAGAATGAGATAGGATTTATTCCTTTCCAATCGTTTTTTCTTTATATAAGTAATATGAAATAGATAACACATTGGATAGTAGCCGATTCCCGTTGAAAACGAGAAGGATACGTCTAGTCTACGTGCAACGTGACCATTTATTTGTCACACAACTTTATATAGATGCATATAGTTTAGAATTAGTGAGAGAATAAAGAAGAAGAAAAATGAAATAATTAAAAAATTGCGCGAACGAGATGGAAATGATAATATTTGTCAAGATAAACTTTGATATAGTTGATTGATATATTAGAAAATAGTACGTAGAGAAAAAAAAAAGATGAAATGCGACAAGAATGAAGTGGTAAATTGACGAAATGAATTGGAATGAAGAAAAATTCAAAGCAAAATCTGGTTATACATATATTAGCTAAACTTTTCCAGTGATTTGTTGTAATTCATAAATGAATGAGACGAAAAACAAAAAAAGGGTGAGATAATGTATATCGTGTCCTATTTATGTGTACCTCTGTGTGTCTAGTCCTTGTGCGCGGATTTCAATTTTTTTTTCAATTGATTCCGCCACGATTTGAAGAAAAAAAAATAACTCACGTTTCATATATTTTGAGGTGAGTGAGACAAAATGAAAGATTACAAGAACAACACGAAACAGCCAGCATTATCATGGAATAAGCGAAAATGCCATTTTATTTTCTTCTGTTTTTCGATATACATTTATAATTATTATTTTATTTATTCATGTGTTCTCTTTCACCAATGAAAATAATTTTTTCAATTTAGCCACGTAATATCGGTGTTGTCTCTCGCGTGACTATAGAGCGTGTTAGGGTGAAATTTATTAATTAAATATAGTTATCATTATATTATTATTATCATTATTATTATTACTATTATTATTACGATTATTATTATTATTATTATTATTTTCTTTTGCCTCATCTCCAGAGTGAGGATAGAGAGTGTACTTGGACGCGCTGTACTGTGCGTCTACAAAGACGAAGAATTATTGAGAGCAAGAGAAGAAAAAATATTTCAAGAAAAAATAAAACGCGAAGAAAAAAAAAATCAATGAGCAAATCTTCAAATGTAGTTGATTTTTTTGTTTTTTTTTCTCATATCATCATGAATTTAAATGGATACAAGTTCGATGTGACAGTTGGCTCATCGTATTTTTCACTATTCAACGTGTGATTTTAAAGAATTGATGAACTACAATTTCCTCGAAAATCACAATTTTACTCCTACTTACTCTGGTTATTATTATTCTTATTATTATCATTATTATTATTATTATTATTATTATTATCATTATCATTATTACTCTTATTATTATTATTATTATTATTATGATTGCATCTCACTCTTAGCGCCATCATTTATTCTTCTTCTTACATTTACTTACATACATACTTACTCATCTACTTATTATTATTACTATAAAGAATTATTCGTCGCAATTATTATTATATTATTTTTTCTTTGTGTCTATCTTTTTCTCTCTCTCTCATCATAAATTAGTTGATAACACTTGGTAATTTTATCGCTTTACTTACAACACTCTCATACACAAGAACATATTTTCAACGAATAACAATTTTTACTTTGGTACATTGAAGACACAAAATGATAAACTGAACAAAACGTAACGTCAACTAACAATCATGAGAAAGGTTGAAAAAATAAAGAGAATTGGCATCATATTTCAACTTTTCTCTGTTATTAATTTGATGATTGAGTACGTCAACAAGTAAGAAAAAAAAAAAGAAAAGAAAGAATTAATTGAAATCAATTAGACTGAAAAAAATAAGAACAATGAGAATTTAAGATCACACAGCTAAAGATAAATGCTTAACTCGCCATATATTTTTTCCTCATCGTCATTCACCGTAACTACAACTACCGCTACTACAACTGCTACTACTACCACCGATTATTTATTTATTTATTTAATTATTATATAACATAACAAAAAATTATGTTTCATTTGAGGATTAAACTGATTTGTGTTTGGTTCAATGGTCGTACGTTTTTTCTTTTATGTTTAGTTGGTTTTAGTTGCAACTCCCTCCAATCCTTTTTTCTTATGCCCACCACCACCACTATCATTTTCCCAATAAATAATTAATTGGAGTTTATTGTTGTTTTTTTTTATATTCCATCGGAAAATGAAACAAGAATGAACATTGTCATCATTCACTCTCTGTCTCGCTCTCACATTTTCTCGCTCTCGCTCATTTATTTTTTATTCCCTCCTTGACAAAGACTTGAGGGAAAAATTCTTGAGGAATTATTTCAACTGATATATATTGAAATGGAATTTAATTCTCTCTCGGAGAATATCTTCGAAGTCTTTGATAAAAGAGGAGTGAATCATTCCTATATGATTTCTATCGTGTTTTAAGGACCGTTTGATAATTATTGGAAATATATGAACGGAACAGTGAGAAAGGAAACGCACACGTAGAATAATGAAAAGAAGAACGGAATGAAACCAAATAACATGAAGAAAAAATAGGACCGAGTACGAATGTGATATAGTTAAAAAAAAAAACTGATAAAGACACTGAGTGAAACGTCAATTGCTTAGGGATTTAGAATATGATGTCATGTCATGAAGAGAATGGAACAAAAAATGATGAGGCACAGGGTAAATAGGCCCAGTCTTCACATCATGAGCCCCAGAAAGAACGCACAATGAAATATGAAATTAAATATTTAAAAAAAAAAGTAGCAAAAGAAAAAATCGATATTGGATGACAAATTAATTTCATTTGCATTTCTCCTTTCTGGCAATGGTACAACTTCGCATGACAATTATGCCACGAGTATCTACAAATATTATACACTCCAGACATTTCATCCCAATGACATTCTTGACATCTAATTCATGGCTGGAAAAACTATTGCAAGGAAGGAGGAAAAAACAATCAGCGAAGAACATTGAAAGAGTGTGAGCCCAGACCCCTGGAAAATGTCGAATATGTTGAACAGAATGAGCAGCACAAGTGAATGAACTCGGAAGAAGTCAATGAGAATTTTTTTTTTCAATGCATATGCGATAGAATTGATGGCGAAAGATTGAATGTGACACTGAGGGTGAGGAAACTTCAATGCACTCGCGCTCCACAGTAACACTATATTGAACACCATGACAAATTTCCATTACATCTGAGTAGAAGTTAATGGGGAAAAAAAAATATATATACGTTGAAGCCGCGCTAATCTATTTAATTGAATTAATTAATTAAAAAAACAAAATAAAAGCATATACTAATTGCATCTGATTATATTATTACGATAGGTATATATTTATTATCTGTATTGTATTTATTGTCTCAATAATCGTTGTTAGTTGTATCGATAATTCGATATATATACATATATGATTTTTAAATATGACATACGTTTAATCGCGCTGGGCAATACACGAGAACAAACCTTAATAATCTGGTGATTGAGGTAAATGTAAATTTATATTTATTTTTTTTTCTTACCAGACATCGAGATTTTAATTGTGCAACATGAAATGATGAAGAGCACCAGATATTAAGTGAGATTGAAAAGGAAGAAAAAAAAGTAAATAAAACATTACACATGGGTTTTAGCTTGTTTATGTAAGCCATATGATATTACATTTATTGATTATTATATTAACCATTTAGACTCATTGTATTTATTGTACTAATTAATTGTTAGTACTTACACTTGCTAACACACTGAATTGAGGAAGAAGTGAAATCATTTCTTTTTCCTGCCGACTGATGGGCGCGAAGTGAATATGGTTAATTAAAGGAAAAGGAAAAAATTCTCTATTAATTTAACATCTATGGAAACATTAATGAAAAAAAAGGAAGAAAAAAATAGATATTATATAAATGTATTATATTTAAACAATTGATAGGACGCTCGGCGTGGTCTTCGAGGGACTGGAGGGTATATATGTGGATAGTTTCTGTGAAAATGTGGAAAAGGAAACTTTGTTTGGTATTATTTCATTTTTGATTTTGTAAATGACGAAACGCCGCGCAATTTTTATTCGACTCTTGATTGACGTTCACGGAATTTTCGCGGGAATTATTGTTCGGGGAACTTCAAATGGTGCTGTAGACAGATAAAATAAAATAAATAATAAGAAAATTGAGGAAAAATGCGCAGGAGCGAGACTGGGGAATTAATAAAGAAAATAAAGGAAGAAAAAAAGAATAATAAAAGTAATAATTAAAAAAAAGTAAAATAATAAAATTAATTAATCATTTTTAACATTTCTTTCGGAATTTGGTAGGTTGAGAGTTCCTGGTGGGATAAAGACATCGTGAATTTCCTCGATGCAACATAAATGAAAAAATAAAAAGAAAATGGAAAAGACAGGTGGCGGTTAAGAGAAAAAAAATTTACGTCATGATTTATATGATTATCATCTCTAAGCTCACTGTAGGCCTAATTAAATGACGAGAGAGAAAATAAAACAGACAAACTGAAATGAAATAAAACAAAACATATACATATTCTACTTCTAACACTTGAACAAGATTTGAAGAAAAATGAGAAATAAATATGAAGTGAGAAAAAAAAGCACGAAATGAGAGCGCGGCGAGAAGTGAAAATAAAAAATGATAAATAAATAATGAATAATAACGAAAGGAAGAGGGTGCGAAAGAGTACGCGAGTGACTGATTTGACGAGAGCGAGTGGACGATAAATAAACGTGAAAACATAACAAAAAAAATGAATGAAAAAATACTTGAGCAATCGATTTATTGCTTCAATGCGAGCCACAACGATCAACAATATTTAAAGAGAGAAAAAAAAATAATAACAAATAAATAGAATAAAAATGAAGAGAGGGAAAAAAGTACAGACGGGAAAAAAATCCTACTCATTAATAATGAATAATGACGAATATCGTGAATTCAAAATAAAAATAAAAATGAGAAAAATGAAAGATAAAAGGGTTGATGAAAGAAGTAAAGTTTTGAATACTGAAAAAGATCTAAGAGAACGTGAAAGATACTCTATAATCTTCTGTACATGTTTTAATTATTCTAAATATTAATTATCATACTTGTAATGAGATATGAATTACTTAAATATCTATGAAACAAAAAAAAACATATATTTAAACGAAAATGAAAAAAAAAAGTGGTAGCTAGTCTGTCAATGGGTGTATAAAAAAATATTTAATTACCAATATATTCTTAATAGTTCGACACACAAACGTGCGACGGGGTCGCGACTGCGGTTTTTCGGGGCGACTATTTATTCAATTGGAACAAGAAATAATTAAGAACAAAGAGTATTTCAATCCGCTCAAAGGCTTCCGGTCATTGCATCAATGAACATATTGAAAATATTATACACACTTGGATACATTTGTTCGACAATCGACACATACGTACTCTTTTACACATATTATTGATTTCGTGCGAACATTGATATTGAATAACATTATACGAACGACAGTATCGACTGGGAAGGGGAAAATGAGAGGTTTACAGCGAACAGAAGAAACTGATGAGTGAACAGGTGGAGAAAAAAAAAAGAAACAACAAAGAAAAATTATTAATGAAAGAATTTAAAGCCTGATACAAAAAAAAACATTCCACAAATTTTATAGACCACATTCCTACGAACATTCCTGCGCATTTATTAAAGCGCATAATTCATAATTAGAACGTCAACAGCTCTTGATTCGAAATGGGAAAAAAAAAGACAGTAAATAAATGAAATGATTAAATAAATAAAATCAAGTGCAAATAAAAATTCCTAGTTATTTTAACAGGGAAAATTAAGAACAAATAAATTCAAGAAAGCAAAAGACTTCATTCAAATATTCATTTTTTTTTGTCTTCGTTTTGTAAATGAATCACAGACTTAAAATGACGAAAAAAAATAATGAAGAATTAATAAAATAAATAAATAAATACATAAAATAAATAAGACAATTATTCTAACACAAACAGGGGAATAATAGAGAATAATTAATAATAATAACGATAATTAATGTATATATACACAACGGGTACGTTTATATGTACATTTTTTTTTCTATTATTATTTTTATCCATTCGTATAAAACAAAATACACCCATACAACAATATGGCAGAAAAATGTACTTGATGATCTGATTTTATCGATGAGAAAACTTGTGGGACTGTGAAAGGCACACGAAAACGAAAAAAATCACAATTTTTTTCACAGTAGAACAACACAGAATAACACGAGAGCCAAAAGGGTGATCCGCGAGTTGTATGTAAAACGCTGAAGGAAAAAAAAAAGGGTAAAGAGAATAAGTGTTATTATATTGATGATGGAACAAGTGTTTGCGGTAGAAAAGGGGTGCGGATTCGTGAATAAAATAAAATATCTACCAAAAATTCGCATAAATACTTCCAATGAGTGTGAGAGCGACAGGGAGAATGAGTGAAGTGGTGAGAGCGAGAAAGAAAAGAACAAATTCACGAAGAGAAAAAAATTATGGGACATACATGAAATTAAGGAAAAAAAAATAAAATAATAAAAACGAACGAAGATAAAAAAAAAAGACATATTACATGGATATAAAACAAAGTAATGTATTTTATGACGGGTTTATAAGTAAGAGTTACGATATTATTGTATAATGATAAACGACCGTACTGTGGTAAAAAAAAAAAAAAAAAATTAAAAAAGCTACGCTAAGTAGGATTATAAAGTGAGAGGAAGGATTTTAGGATGAATATAATACTCGGCATAAGAAAATAACCTTCGCTGGCCGAAAAAAAAAACGAGAAAAACGAAAAAAACCAAAAAAAAAAACATTTCAGTCATTTGCTCTCTTCTTTTTGTGTTTATTATTATTATTGTCATTATTATTATTATTATCATTATTAGTATTATTATTATTATTATTATTATTAATAATAATATTCTTTGGATGTTTTCGATGACAAAAAATAAATAATGAAATGAATGAATAAATAAGAAATAGTGAAAAATATCCAGTAAATCTGTAAGAATGCTTCCAATGAATGAAACAATACCGCGATTCCAAAATCAATTACATAGCACAAATTAAACAGATATGTCACTGATTATTTTCGGTAATTGGAATTTTGTGGGACAGTGTGAGAATATAAATATAAATAATTTTCGTTCGTTTTGTTTTTTTTTTTTGAAATCGAAAACAGCATTGACGAATTACTAATGAAAGTCGCGGAGCAAAGTAAGGAAACACAAACAAAAAAATAGTAACATCTGAAATAATAAAAAAGTAAATAAATAATGTCCAGACATATTTTCGAAAATGCAGTGGCATATTTACGATGGAATTTAAACAATTTTCATGAATAATTTGTGGGATAAATAAATTGTGGAGACATTAAAAGAGAAACAAAAAAATCATCGAGAGTCGGGCCGCACCCCGAGCACCCCTGGTCACAACCCCTCCGCAGTGTCGAGGCGGTTCCGAATATTGCCAGTTACTGTTAATATTAAAATAAAGACGGAAAAAAAAAGAAATCATAGGAATATTATACAAAAAGAAAAACACCAGCATTATTAACAACGGCACAAAAAATAAAATAAAATCAATAATATCTAACAACACAGATATATGAATAATGAAAAGAAGAAGAAGAGAAATGAAGGAATAAAAGAAAAGAACAGTATTGAATGGATAAGTTCAATGCGCAGGCTTCCCTAATTAAAAAGGACACAATAGAACGAAATTTTTTTGTAACAAGAAGTAAACGAACAAACAAATATTCAAAGCAATTGTGAGTACAAGTGTAATTAACGAAGCGAAAGAAAAAAAATAGCGTTTTGCAATTATTTCGCGGCGCAATTTTTTTTCTTTTCACATGTGACATTATTCACATACACATGGTACATTATTGAAGTATACACATATTTAAGAACAAAACCAAATATATCACGCACACTCAGACGGCAGACTATACACGGAATAATGATAAAGAAAAGATTATTGAACAATATACGCACACAAGAATGAAAATATGAAAATTCAAAGCAAAATGTGAGGAGAGTAAAATAAAGAAAATAACAACAGCGAATAAAATACATACGGGACTGATAATATATTCATTGATATATTATCGTGCAATTAGGAAAAGTTTTAACAGTTAAACACATACACCCACACAGGATGAATTAAACAAACAAAAAATATTACGCGCCATCACATTGTTGATATAAATTGCGATCCATGATTATTACTATTTACGATATAATTATTATCTTGCATTGTCTAGTCATACGTTATTATTGTATAACTAACGATATTAATTATTAATTATTAACCTGTACTACCTAGTCGCATTATGTGTTGCATAAAAATGAAAAGATATGAAGAAAAAAATTGCAAAAATAATGACAAAAAAAAATAAATTTCAAAGATAATGATGAAGAGAATTTCGAGCGCTAGAATTATACGAGAGAACGAGATCACGAATTATGAATTGATGAAAACGCAGGGAAAGAGAAATGATGAGAAATAAAAAAAGAGCTTTGTCAACGCGAGAGTGAGAATGAGTTGGAGGAAATGCGCGCGTTATCGAAAAAATTAAAAAAAAGTTAAGATTGAAGTCGGGAAGTTGTACGAAAGGAAGAGGGAGAGAACGAGATAAGCGAGAAAACACTTCATCCCAAAGACGTAGCGCGTTAATCAAGTCATCGTTTGTACTTTTCTTTTTCTTTTCATTTTTCCAGTCGAGTTTGAGTAATTAAATAGTCGACTGGTAGAGAGAAAAAACGCGATAGACATTGCATGAAGCGTGCTGCGACTCATGGGGATTCGTAGCTAAAAATATTGTCACCTAAGCGCGCTCGGATTCATCTCCACAATTTCATTAGAACAAATGCAATTTTATTCATTGTAATTCTCCTTAATTCTGTTGTATATTTCTTCGAACGTCTCTAATTAATGACGGATAAAATGGAATGAACGAGGAGCATGAAAAAAATTAATGCAAAAAATTGAATGTCAAGTGAGAATAAGACGTAAATAAGAAATCAACGAAATGAAATATGAAAAGGAAAAAATTATGAAATAAACAAAATTGATGGAGAGATGCGAAACACGAGCGCGCGAAGGGCCAAGCAATGAGTATTAAATATATGCGGGGGCCGTGGAGAGGAGGGAACCTCTTCCCAAAATATCATACCAACGTATCTAAAAACAAACAAAAAATGAAAGATGATTAAAACAATTATATTGAGTGACACTTTTAACATGATGTCGTCCAAATATTGCTCACGTACACAAATGACATACGCGGCGCTTAATATTAATATATATATTCTCATGATAATGATGTAATAAATGATTATCATTTTTATTGCGTCGTTTACGTCCGCCGGAGCAACGATTTTTTCCAACATTATCGTTGAGAATATATTCATCATTTTATCCCGCTATACTATCTCCTTCCTGTCGTCCCTCTGTACATTCAGCCCCGCTTTTTCTCACTCGTTACAGAAGAAAAAAAAAATATCACGAAAAATGCAAACGATGAGAAAAAAACAACTTAAAGAACATAACAATAATTCTCGACTCTCGTATACAATACACGTCGTCTCTCGTCCCTCTGTTAAATAAAAACGAAAGAAAAAAAATAAGGAAGATGAATTTAAATGAGAAAAAAAAAAATAACAAACGAAAAAAAATCGCAATATGAAAGAGGAAAGATTTAAAAAAATTCCTTATATCCACCACCTTCCTTGTGCAATTGTACCGCAGACATCCCTCCCTCCCTCCCTCCTGAGGAGAGCTCGCGGGCCCTATATTGCAATATTTGTACTTTTCCATGTTGAAACCTCGATATACAATAAATTATATTAACAAACTTTGATATTTGATATTTTTTCATATGACCCATAACAATTGATAAATAATTAATTAATGGATAAGTTATTAATAGTAGTTTGACAGTTTTTGAGGTTTAGTATTAATTTTATAATAATTCCTAAGACTTCGAATCCGTTTTGGAATGGTTATTAAGAAAAATAATCTGTAAATAAGTTCAATGCATTAATCGAAATTTTTATTTTTTGACTTTTACACTATTTTACATTAATTAACACAACTGATGTGATTGTACAAAACCAAACATTCATTTGTGTTCATTGACGAAACAATTGAAACAATAATTGTAATTCAAACAGCATATTGATGAATGATTATTCAACATTTTGCAATTCATTTATTGAACATTTTGAACCGATTACAATTAGTGATTGGCCACATTTATTTATTGCTGCACATCGATGTCTACAACCTCTTTTTATCCTAGCTAAAAATCACAAACACAAAATACCAACATCTGTACAGACCGAATGAGGTAGAATACGACGAAATTGCTCACAATATTGAATTTACTGCTATAAATATTCTCATTCATAAATAACTAAGTGTAAACTTGCTGAGCATTTAATGATCAGGCTGAATTTGAATTGTCTGAGACTGGTAACATTGACGACCAATTGAAATTGTGCAAAAGCAGAATAATTAAGGCTGGTGTTCCCCTTCTAAGAATTGATAATATGTCGAGTTCTGTGAATAGTAGACACATGTACACATTTAACTCCATCACATCCGGCAAATTGAAGCAGATGGTTTTTTTCATTGCCCCATCATAAGGGTTTGATGTAGTATCGAGCGAAGGTACCCACACGGAAACCCTCAGTCAGGATCCAACGATGAGAAAATTGTTAGCAATTGCAGCTGGAATAATTCTAGTTATAAAAAGAACATGACTTGAATATTTATGAATAGAATACTGATCAATATATCGAACCAGGTTTTTTATTAGGGCGAGAATTTCCCATGATGAAAGAAACGAAATAATTAAACGAATAAATGCATTACTATTGATGATTATTCTTTATTCAACTGGTCTTTTTATGTTTCATCACGTAGCGATAGGGAAAATTGGTGGGGTAGTTAAGAATTTATAGATAGATTTTTCCTTGCAATTCTGCATTCATCAATGAGCGGAGGACAGTAGTATTGATTAGAGATAATACGGTTTATTATTGTTGTTAAATTGACATTTATGAATTTGTCTAGGGATGTCTTCATTGATTGTGTGATAGACCACAGTGATAGAAGGTAACATTATTTATGCAAGACATTATTTATATGTCAAAATGTTCATTTGTTATATTTTTTTTATCTACGATTATCGACACTGTAGTTCCAAGTTCAATTGATTGCTTTATTTCTCATTATTTTTTCAATGCTTATTTAACCAGTACAATGTAGTTGATTTTCGTTTCTCATTTATTTTGTCATAAATAATTAGGAGTTACACCGTTTACATATAATGACGAAATATTAAATCACGATTACAAATTTTACAACCACATTAATTAATTTATTCGTACACAAACTTTTTTTTTTCCTTCGCCGTTGATAAAATTGTATAGTTCCATTTTCATTTATCCGCTTCTTTATTAATTATTTACAAATTACTTTACAATACGTCAACAGTTTCTTTTCTTCTTCAGTTTTTTTTTCATTATTTTTATTCCTCATGAATGACACTTCCCTCGTTCGTTAACTTATCTGTTGATTATTTCGTTTTCTTCGGATTATTTATGATCAATTATGTTTTTTTTTCTGTTTTTACCTCAGCAAATTCAATATTATATTGTCACATTGTTAATTGCGAATTGATATTGCATTGTGATTGGATACATATTTTTGTTTTAATATCACTTCTTTCTTCTTACTCAAGTTATTATTTATCTTTATTTTTATTTCTGCAGTGATATGACATGATTTTTTTTCTCGTTTAACATCAAATCCGGTATTATATTAATGATTCGCAATGAACTGTACAATGTTATTGATGATGTAACAAGATTTGAGAAGCATATATCAATGAATATGAAATGTTTTTTGTTGAACAAATTATGATTTTAGTTATATAAATGATGGTTTATATAAGTTCCCTGTTATAATCGCGTCAAATTAACTAAACATAATTGTCTTGTTATTATTTTCTGTTTGATATTCAAACAGCAGATTGTAAAATTCGATGCATTTTCTTCATGTTGATTTTTACATTTTGTTTGCATTCCAGTCAAAATTCAGATGATAGACTAAAAAAATCCAGAACACATTTTACAAGAGTATGGCGGCTCAGTTGTTATTCTTCAGATCAATATCACAGAATTTCGACAAAGAAAAAAAGGAAAAAAATTCTATAAAACATTTTTTCATCATAAATTGTTCAATTCACATGGGCGCTTATAATTCTTCTCTGATATGCGCCCTGACAAAATGACGCGAAACTATTCAGTTGTTTCTCTCCACTCAATATTCATTCATACAATTCATCCGAAGATCTGATTATGTGACAATTGTTTCTCGTTGAATATTTTTAACAAACACATAATTTGCACATTTGCAAATTGAAGAATATTCGCAGAGTTTGAATTATGAGAAAAAAAAAAAATATGTGAAACTGTATTGAAAAGACAGACTAGAATTCACGGATTGACGGTCAAAATTTATTCTCTTTATTTTATATTTACTGTTCACTAATTGGAACGTTAGATTTTCTTTTCTTTTTCGACATTCGAATAAATTTCAACCGTTTAACCATATCTTTATAACTTTACCATTCTTATTTCCTGCATTACTCTGTTCGGAATTTTCGGAATTCGAAATATTCCAACGATCTTATTTCTATCAATATATTCCTTCTAATTTTATTCCTGTTCACATCATTTCGTATTACAAATATCAGTGTATTTACATAAAATGGAGCGATAGGAAAGGAAGAAAAGGAAGAGGGATGATTAAACACACTTCGATGGGATCATGTGAACAAAAGACAATTTGTAACAAACACAAGCGAAGGTGAATCGAATTCATCAAGAATTCATCTTCTGTTCTGTATCAAGTTGAAATTAAATTGTTCTGAAGTTAGTGGTTGATTTTTCTCGCTGCTCGTAACAAATGTTAAACACGGCGAATTCATTATACATCGAAGGTGTACAATTAATCATTCATTCAGTACGTCAGCGATTGTTTAATGTATATCATAATTATTTACAGAATTAATACCGACAACTGCGATTGATATTATGTCGAGTTGTATATTATTCACCAAGAACCTTTTTTCCACGTCAACTTAACGTCAATCCTTTTACTATTATCCATATCAATTGATAAAAATTCATTCCAACCAATATTTTGGCGCAAAAAGAATATGGAAATCACTAAACACAAATAAGTTAGGCCAATAAATACTTATGCACATGCTCCAAAAAAAGTGAGATGAGTATGTGTGTGCAAAATTAGCAAAGATTCGTTATATTTTTTCTCAAGAATTGGATCCTGCCCAATTAAATTCATTTAATTTTTTGTTTCCTTTACCTTAATAACCAAGATTTTTCTTGTTGCGTTAAACAATGTATCGCAAGAGACACGGATGTTAGCAATTTAGATTTGTCAATTGAACTGTTTTACTCCATTATCTTCTTACCTAGAGATTTCACTCGTTTTTGCTTTTGGTCGCCTGCAATGTAATTTATACTAAATGTCACACCATGTGTTGCTGATTGATCTGGTCATGTTGGCATAATTAAACTTCGGTGGTGCGGCTGTATGGACCATTATCCTCAGATTGTGACAGCTTACGTTCGCGTTTGGCGAATAGACCTCCTAAAAAAGATGGCTGCTGAGCCAGACCTTTACCACCACCAGGGATTGTAGCCCCTGGATGTACAGGATGTATTTGTCCTGGATGTTTTACGCCTTGGCTCATCGAGCTGGCAGAAGTTGATTGAAATGAAATTGACATACCACTGTCGAGTGATCCAACACTTCCGCGTCTTTGTGGCTTTTCCCCAGCAACTGTATGAAAAAATTCAGCAATAAATTATTAATGAACTTGAAATTACACTTCTAGAAAAACAAACACTAATCTATATATTGTCTTTGCTTACATTGTTCATGAATGTCCAGAAGTGAATTGCTGAGCGCTGATCTCTTCAGTTGGGGATCCATATCCGTCGTCTCTGATCTTTCAGAGCATGAGCCTGGACATGGACATACTTCTACATCAGCTACACCAGAATCACGATTTTCTGAACTGCCACGTGCACCTCTACTGCTCTTCTGCCGCTCCAATTCCGTTTCGATTCGCAATGTTTCCATTTCATCCATCTCACTGATGGATTCACGTAAATCTTCAGCAAATTTGCAACGATCGTGTTCGTTCCGGGCATTGAATGTGACTAGTACTTTCCCGTCGACACGTTGCGAGAGCCTTATACCGTATGGATAATCTGTTTCAAAATACAATAAAATTAATCATTGAAATCATACGCCTCTCATTTTGATTGTTCGCGATATTTTGTTTGATTTTCATCTGACTGAGTAAGTGTCCTATCCACTTTTCGCTTTTCTGTACCACTATATTTTTTCAATCATACATAAAATGAAGCTCAAATTCCCGTGACCCCGTTTGGTATATTTTTAGCTCAGTACCGGTACTCTTCCCACGTTAAAGGAATGTGTCAATATTTTTATACTTCCACTCCCAGCAGATAGTATACAACTTGAAAAAAAATAAGGTTCCAGCATTCACTCTACTTATATGCACGAATGTGATTGTGCAGCAGTGAGACTTGTATGAATGAAATGAAATTTCCGTATTGCGCGTGATCTATATATAAATACATATATTACGTGTGTCCATTACACGACAACTTTATCATGATTAGATGTTACTACGGAGACATCTGAGAATATTATGCGGTATCCAGGTAGTTAATCTCGACATTAAATATATCTGTTCCAGCCGTACAAAGATTGAAAATAAATTAAACCAACTCACGTGGAACTTCGAAAAGTGTTACGACCATTCCGCAAAGTGGAAAACTCTGTCTAAATGTATAAGTAACGCTGCTCTTCTTTTTGCTGAGAATTTTAGTCACAACAAGAAGATCATTGAACAGAAAGACTTCTCGTTGATGAACACCAGGCCGTTCTTTTTTATGGATATCCGGTATTTCATATAGTCTGCAATAGCAAACAAGCCTGCGATGTGGCAATGCCATATTTGGTTTTTTACCCACAATGGTAGCTTGCACCTTCATCACTTGTGTTACATGATCAGAACCCGGTTTGAATTCATTAGCTTTCACACGCTCATAGATTCCGACTAAGATATCCTTATCAATATCACCACAATCATCAATGCCACGAAGATTTTTCACGAAATCATCCATGCGCATTTTTCGTTCAGGTTTCAAATTTGGTGTATGTAAATCGGTATTGAGCATTATAATAGCAAATGCCAATACAAATACAGTGTCGGGCGATCTCAAACGTGAAATCACATCGGGATTACATTGGCAGTATCGCTGACTGAATACTTCCATGAGCCGTTCAATTTTTTGTGCCTCACCAGGCATTCTAAAATACGCTTGGAATTTTCTCAAAGCAACGTCAACTTGCATACCAGCAAGATCTAATTCATGCGAGAAACATCTGGAAATAATACAAACAAGTTTAGATGAATATCGTGGAGAAAAACTGTAAAATAATTCATTTCAGATGCTATTGATTGAAAACAGTTGTAAAGTATGAATCAAATAAAATACTCACTCCAAAACCGCCATGTTGAATGAACTTTGTAAATTTCCAAGATATTCTCCAATCATCTGTTTGGACAAACCCTTTCGGCTGATCAAAAATCGTGCAACACCTTGTGGACTATTCTCCAAGAATCCACGTCTTATTAAATATGTAATTCCTCTTTCAGGCTTTTTATTAAATAAGTTTAATCCGACACGGTATTGCCGCTTCCTAACTGTTTCTGAAACTTTGTAACTTGCTTGTGGTATTGTTTGATCCGTATGATCCATCATTGGCAATTGATATCCGGAGCTGGCGTGCGAGTGACTCAAATCCTTTCCGGTGTTTATCAGACTATTGTTCTCCGTTGTGTGACTGCAATCCTGATGTTCCGGTGAGCTCGACTGTGAATCAATTATACACATGTCAATAAAAACTTCTTTCACGTTCTATAAAATATTTTTCTGTTTTTTTTCAAAATGTATATTCAAGTACTAACAATTGCTTTATGTTTCCATATAGGTGATCCACGTTGTGCATCGCCTTCAGAGCTCTCGCAATTAGTAGAATCACTTCCAGAACTCTGTACCGAACTGAGACTTCCATTTTCAACGCTTTTACTCAAGCCATTGTGTCGTTGCTCCATTGATCTTGAACTTATCGATGAAGTACGCTTTGGAACTTCAGGCGGCACTTTTTTTGCTGATGAGCCACGAGTCCGACCACCAGAACCCAATTGTGAACTGTTACCCCAACTATGTGTCACTGGTGTTTGAAGATTGTGTGGTGTTGATGGTGAGGTACATGGTGTCCTGTGAATATCACGTGGTGGTGTCTCTTGTCGAAGACCACAAAGTGTCTCCTGACATTTCAAAAACAGAATTCATTAATTTAATAAAAATAGAGAATGATGAGCTATATTTAAACTCAGTAATAAAGATAAGTCTCTCACCTGAGGATTGTAATAATGAATACTCGAACCACTTTCCTGTGAACTTGTATCCCAACATGGGCTTGGTGGCGGTTGATGTCTCCCACAGGGACTTGGGGTAAGCGATGGTGTATGACGACCACTTTGATGAAGATTATAAGCTGGATATTGATGTCCCATATTAATTTGATGGCCCATCATTTGCATCTCACAACGACCACTTTGACTCCGTGGCATTGCTGAATTTTCGGCATGTCTCCGCTCTCTCAATGACATACTCCTAATTGGTACTGGTCGATTTGCCGATTGTGGTGACGACGTTTGTTGGATGTATATTTGATTGTGATAAGCAACACGCTCATGATCAGATATCATTGACGTACGTTCAGTGTTCTCTTGTACATTTCGACTGAGTCTTTTTTCAGCTTTTGCCATTGCCGTAATTGCAGCAAATTTTTTCAACAACGTATACCTTCTGAATGCACGTTGAATTGTTAATGCAGCATTGCGGGCTTTTACACCACCATATTTCCGCTCCAGCATTTCAATCTGCTTATCCAAGAGATCCTGTGAGAGCTCGTAGCTACTTGAAATAAGAGAGAAACGATGAAAATCATTTGGAGATTATCTTGAAGGAGTACAAGGAATTATAAGAAGTGAATTGAAACGGAAATTGGTATAAGCACGCTTCAAAATACTTCAAAGAGTTTAACTGAGGTCAAAACTGTTTGTCAAATGAATTGGTGCTTCTCGCACTTCTCACAGTGCTAAGGAACTAGATTGCAATAAGAATGGCTGAACAGCTTGTAAAGTTTAAAACCTCTTTACTTCAAGTCCACAACTTTTCACTTTAATCGTTGAAAAAAAATATAAAAGCAAAAGTGAACTTTGAATCGAAAGGAATTATTGAGAAAAAGAAATTACTTTTTATTCATCATATGATTGGGGATGATGCAATTATTCTCAAGTATTAAATAAAAGTTTCTAATTACGATAAAAGTTAAAATATTAAATCTATCCTTCATCAAATAAATTATTCAAGAATAATTGATTTGATGGAGCGCAACTTACGCAGTTTGAAGTCGGCAACGTTTGAGTACATCTCCATTTCTGATTGTTCCTTTTTTGTGATGTGCTTGTTGATATCCAGACTGTGGTTGACCACCATATCCCTGGACCATGGTACCATAACTTTGCGGCTGATTGTATCCGGTGTGAGGATAAGAAACTTGCATTGTTTGAGTGGGATACGGTGAGTGTCCGTAATTTTGTCCTTGCATGTACGATTGGCCAGTTATATAAGACGTTGAGAGTGATGTTTGGCTACCTGATGAGTATACACCATGTGTGCTGCCACCGTATGATTGACCTAAACTTGTATTGTGATTGGGTCGATCAATTTTTTGGGGGAAACTGAAACAAAAATAAAAAGGAAACATAAATAAATAAATATTCATTACTGAATGTTATTCTGATGAATTAATGTACATGATAAAAGATTGAATTGTTATCTGCATGAAACCATCAATTCGTTTCAACGGTAACGATCAATGACGTGAAAGCAGGTCGCACTTCCTGAACAAAAATATATGGGTGTATTCTTTCCTTCGAACTGACACGAACGTTTCCAATAATGTAATGTTATGTTACATCACATAAAATCGATGTTTACGACTGAGAGAGTTTATCCATTGTCATATTCTGTGTCCTCAATTGAATCATATGATGTAGGATTGATTTATTCAGAATTATTCAAGGAACCCACCCTCTCTCTTTTACTTCTATCACAAACTGTTCGAACTCTGATAGACGCCTACATAAATTACATCTCCACATACAATATGTAAATCCTTTCACTCACAAATTCTCATTGAAATTAAAAAATTCATCACTTCAATATTAAATCCATCTTAACAAAACTGTTGGACTAATATTTTAATATATACAATTCATTTCCGATAATGAAATATTCAACGAAGAAAAATGAAGATAATAAAACGAATAGCAATCAAATTGATGGAAGGGATGGTAAAAAAATTATTTTATTGATCCATTGATACAGACATGTTGAGTCATTCAAATATCCGTACGATGAAACCATGGAATCGTTGATTGTCGAACATAATTTCCGGCTACAATACTGGGGAAAATTTGTGAGCGTACATCTACCAGTTCGAGCAAAATGTACCAGGCGTCGGTGCGTCTGATGGGAGTAGTTTGTGCTCGCGTGAATTAATATACAGTCATGTACACATATTCAGATCGTGAGATTAATGGAGAGCGGTTATAACTGCTCTAGGTGGGTCGTTTCGCTCTGCAGTTGTATTACACACACATATATATATATATAAAATATGTATACATCAATTTTCATATATACCAGCAGCAAAATACGCGCGTGCAATAACCGACAAAGTCCTCTCTACATTGCACTCAGACTCTTTAGATAAAACCCTCTCATTCATGCTATGGATTAAATATCTCGTGGTGAATTGCTCATTTGCGTTCTGGCTTATGTACAATAGAATTGAAACTGATTAAAAAAAATGCGGGCTGCTTATTGGGTATTAAACTATCAAACATGAAGATTCTTGCATTCAATTGAATAGAGAAATGTAGAAATAAATATTCTATTGAGATACTGATAACTATTGGTAGACTAATGATGAAGGCTTATTTTTTTGTTTATACAATTTAACAAAGAAGTTTCATGATGGAGTTGAAATAATTCATTGTTGGATCGCAATGTGGTGTAACCAAGGACTTAGGCAATTAGGAATAAGCACCACAATTTTTTTATGCATACAATTGTGCATATTGTGAATGCTTGCATATATTGGAGATACAACGAGCCAGGTGGTCGAACGTCATACAAATGTACATTTACAATACAGCTATACAATATTAAACATCGGTGTATACATGTGCTCACTGTGAATCATGAATATTATGAGTCATCAAATAAATTAATTTTCTCCCTCGAGTAAAATTAACTCAATTGAAAATTAATGACGATGTATTTGGCATGCAATAAAATTGAAACATACCCCGATAGAAATCCTGATACACAGATAATCATTTTTGTTTATATTATTATTTAAACAACCACAAAAAAATAGTTTATAATCTTTTTTAACACTTCACAATGGAAAAATATTAAATATTATAACGAACAGAATGCAAATGCACTTTCAGTCAATTCGAAATTAATTTTATTTCATAAAAGAAAATTCATGATAAACAAAAATAAAATAACTTTTAGTTAAACAACACGAGAAGTTTGACAGAACACGTCTGTATGTTATGAACGCTGGTGGTTGACTGAGTTTTAAGGGCCACAACGTAGCAGCTGCTACCGAAAAAGAATCCTCTCGTTTAGGGTCTCTTCAATGTGGCGCAGATGAGAGTTGGGCTAAAAATGATGAAGAAGGGAGACACGTACACACCAATACAATATATATTTATACGTAAGGTAAAGGTTTGTATATATATTTATATTGGAGGATGTAACGAAGGACAAGAAAAAAAAAATGAAGAATGAAGGTGGAAGTCCTTTGTGTCGCTTGTGCCATTTTATACTCATGCCAGCAGGTATCTTGAAAGCCCTTTTTTTAACTAGTACAGCTGAAGCGAATGAAGAGATGAGAGCGTAAAGCTTTGTATCAATTAACCTACTACGACAAAATTACCACTTCAATACTCTTGACATTCCTGTCATTAATTTTTTAATTACAGTTTAAACAAATTGGTATCACATCACAATTTTATATTTTTGTTCCATATAGATATTTATTTAATTATTGTAATCAACTATATCAGTGATATCAATTTCTAATTTTATCACAATTGAATATAATTGTACAATTTTTTTTTCTGGTTCTGTAGATTGTGGAAGGAATTAGTGTGTTTCACTGGGGTGTTGATACGGTGTTTTATATAGTTATTCTAACAGGAGGAAGGAAGTCTTGCGGGAGATACAGTGACGATAGTATTTATAGGCGCTTCATGGGAGAGTTGAGCGCTCTAGTATATAAATATATATAATTATACATACAATGTTTATATATATATATATATATATATATAAGTATGTATATACAAGTTAACGTTGATGTGAAGTACTTTAATTGCGTCCGCCCGGATCCGCTGTTTGTATCATGATAAATTTTACGCAGCTTCATATATAATTAATCCCCCAGTTGAATCAACGTAATAATTGACGAACGAGGGAAAGTGACACAATTTAATTCATTTATATTTTTTTCAGTTCATTTTTATCAATAGATTGACAATTTTTGAATTTATTTTGTCTTCTCCTTTATTATAATTGAATAAAATATTAAATTTCAATTTTATTCAATTTTATTTTTGTATTGTAAGCTTATTTTTCTTTCCTTTTTTTTTTATTTTTGAATTTCAATGTAAATCACATTTTTGATGTTCGACGATCCGAAGAAAGAGAACTATAAAACCAATGGTGTTCTTTATCTTCACCTGCTCAATTCTGAGACTTCTTTCGTCGATTTTTTTTCTTCTATCTTTATTTTTCTTTCATATTTGTGTCTTTCTTCTACTCTTCACAAACACTTGAAGCAGATGATGCATAAAAGAGGGAGCGTGGTGAGGAAAAGAGATAAATGATTAGGCTCCCTCTTGGCTTCTTTTTTATTTTATTTTATCTTCGTTGATGTATTCGTCTGTGTATCGAGCACAGGCGAGGTATGGTAGAAACATCTGCTTGTTGGAAGGAACGTCTGCTGTTGTGTGGTGGTGCTGCTGTTTTCGAAGACTCACGACTCGTGCCACACGATTTAGGTATGGTGGGATATATAATGTTATAAGGATATGTGTGCGTGTAAAAGTACACTCGTGCTCGCTCACCTCGGGGTGCACCTGGCGCGTCAATTCTACTACCAATATATGAATATACCCCTGACCATTCCTCATACCATGTAAATATAAATATGGGTGAGGGTTATAAGATGTGAAATGCAGTACGTTTATGCTCGTGCCACTATATTTTTGTGTAATTTTGAGGGAGAAACATTTGGGTGTAATTTCAGAAGATGTTTTTTATTTAGGGATATTCTTTGAGAATGTTTTTTTTCTTAAATTTGTGGTTAGAATATTATAAAAGGATTTTTGGGGGTTGGTATAAGTGTGCGGATTTGTTTGTTAATGATCGAATTTTAATGGAATTCTTTTCTTTAGTAACATCAAAAGACGGAATTATCAAATTGAAATGAGAGTTGTGCGAAATTATTTAGAATTTATGATTTTATTATTTGAAATCGTTTTTCATAATTTTGTTTTCTTGAATTAGAATTTTTATAGTTTAATTATTTTTCAATATTATTTTGTAAATTGGAATTGTTGATGTGTTGTCGCGTTTGTGATAAGAATTAAATCATTTCAATTTACACAAAGGCATCTTTTTTTTTTGTAGTTCTTTAAGGGTTATTACATTTTCCCTATTAAATTCTTGTGAGGACTAATTTTATCTGAGAAATAATGGAAGTTTCGGGTCATTATTGACCTTTGTATTCTCATTCATCTTAAAGACAAAAGTTCTAAAGAACAAGAATTCAATTTTATGTATTGTCTCACTGATGCTTTTCTTTAAACTCTTTTCAATTGTCATTTTTGTAAATTTTTCATCAATTGAAACGAAAAAAATATTTCTATTTATAAATAAATTAATTAATGACAGTTAGTTCAATTGATAAAAAAATTTGAAATATTTATGATGTATAGCAAATGTGAAAACGATTAGAAAACATTTTAGTTAAACAGTTAGGTTATGTATTTATATAAACGTTTACACATTGAAATGAAAAAATGGTTGGTGATAAATAGAAAACTTGTTTATCGCGTTGACATTTCTCTCAGTAATTAATATGAACTTTTTTACTTCTATCACTTTCAACTTGGCAGTATTTAATTCATCAATACTAAATGGTGAATTTCCTGTAGATTAAATAGAAACGGAAAATTACTCTTTACATTTGTAGTTATTAAATTAAACTGTCGTTTTAATTTCTCTACTTAATCTATCACAGAAAATTTTTATACACGACGTATCGTTGTAGATGTTGGAGATAATTTACATAATCTCCGTTGGACACTCAACGATATCATACGCTCGTAGACTTCTAACATCGACAGTAGAGACGGGGCAACCAGAAGAGCACGAGCCATCGACAGACTTTCAAACACCTGTCGACCCTTTCAGAATATTCTCATCAACTTCACTTTCGAAGTGTTTATAATTTTTTATCTTTCAATATTTCTAAGAGTTCCAATCTTCTTTTAACTTCATTAGAATTTAATTAAGAACTCTAGAACTCCGCATGAAAATTTTCACTTCACCGAAACGATTAAAAAAAAATATCCTGAGTTGAATGAACTTTACAGGAAATAAATTTTTTTCAACTTTCACACACCATCCCTTAAATGTCTCACAAATTTGTAAAATCTCCACTGACATTACAATAGTCGGATTTGCAGCATTGGGAAATGGAGCGGGAGGCGGATAAAAAATAAAAAGAAGAATAGATTGAAAAGAAGCGGAAACGGAAAGGATTTTTCTTGCAGTGAGTTCATTGCGTGCATTGACTCATTCCTCTATCATTCTACTCAAACTTTTTTTTATCGCTCTCTATCTTTTTCTCCATTGCAACTTTATTCCGTTTTATTTTGTCTCCCTCGACCATTTTGATTCCCTTGCGGCGTTAGAGACAATGTCTTGACTGCGTTGAAACTAAAGCACTGCTACTATTATAATATATATATGTACATTTGAAAGAAAAAAAAAGTGTACCTGAAGTAGGTACAGAAGCAAAAGTCGAGTTGAAGAATAAGAGGAGAAAAAAAAAATATGAAAAAGGAAGAGGCAAAGTGCGAAGCTATATGTACACCTACTTATAGTGGCAAACTCAAGACATTAAAGTGGAAGAGACTGATGAGAGGGCGAGTGAGTGAGAGAAGAAGAGGAGTTGTAGTGAAGGTGCTCAGACAATGTGGCTTCTGCTGAAGAAGATCGTTCGCCACTTGGACACGCGCCATAGAAACCCTGTCAAGTTACTCCTCTTCCTTTGCTATTTTTCTTTTTTCATTCATATGCTCTCGTTCTTCATTGCCATGTCCTTGTTCAGATAATATATCACTAAAATTCAACGCAAAATAACAAAACAAAAATTTTATATTTATACACTTCAGCTTTTCCTTTTTTTCTGATACATTTTTTCTTTGCTAAATTTTTTTTCGCCCGTCAATTTCTGTTTGCCTTTACTTCCTTTCTTATCTTTCATATACCTATAACGCCAGTTTTATGGATTCTTTTTTGTCGTTTATTCTGTCATATTTTTTTTTTTGTCTACGTTTATGACACGTATAAACTTGAGCACGGCCCCCAGTTGGATACCTGTCAAGAACCGGACGGGGAAAACGCCCGGATGCGGCCACCCTCACTCTCCCTTAGTGTGACGATATATGTTTATATGTTTTTGAGATGTGTATATATAAGTGCGTGTGAGTTGTGGCAAAGGAGTTTTTGATGGGTAAATATTTTCCCGACAGCTTTCGATAGCGATAGAAACAAAGGAAAATATCAGAGAAAAATGTGAAACAGAAAAAGGCGAATCGTGCATTGTTTATCACGACGTTGTATCATAAACAAAATAAATTGATGGAATTTTATAAATATCAAATATCAATAGAACTGTTTAGAAAAAAATTCATTTTCGATTGAATTTATTGTCCACTTGTGGAAAATTTGAGTTTAAATTTTATCTTCTGACATTTGAACAGAAAAATTCATTTTTTTCCATCAATTTAGCGATGAAAATCATGAAATTTTGTTCAATTTTATATTTTAAATTCGAATATTTCTTTACAATAATTATAGGATAAATAATCCTAGATTGCATCACTTTTGTATTTTTTATCGAATGAACACAACACAACAAATGCAGAGAAATAATTGGCGATACGAATGACAGATATATCTGATTATTTATTTTTATATTTGTAAATTGAATACTCAAACAAATTCGTGCACAAAATGTCACGAGTTCTTTTATGATCAAAACAGAGAGTTAATCATTGTTCAATATTCACATTCAAAGCATCCATATTTATTCTCATCATTAATTGTATTATTTTCCTTTCCAAAATGACCCAACTCATCACAACCCTCACATAAATGCTCACAATGCTCACAATTCGAATAAAATCAATTCGACAATAAGCTCAAACCAAAATTAACAATTCCAAAACATCCAGACAACAAATATGAACAACAATCAATGACTGACTGTTTTGAAAATTTCAAAAGACATCGAAAAATCTAGAAACGACAAGACCATAATATCCTATTCACAATTCAACAATATTTCATTCTTAATTAAACAATATAATATCCAACAATCCTTTTTTTTTATCATTGAGTGAATATGCTTTGTGCAATTTGAAAAACCGCAATGAATGCAATATCGTAGCCCAAAGGAGAAACCAGAAAGAATAACTAACTGAATGAATAAAAAAAAAAATACAAATTCAATTCATCACATTGTGAATTCCATCACTGGTCAGTCGTATTTATTCATACGTGCAGTTATATATACAAACGCCTGGCGAAAGGAAAAATAGAAAATATGAGAAATATATTTGCGTGTAGTCTACAAACAAGCGTACACGCTTGAACGTGTAACAAAATTCTACACTGTTGCTAAATTCAAATAAACGCACATATATATACATACATACATGTATATATATATATATATTTATTTATTTAGTACATGAAATGTTCCAGTTATCCAGTTCTACCGCTACAACGATCACAACCAGCAGCAGCACCAGCTCAATGGCCACAGACCAGTTGCAAAGCACGCGAGTTAAACGTGATGCATAGCTCGGCCTTCCCGTTATAACAATATTGCGAGTGAGTCAAGTACTTATACACACATACGGTAGATTTTCCCCTACAATTTTTTTTCCACAGCCATTTCCACAACTGAAAATGTAACCGCTCGTATATGGTTATATTTACATCGTGGAAAAACCATACGTATCACCCTGACATTTAATTGCTACTGAGATTATGAATAAATGAAATATTAAATGTTATAACATTAAATATTTTCTCGTTTCAATTTACTTTCATTAACCAGTCAAGTAAATAAAAAACATGACTATTGAATTAATTAGTTTGGGCGTTTATTTTATAACGAGTAATTGACCTGCTGATTAAGAAAGGTCAGATAATTTTTTTTTAACGCTCAACCATTGAAACACAAAAAAAAGGGATGATACGGACATCGTGCTTGATAAAATTACGAGGCGAAAACAAACACACTATTTAATTTAGTCGTTCTGCCGATTAATTCTGCTGCCAGTGAAGCGCAGTGATTAAACTGAGTGCGGTAGAAAATGGAATAAGGACGTGGATATTTACACAAATACAAATACAGACAGACGTGAATATTTTACGATCAGATTTATATAAATAACAGATACGAAAATAATTTGAGTAAAAATTTATGTAATAAAATTTAATATTCACTTTGGATTTAATGAGGTGGAAAAAAATATCAGCAATTTTTGCAGGCAATCAAGTGTGGAAATATAAAACATATCAGTAGTGATTTTGACGCGTTGGTGTTTATGTACTTGTGCATAATTCACTTTGGTACATATATACAAGTATATGGTTGTAAGTAATTATCGGAGTGAAATTTCCAGGGGAAATTATCGTGGCGCCAACCCCTAAATTTCCAACAGTTGATTTGATTGTAACACGCTCATTTAATTGAAGTTCCGAGGTAAGTCATTGTGTCAAGTTGATAAGGGGGAACTGTACGCCACGACGACAATGTCAACGTCAGCGAATTTTCTCTGTTTCTGTATAAAACCATGCACACGATTTCAGTTATATATATATATATGTTTTATGAAATGTTCAATGTCTGTGTATAATTGATTGAGTTTGAGATTTTATTCATGTAAATTTACATGCGAAGTGTAATAAACTTTAATATATCAGTGATTACATTGGGGAATATTTTTTTATTTTATTCACTAACAAGTTTGAAATTTACTTTCATACGAATAGATAATATAAACTGGTAGTATGGAGAAACAGAATAAATTGCTGTGGTAGAAAAAATTTTTTAATTCACTTACGATGCGGGAATTAATTACTCTGGGTGGAGTTTCCTGCTTTTTTTTTCCTTTATATTGAGTTTGAGTTTATTGAACTTGTTGCAATTGTTTTCATTTCATTTTTCCCAATGAACAAAAGTTACGAGCCTTTAATTAAATTTCGAACAATGTATAAACTGTATTAAATTTATAAATTGCACTTGACGTATTATTAATATTATGAATTGAAATAAAATATTGTTCACAAGTTAATTTGATTGTGGACTTTGGGTTTATGAATTTATTCTTCTAATTTTATTTGTATTTTATTGTTCGTAACTGTTGTTATTCTATTTTTTTTTTTAAAGTCATTGCATAAGTGAGGAAGTTATGTAGATGAATATTGGATAGGAAAATAAAAAATAAAAATGGAGAGAAAAAAAGGAGAAGCAATAAGCAAGATAAAATATCTCGTTGTAATATCGTAACGGGAAATGGTCAATTCACGAGACAATAAATATCAAAGTATCATCATTCGATGCTTTGGCAAAGAGGAAAGAGAGAGGACTGAACTTCCGGTGAAATCGAACGGATATAAACTTGTAATGTCGATATACAGGTAGACCTGTGCAGGTTTAAACATGGTTGAACATGTTTGAGTTGAATGTCGCGTATTTGGGAGAGACATTGGCATGAACTATATTTGATTCTGCACAAGTCTCAATAATATGTACTCATATAGATCTGTTGTGTATCAAGTTATGTTCCATTTATATAAATTGTATATATGATCACATATTCGTACACGTACATGACAGCAGGACAACTCGATTGTGCTCGTTGAAATGGGACCTTGGCGACCGCACGAAAATTCTTTTATATATTTAGCTTGGACTGCTGTCGAGTTGACAAATTTACTTGGAATTCTGTGCGAGCCCATTTGGCACAGCATCACAACATTTTTTTTGTTATTACGAGAAAGAAAAAAAGAAAATACATCATAATATGATTGTCGTTATCGGATAGTTCTATTATGAAATTGTAAATAAAGAATAAGTTTAAATTTATGGAGACAATTTTTTAAAATGATATTTATTGAAAAGAGAAAAATTTGAAGTAGGTTATTGACAATTCTGTGAGAGACAATTGCACGGAAAATGAAGCTGTAAATATTTGCACAGCGACAAGGGAACTTTTGTTTGCGTCTAAATCTTTTTATTTTTATGACTTTTGTGTGGCATATTTATGGTGATGAATTGTTGAGTAGATTCCAGGACTAGTCTGAGATTTTAATAACGATAGATGAAGGACTCGTTTGCTAAGTGAGTAAAGAAGAAAAAATTCTTAGGACATTGTCAATGAATATTCCCATCAACGCTCTAGTGAAATGACATAAAAGAAAAATTTATATTTGTAGAAAATATTTTAAGCGAATGAAATTTTTACGAATAAAAAAGTTTTGCCCACTGCGAAATTTCAAGTATTTTTGAGTTATATCAATAGTTTAAAGGGGAGAATTTCTGTTTATTCACTATTTTTATTTATAGGCAGATAAAATTGAGGAACATAATCACAAGAGCAATGAATTTTCATTGACAACAAAACTCTGAATATGAAAAAAAAAAAAGAAAAATTATTGCGACTTACTTCTGTACTAGATTGCCATGAGCGTTAATGGGTTAAGGCCACCATCATACCTTGAACGTTTATCATCATTGAATTAATTGAACAACAATTATAACATGTTACATTTTTTTAGATCACTGTGTCATACCATCACAAGATGAAGTCATCTTTCTTTCAATCATTCCAGTCTTCTTTTTTAATTAAGTAATTAAGTAATAATAATTAATCTAAAATAAATATCGGAATGCAGTTAACAACAAATTTAATAATTCCTAACAATAATCGAATGAACAATTTTAATATTCCTAACTCAAAATCAACTCTCATTATCATCAGAAATTTCCAAACCTCCCCAAAAAATCTGATCTGCCAAAGAAAAAACAGCTAAAAATTGACCAAATTCTAAAGCACCAATAAAATTCTCTCTTTCACAAAAGAGTCAGTTTATAATTCCAATACTTCACCTTTAACAATATCCTTGAAAATAAAATTAAAAAAAAATTGAAACGTCGATCGTTTTTACGCAAACTACAACACGTTAAACTTTTTAGTAGCATCAGCAGTAACGAGGTTGGCAATAATTTCTCATTAAAGAATATACGGCAGTTAGTTATAAAGATCATTTTCATGTTCACGCGTTTACCCACATCATGTCTAACTGAGCGGACAGTTCTAACGAAGTTATAGAGCGATTTGTGAGTACATGCGCAGACTCTTTGCGCTTCATGTCTAGTGGATAGGAACCTGGTGAGTGCAACCTCTCTATCCCATCATCTACATTCACTCACTCTCTCTTTTTCTCTTTCTCGTCCTACCTCTCTGACAACGTTCGTTTATATGCCGTATATGTGTCGTTTGCGCGCGTGTTCGTTCAATCATTAGGGGAATTATTAAAGCGCAACCCATTATCGCATAGAGGACCAAAGTGGCCCGCGTGGTTCACGCTTCATGATATATTTGTCGTTCTCTTGTGCTTCTCCCACTATTTCTCACTATATATATATCACTCTTGGCATAATTATCAAGTAATTAACAACCTAATTGGTATTAAACCATGGCCACGGAAATTGCAATTTAAAATCACGCCATTAAAATTTATTTTTTAAAATGCCAATTTAAAGACAAAAAAAAGTGTTATTAACTTTTAGCTACTGCTCTGAGCTCCAATCAACTGTGGTAAAATAATTTAGCATCAATTTTTCTTGATATTATTAAGTTATGGTAACAAAAATAATTATTTTCTGTAGCATTATAATTTTATAATTATTAAATTCGATAGGAGCTCTGATTTGTTGTATCATAAAAATTTAACTGGATGTTTATTGAAAATTCGGTGTTGGATTGTGGATGAATGACAATGAATGAGCTGCTTTAAAGATTTGAAATGCATTTTTTTTGGGTCATGAGAATATTGCGAGGGAGAATGAAAAGAAAGAAAAGTAGGTGGTGGAAGAGAGAGTTTTTTGCATACAAATGTATGTTTATATGTATGACATGTTTGAATTAAAATGTTATTGTGTGTTCTTCACTATCGTCTTCAAAAACATAAACTCCAGTCGAGAAAAACGTTGCGGTTCATGTGACTCCTCAGCGATCAAAGTACAGACCAAACATAATTTTCTGCATTCATTCATTTAATCATTTATTTATTTTCCATCAGTATTTTTTTTTATCATTCGATATACAACAAATTGACACAAATCATGTCGAGTCAAGTTATTTTCATGCATCGATCGATGTAATACGATGATAACATAACCGCCATTTTCTATGTAACAATTTTTATACAAAACCAGAATAAATTCAGACTTTATTTAATTGATGCAATCAAGATCTCAATTTTTTTCATGACTTCATTCCTGCTGCGATTTTTGTTGCGATAAACAAACAAAATACAAAATATAATAAAATCAGACACATAACGAGAAGACTCGCCAGTATCCAATTTTTTTCTCTTCTTTTTTTCTTTTATTCCTCACATTTTGTTCTTTTATTTCTATGCGCGCGCGCAACTGCCAATTATATTAAATAAACAGTTGTTGAAATATTGCAACCGTCTAATTACTCTTCAAGTTTACTTTCATATATTCACATAAATAAAAACATGTCAACATTATTTTATTTCGTTTTTAATAATTATATTCTCGAAATAATATTTACATATAAATTAATTCTGATAACTTTCCAATGATGATCAATACATCAACAACAATTTTTCAATATACAAATAAAAATAATTGATTCCAATTAATTCCCAATGTATTCTTATATTTTTTTCTGATATACCATATAAATAAACAAAGAGTAACAGAGAAAAATACAAGAGAAAAAAATTATGGATATACCCGGAAGTGTTTTTATATTCAACAGTAAATATATAGTTGCGGTTGCGGAAATGATTTCCTCCCAATCTACAAACATTCGACTAAAATTCTTTTATACTTTTTTTTCTCTTCTCTTCTTCTTCTTTTTTTTTCAACACACCATGAATGTTGAGTTGGAATATGTACTGTTGTACTATGTATACACAGATATACATAATTAATAGCTACATACAGTGACTGTAAAAAAAGAGAAAGATAAAATATACAAATGTGTATGTGTATATATACTAATGAGAAGGTGAAAAAGCATTATGCAATCAGCGTAACGTATATCAGCGTCATCATCATTATTATGGTGAATGGTGAGTATATTCAAGTGAGAAGCAACAAGAGAAAAGACAAAGATACGAAAATTTGCAGACAGTTGTGTCGGAGGTCATTTATTCATCTTATATTTGTTTGTAGATAATTGCAATGACAATTTGTAATTTTTTAAGACACTTCACTGCATAAAACTGGTAAAAATTTGGTAATTTTTATAATATAATAATCAATTAATATTTTAGTGTACTGATAAAAATTGATTTGGGGATTTTTAACTTCGAAGATAAATGGAATAATCGTTTTTTTATTGTCCTGTTTAACGAATTATGAATGACCTAATTTTAATTCTTACATGAAAATGCTTTTTAGAATTTTATAAAGGGAGATATCACATGTGTAGATAGATAACTTTACTGCATTGGAACATTGAGGGCAATTGTGTTTCTAGCTTTGCAGATAAAGATTACACATTGTTCCATCAACATCATGTGAGATGCATTAACATGCCCCCAACGTCGTAGCAATCGCTCAACTGTACGACGTGGTATACTTAAGTTACCGACCAAACTATAGTGCTGGTAGAACTGTTCAAATATATATATATGGTTATATATATATGGGATTGGAAGAAGTGTGTTGAGAACAAGGGAACTGAGTTAATACTAAGAGAAAAATATCGACTTCTAATACCATTTGAGAAAAGATGAATTACGACCAACCAAGAAAATTTAAAAATAAAAATTAAATCCAAATAAAAAAAGTTGTGTAAGTAAACTTTTCTGTTTTATATAAATCCATTATGTGAAAGTCAACATAATGCTTTTTCCATTTATATTATTTAATGGATAAAACTGATGTAATAGAATATTTTATGCTTTAATGCTATTTTGTTTTTACCTTGAGAGATAAACTTCATGTTGAAGTTAACAGAAGATAAAAAGGAAAAAATAATTAATAATAAAATGAATTCTACTATTCTTTGATATTATGTTTCTACGAATGTTTCTTGTTTATCTTTTTCTTTTTGTGAATATAATAGTTGTTTATATTATTATCGAAGATGTTTGGAAATGCGGATGAAAACGAAGTAATGATAAGATAATCGATGGAAACTTTGAGATATGTCTGGAATGTTGAGAAATTTAATATTGAAAATTGGAAAGACCTGGTCGACCAATTAAGAGAGAAATGATGGTCTGAATTTTGTGGATTTCATGAATATTATCAATAAATTGTAACTTCCAATTACACTAATGACAAAATAATTGCTTTTATATTTGTTTTTGGATTCTTCGTTCTGTTTATTAAATATAAATAACAGAGAATATTGATCAGGGCTAATTCCATCAGGGTCTGTTTATGAATTAGCAAAAAGAGAGACTGGACAATAAAATTGCCTTGATATAAAAAAGGTTTTTTTACATTTTACATCACAAGTTGTACAAAAAAGTGAATTCAATTCTTTTAGATATAAATAAATAACTTTCATCTATTTCACATCATCCAATCAACGAGTTGTTCGCTATGTAAACAGAACTTGACTGTTGTCAGAGAAGTTGCAACAAAGAACAAAATAAAATAATAATAACTATTATTATCCAAAGAAAAAAAGAAATTCAAACAAGTTTAGATGTTCAGTAAAGTCGAAGAATTGTTCTACGAAATCCATCTTTCTTTTTATTCAAGCTCGTTAATTAGTCAGAGAGAAAAAGGATTATAATGCCAGTGAAACTTTGTACTTAAGATGAACGTTGGTAAAGTTAAAAAGAAAAGTAAATAGATGGATATAATATTACAAAAGTCAAAGGTAAAGTTTGAAATGTACAATGATAAAGATTAAAAATTTTTGATTGAAGTTCCAAAAGATGTCAATGAAATGTTGGATGGAATGAAATAATAATTGACAGTGCGAAGATATCTGATAAATATCAAATGAGATAATGTAAAGATCGTAAACCTCCACTTCAGCACATATTATTGATGTGTTACGTACAAGTCTGAGTGCAATAAACTTTTATTTGTAATACACTAGGTATGTATATAAATGTAAACGAAAGAATGATGTAAGATAAAAAATGTGATGACAACTCAAAGAACTATTGACAAGCTTTAAAATGTGGTTGTAATGAATATTAATTAAGGGACTTAGTTTAAGATAAAATAAACATTGAATTTTCTATTCTTCTTCAATTGAGTACGAACTGATGAAGTAATTGGAAAATTAGAGTGCCATTATGATAAGATTATATTACGTCAATCGCAGAGATAATCAGTGAAATTTATCATGACTGAGCATTTTATTGTTCTTAGAACAGATCAGAAATGTAAAGAATATTTCCAAGCATTGCGTAAAAATTCTTGAAAAATTATTACGTATCAACTTGGTATTACGATGAATTGTTGGATTTGAAATTGAATGAAAATCATGTGGGAACTGATGGTAAATCATACAGCCACAAAATCATTCAACTTTAATGACAGACATCATGCAAATGCAATTTTTTTTTCATATAGAAAACAGTTAAATTACTTTGTATGACACTTGATCTCATGCGAGTTATGTTTCTGTGAATTCACCACAAGACTTTGCGTTTCCGCTTTTATTCTTATTCAATTTGAGAGAAAAAAAAGGAGCATTGAATATTCTTATGCAAGAAAAATAAAAAAAGGTTTAGAAAAGGTGAGTTGACAGTTTTGTAGACGAGTATTGGTGACTCAGCGTCTGACACACATGTTACATAAAAAAAAAAGGAGCGAATAGTATTCATCAAAAGGAAACTACAAATCATAATGGGAAATTACATTCATTAGATTTGAACTTTCTTCTAAAAGGTCTTTTTACAATTGTTGTCATCGTCATGTTCAATGTGGGTGATATGAGATTGATTGTCTTTGAAAGACCCTTTTGTTCATTCTTATTTTAGTCATGTTGCTGCTTTTTTCCACTTTGTATTCAGTTTAATTAATGAACATCAATTGCTGAAGAATAATAAACAATTTCTAACTCTCGATTTATACAAATTGTAAAATAATCAAGTTATGAGTTGTAGACAAATTTATATGATAATGGTAATCTGATAATGACATTCCAACTGTCATATTTTGATGGATAACAATGTGGAATGACTTATTGAATTAGGTTGAACGACTAAATATTTTTGAAAATGAAATCTCATTGATGTCGATATTAACCTAAAAAGCCTAAGTAGATTAAAATTGATATATTTTTAAATTGTCATTATACCGATTGATGAAATTAGTTGGTGTCGAATATCCAAGTTGAAGACGTGATCTGATGACTTTTTCTTGAACAGTCACAACTCTTGTATTCCTTGAGCTATGATGAACTCTTGTCGTTTTTACAACTTGATGATAGTGACGTTGATTTGATGGTTGCTGTTGTTGTTGCTGCTGAATTGTTCTTGGACTTGAACAATTAATAAGCCTCTCTCGAGGTTCCACCATCGTAACGCCAAACATGATTTCACTTTTTTTGTCTTCACTTTAGTCACGACACATATACTTATAATTTAACATACACAAATACCAGTCACGGTGTTTATTCTATGACAGGAAAGCAAAATTCCTCAGCACATTTCTCGTATTTCATTTCACTTGTTAACTTATTTCTTTTCTTTTTGGTTTACAGTTTGTTTCAATTTATATCTTTCAACAGTCGATAAATGCACAGGAACATAATTTTTTTACAGAAGATTATTTATATAATTTCTTTGGTTCGTTTTCACTTACGGTGGTATTTTTTTATTTTTATATTCTTTCGTTTCTGAGTTTCGAAAATATATTTCTATATCCATCAGACCTAAATATTAATTGAAATTTATTTATAGATCATACCAATTATTATGTTCACTTATTTTATTCTAAATGAACACATGAATGTGATAAAATTTGTAGATATGATAGTTTGAAAAATTTGTTTCTTTAAATAATTATAGTGGCTTGTTGTTAGAATATCAATTCGGGTTATGTTTGAAGAAAGTAAAATCACCATTGAATATACATCTATTGAAGATGAAAGAGATATGTGTTTATATATGAATACTCATGTCAACTAATGTTCAAAGATATGACGCTTTTAGGTCAATGGTTGATTAGTCAGATCGGGATTTATTTGGCTTCCAAGTGACGTCCGTTCGATGTGAATATACGTTATGATGATGCAGACACTATAATATATCATGTTATAATCATCAAGGGGGAGTTACTCGAATCAATCTAGAACCATTCAATAATGACGTTCCTAAATATGACAAGCACTATCTTCATCCGGTTAACAAATCAACCGCGATCCAGTTTTTTTCCCCCTCGTTTTTTCTTTCATGTTCCACCCACTCATATCAAGAACACGCGTGTTAACATTTGATTAATCAACAATATCAAACCTTCAGGAAATAATTTATAGTACATGCGAATATGTAAATGGGACAAAGTTTAACATCAGTTAAATACAAAGCTCTGGAGTACCTTGAACTTTGGAGATGTGCGACCTTCTATGTTATCGACTTAATTCTATTTTAGGATTTTTGGTGAGTTGCCCAGAAAATCGCGCGACATTTGAAGCACCACTTATAACCTTCAATGTTCTTTTCCCATTCATTTTATTGGTCAATAGATTTATGGATGTATCAAAGAGAAAATATATTGCAGACAGTTGGGTAGTGAGAATAATTTATCGATGTTTTAATTAACTGGTTTTGTAATCTGTATAATATGAATCAATGCGTTGTCTGTTTCTAAAACACTTTGAACGATATCAGCTTTATCCAGGAGTATTAATTTTTGTTTTACAAGTCCAATGATGAGTCCGATGCACCCTGCAGTGAAGCAAATCTTTGTATAGAAATGTGCGAAACTAACTCGTAATAAATTTCCAACATTCAATAATAGCAGTCAATTATACGATGAGAAATGTTCCTATGATTTATTTCGTTTTTGTCCTATTATTCAGCCTGATAATTTTATGAGCATTGATTGATGGGAATAAACCAAGATTTATTATCAATATCTTTGAAATGTTTATGGATCGAATTTTTGCATAAAACAGGAAAGTTTTCCATATTTTTTTGTTTCTTTTCTCTCTGATATTTCCATTTTATTTTTCTTTCTGTTATATCGTCGCTTTTCTCTCTGATCAATACATAATTTATCGTGCGTCACGGACTTTCTAATGATGGATAGTCGTACGAAAACGTATTAAGCATTGTCCCGATGAAAAATGAGAAAGTGACAAGAATTGGTGATAGAAATGAATTGGACTGTGAAATGAAAGAAAAAAAAATGATATTGCTCAATGATAATTCGACTAGTTTAAGAGAAAAACTAATAAAACATCAAAGTTTATGTTAATAATTTTTCATTACTCACAATTGTTATTGAAATTTGTTAATTTAATAGAAAGTTCTATTTTTGTTAGAATAAAAATAGA
This sequence comes from Meteorus cinctellus, assembly GCA_030523045.1. Taxonomy (NCBI): domain Eukaryota; kingdom Metazoa; phylum Arthropoda; class Insecta; order Hymenoptera; family Braconidae; genus Meteorus; species Meteorus cinctellus. Next base: position 133,082 of record JAPYZF010000119.1, read on the forward strand.
ACACTGAAATTAAAGAATATTTTCAAGGGCAGTTCGAGATTAATTATCGATTGTCGTTTTAGATTACAGTAAAACTAGAATATAATAATGTCGCGCAAGTTTGTGATACCGTTCGTTCGCACTTTAAACTGAACAACATTGGGGTCGCACGTACAAGTGTATGTCAAAGCCCAATGAATAATAATGACAAGCGTCGAATCGTTTTTCGATAGTTTGACATTGATTTCTATTTACATATATAGATGTAACATTAACATGTATATTAGAATCATCAAGAGACACTTGATGCACTGAGAATCATTGGGGAATTTCCAATATTTCCAATTACTTTAATTAACACAATTTTTTCAAAACAACACTTGGATACAATTTTTATCACATTGTTTCATTGATAATTATTTGTTTAATAATTATTTCTGAGTATTTGCAATCACTTTTATAGGATAATAATTATTGAGATGTTGGTAAAGAAAACAAATTAATTGATAACAATTTATTAAATTGAATGATTAAAATGATGACAGCGCGATTTCAGTACCTGACAAACCACCGCACGCGTCGATTCACAGACGTGAACTATCCGTGGCAATGCTGCCGTTAGCTTTGATACGGTAATGGAACTGTCAAAGTCGTGAGTGTGGATATTGGTGGGGATTAGGCGCGCTTCTCCCACTACCAATTGGAGAATCGCATATACATGTTTATGTGAATATAAACCTCTATCGATGATGGCATCATCGACATCGTTGCAAAGAGATAGTCGTCAAAAACAATCTCGTGGGCATTGACAAAATATAAAATATATTCAAGCACAAATTTAAAATCATGAAAAAGAAATAGAGAAGAAATTGTTTGAGTTATAATGAAAATAGAAAAGAAAAATGCAGCCGTATTGTATACAAGAGAAAAGAATTTTCTGTCTGTATACGCAGAAGTCATATTTTATTCTCTCAGAATAAAATCGGAATAAAGTTTGAGAGAAAGAAGAAGTTGTGAAAATTCTTCAACGAATATCACAAACTTTCGATACAAAGTAATGTCTCGAAATAATTTTTTTTGTCTCTCAATCTTCGTAGGAAATATATGAAAATAAAAAAAAGAAAAATTTTGTATTAAAGTTTTAATGTAAAAAGTTTCAAATATTCCTTATATGCAATAGTTATTTCTTTCTTTTTCTTGATTATCACAGATGTAATGAATGATTTTTTTTTTTTTTTTTTTCTATAAGTTCATCATTTGATAAACCAACTAGTGCAAGGAATATGGGTCGAGAATTTTTATGCGTGAGCTCGATTCGCTCAAGTTCAGTCCAAACGTATCCTTTTTTTCATGTCAAACTTTCAATAATTGCCAGTTTAAAATAATCAAGTACATAAATATATGATAAAATTTTTTTTATCAACCTCAATAATAACGTGAGAATTTATATTCAATGCTGGAATTAAACATCATCAATTACATAGGAAGAAAATAATGGGAAGAAAAAAAAAGACACACGAACTATTCATTCACTTTAAGTATTTAAATGCTAAAATTGTTCTAAATAATTTCACGCTAAAAATACAGTTTAATGACTGCATTAACTGTCATGCCAAAACACGATGGCGTTCACGTGGCTGTCGGCAGTTTAAAATAGTAACAACTCGTTACAACGAACAAAATTAATTAACTATTAACAATTCTCAAATTACACGAAGTCTAAACTCAGTAAAACAGGTAGCAAAAAAAAAATTGAAGCAGTAAAAGTAGATGAAGAAGAATAAGGAAAAAGAAACATGAGAGAAACGTGAGTTGTGGTGATGTATGGCAGTAGCAATAGCAACAACAGCAGTTGTATAGTAACCATCACGTAAAATAGACGGATGTATGTAACGGAGCATTTAGAAATTTGTATTACGTGCTTGGACGCGCGTTGGCTGTAGTGCATATGTACGCGTGTTAACTTGAGAGAGAAGATGCGAAACGGTATACTATGAAGTGCACACGCGCGCGTGGGCAACGAATCGTAGCGATTTACCTAAAGTACCGCTGTTCCTTATCAACGCCTCTCTAATTTTAAACGAGGGTCATGTTTACATGTGATGTATATTTTACATGCAAAAATTGTATTGCCACTGGGTCAGTAGTGAAGCAGAAAAAAAGGCCAAGTCTTTAATTTTATTTCATTCACAAATTTTAAAAAATTAGAAAATTATAAAATTATGAAATTTAAAAAAATTATAGAATTCTAAAATTTTAAATTATTTTCTAAATTACTGTAATGTTCACTACACCCTCGACCGCTGTCTTTCCATTACAAAAGTTTCCATTTTCTTTCTATTTTACATTCAAGAAAATTGCGAGTAACTTTAAAAGCTCCATATCCACAAAACCCTTCTGCTACTTTGTGTATACATATAAAATTCCATCTTTTTGTTTCAACTCTTCTCCATCTCAAGTATGAAATATATCGTAGAGTACTTGGCTACTGTGCCATACAAAGATAAATATTCTAGAAATGAATGAGCGAACGAGACTGTTAGAAACAGCTGCTTGAAATATAAAGTGCAAGTATGAATCGTTTCATCTTTGAAATATGGCTTAGATATAGATTTTCGTAGCGTATTTTCGTTGTGCAGTCACTGGACGAGTATATATATATATCACACATATGCAAAATGGTAAAATGAAGAGGGCGGTAATAATGATGAGTACTGAGGTAGAAACAAACGAGAAAAAAAAGGCGATCACGAAACAACAAACGGAGGAAAAAAAGAAGAAAAATGGTGGGAATTATCCTGGGAATCATTTGCAGTTGGCTCGAGCAGTATATATATATATGTTCCTTTGTTCAATTGTTATCTGGGTCAATATGAGTATGGACAACACAGAAAATTGTCGAGTGTATTTGACAAGCTTTTGTCTTTCAGGAAGAATTGAAAAATGAGTGGGAAACAAGAAATGTAATACATAAATTTATATATTCAAAAGAAAATCTCTGTTTTAATCAATATTTCAACTGGAAGTTGTTGATGCAATAGCAACTGTTTATTTATGTCTATATTTATCACAAGTGAACAATTAAATTTTTGCCAATAATTGCATCGTAAAATCATTGCATTATAAAATAAATTTTAACGAATTGTTAAAATGTATTTGACGCTTTTTAAATGTTTTAAATTAAATTAATATCAATTGAATATTAATAATAGATAATTGTTTAATCTAAATAAATTGTTTATTTGTCAAAAACAAATATTTATACTATCAAAGTTAATTTTTTATGTTACTTAAAATTGAAACATCAACTTAAGAATATATTTTCCTCTATCTTTTTGACTTCTGGGAGGATAAAAGCTCAACATTGAAGGAATTAACACTGATTTTAGCGTGATTTTACGTACGACCTCGTTTTTCAAAGTGCTTCATTCAGGTTAAACTTATTCCGACCCACGCGCGTCCCATTTCTTGTTACGCAAATGTCCCTTTGATGTACACCAGGCCATGCAGAGATATGGTATCGTGATGGTAGTAACATTAAAGCGTGAGTGGAAATGAAATAAAAGTATTCATTGTAAAAAAATTTTATATCGAGGCTTCATCTGTTCTAAAGAAAAAATAGAAAACAACCCCACATATAAATTCAATTTTCATCAGTTAAATGTTTGAAAGTGATGAAAAATTAGTTTGAGAATGAAAAAAAAGTGTAAATTGAATTACAAAGCAGAATTTTCAGATGCTTTTGAATAAAATAAGGTCTTGAGAATTTAATTTTTAAATTGAGGGAAGAAAATTTTTTATTATTTATTAATTTCACATAAATCAGGGTGTAGAGGGTGTATTTTACCCTGTGTGCACACGTGTTGTGCTGTTACTGACTTCGTTGCAATCTTATATTACAGTTGCAAGTTTGCGCGGTAAACCAGTATATATATATATATATATATGTATGTATGTATAGAAAAGGAATACTCGACACGATATATACTCTCTGTATGTGTACATACATCTTTATATACTATGGATATACCACACACGTTTTACGGTCAACTTCTCACCACATTTCTTTTATGCAGGCGACTGGATCAGCATTGCCACTTGTCGCAAACGTTATAAAGTAAGAAGTGTAGTATCAGTTACTTGGTGTTGTTGAGCTTTCTATTTTCTTTCTACTGGTATATGTGAACGTACCTACATAGATTCAGTCTGATAGCTTAAAACAGTTCAATACTTGAAATTGAATTTTTGCAAACCAGAATTTGATTTAGTTTGATGTAAAAAGCATCGATTTATTTATGTCTTGAGTAAATTGAAAAATAAATTTGTTATTGAATTTAGGTTTGATTAATTTTATTTTTATAATTAACTTTGATGGTTTTCTTGGAAGGAATTGATTCGCAATTTTTATTACAACAGAAATTTTGTTGCGTTATTTTTTGTATTTATTTTTTAACGATGCAAAGACAGCGAACTATTTTAATGAGTCATCAGTTCGTGCGCGTTGAGGCAATGAAATTTATGCGACGAAACCATTTATGTCGACAATTATGGACAGGGAAGTGGACACAAACGTTATATGCGAATGCGAAATGAAGACGTGAATGGCAAGTGTACGTGTAGATACGTTCAGTGTTCGCTTCATTGTTTTATTATGTTGGCCAGTGTTTTTAGTGACAATTTTTGTGAAGAATTATCAAATGGTAAAAAAAATTGCTCTGTTATAATTTATAAGCAACAGCTGATGGTCGATGTTTTATTAATTTTGTTTTGTATTTTCTTTCCTTTTTCGTCTTTTGATAATTATGACACTGATAAGACTCACTGATGCATATCACGCACCTATTCACTATATATTTATGACTCATTTTATGAATCCTTCGAGTGTTAGACTGACGTAAGAACCTTCTAGACATATAATTTTCATGGTCAAATGAATACAATTGTTTTTTTTTTACTGTTCATTATCTTTCTATGATATGAACGTCTACAATATTGCAAAACAGAACAAATTTCAAGAATGTTTTATACGAATGGTGGCAAAAAGAATATGAAGTTTTTTTATTCATTAGTGAATAAAATAAATATTTACAAGGAAATTCAGTACACTTCATTATAATTGTATTTTACGGTCCTGTATGAATAAAAAATGCACCGGATTTAATGAATCTTAATTTTAATCTGAACGTGAATTGAATATAAATTAATAATTATAATTAAAGCTTCTGAAATGAATTCGAACATTGACGAAATGTCGAAAAAAAAAGGGTCGATACAAAATATCGCAGAAGAAAGAAAGTGACGACAAAGGGAAATGATGAATGGAAGTTGTTTGAAAATTTGAAAAAAAATCGTTGGCAATTTCTACTTTTTACACTATTCATTATAGAAGAAAAAGTTTTAGAAGATAACAATTTGCTAGCGTAAATTAGTGCACGAGAAGAGAAGGTGCACTCGGCTTTTAATTTTAATAGTTTCATATCCAACGCATTGAAGATTTATGATGGAAAACGTCTAATATCTTTTTCGCCAGTACGAAAATTAAATATGAAAAATAGCTACAATGGTGTTTTTTTTTCTTTACAAAGAACAAACAATAAAAATTCATAAAACCTCGTCATTGAATTATCAAAATTACATTCATAAAAATATGAAAACTTGTCGGGGTAGTCAATTCAACATTGATTTAAATCAACAAAATATTTCTTTGCACAGTTTTAAACTATTACAAAAATTATAAATATTTTAAAAATAATACAAAGAGTTGGATAGAAGATACAGTCGAATTTTGGTTTTCCTTTGAACAGAAATTCCTTAATCTCGATTGTATTCCAACAATTCACAATGAAAAATTCAGTTTATTAATAAATGTAAATCCCCAGTAAAACAAAATCCCTTGAGAATTTATTATTATCTCATAAGCTCTTCTGTATTATTGTTCAGTATTGCAATGCAACTCATCCTGTGTTCAACTCAGTATCAACATTAATATTTATTTTGTATGTATCCAAGCATTATTCACTATTCTCCCAACTCTCCATTTCCTCTGTGAAACAAACCCGAATTACCCCGAGCAAAACACATGGAAACAAAATAAAAGCACTGTGATCACAAATACACGACAAGGTCGTTCACGAGTGAATAATATAACAAAGTGAGAAGAGGGGGTTTATACACGTCGAGTAAACACACTGATAAATTAGCCTGTGGCAAAAGTAAAAGTTCGTATGATGAAGGAGAAAGCTCAGAGTTTGGTCACGTTTGAGTTTATATGCTCGACGACTAGGTCTTTTCAATCAAACTGTTTTGCTATGAGGTAGAAACAACACAAAATGTATAAATGAATACAGAGGTAACTCAGTTGGATGCTGTTTTCATCGAGTTCATATCAAATGAAATAGAGAAAAGAAAAAAACAATGACAATCACTCACAATAATTTCATCGTTTTCTCATATCATTTTTCGTGTAGTAAATCAAAACATGGGAAGTATATTGAAGTTAATTTTCTTCTTCTATCATTTACAACAATTAATAATTATTAACGCGCCCGAAAGTTTATGTAGCGCTCATTGAGCACTAACGCTAATGCTGCACAGTTTTATGGTTGTTAACGAGCCGAACTGTCGGACGTTTTTTTTTTCTCTCATTTTATGCATCAACAAGCGGAATGAAGAGCATGACGTTATATATGAGATATATGCACGCATGTTAGCGATGATGATTATGCGGGTATTGAAAAATATAAACCAGCGAAAGTACGATGGAAAGTCGCAAGGATTCGTAAAAAATTTTTTTTCTTTATTCATTTCTGTTAATGCTTTATTATGTTACTGTGCTATTTGTGATGGAGTGGAACAAATAGTATTTTTATCTTCGTGTTGAATTATTTGTGATTGAGCACGTATTCAATTGATTGTCTTTGTTGAGAGAAAGTTTCAATGTTTGATAAATCATAAATGTGCAATATATGATTCATCTTTATCTACACACTCATGTGCGATAGATTAATTAATTTTTCTACATGGTCTGCGTCAAATAGTGCACATCACAGTGAGTGCAATTGAATTATGTAGGAGTATCCCGATATGTAAAATAAATTTTCTCAATATTATAAATATATAAAGATAAATGTATTGTGCACGGAATAAATCAAATTATTTATCAGAATTTTCTTTTTCATCCCTGTTCATTAATATTTTTCCTTGTCTTACCACCTTTGTACATCCACTTTTATAATATTTGATGAGATTCAAATTGAATGTGTAGATAATTTTCTTTTTTAATAACCTTCAATTCTATAAAGTTTAATTCGTATTAAAATGAAAAATTAAAAGAGTTTTTACATTATACTGTTTAGCTGTGACTTTTATTTCGCTGCGTGAACATTTTGTCACGTATGTCACGGACAAAGTTAGGAAACAAGAGAGCACACGCCAAAACAAAATATATACAGTGCTGAATGTATAGTTGTTAACGTGAAATTTAATAACTGCATGAATTTAAATGCAAACGTGCGACGACGAGTCAGATGAAAGGCTTGAGCTACATAACTATACTCTCCACTCTCACTCTATCACATCTCTTCCTACTGGATAAATATATACAAAGTCGTGTTTGAGGTCGATACTTGACGATGGTGTTGATGAGGGAGACGAGCGTGGCACATATACATAAATGCATTCTATATGAATTCTACCACTTGAAAAATTAATGAATCAATTGATATTTCATTTCATTTTTCCTTTCACATATTTCTCTAAATTAATTTTCATAATTATTTGAACAATCATACGAATATAATTTTTCACTGAATTACATGATACAACCGATTGGGATAAATCGTGAATAAATACTGTCAGTCTATGTTCATACACTGAATAAATAATATACAGATTGATTTCACGTGTGACAACACCAACATTGTATATTTTCAATCCATACTACATTCACTTTATCTCTAATATATTTATCGGATTTATTCGGATATAAACCAAGTGATTTATTTATCTGTCTACTGTATGGTAATCCCATCGTGAATTTTACGTGTCGCCCACAACATACAATTTACTGGATTATCATTTATGAATTCGTTTCAATAAAAAATAAAATACAAAAAAAGAATAGATAGAGAGAAACACGCAATGTTTTTGCGACAATGTAATAAAAAATAAATTCAATTTAATATTTCAATGCAACATCATTTATTCTATCGATCGCGGAACAGAAATAACTGACCCTGAGTGTCTGACACGAGCTTCGGATAAATCATACATACATATATCTGTATATGTACCGTTATAAAGAGACATTGTTTATTATAAGCGTCACCTAGGCCACATACAATTCAACACCTTTTAGAAAATTCGTTTTCATCGACGTCGAGTAAAAATATATAAATCGTTGATATCAATTATGGTGATTATACTTTCTCAAACTCAAGTACGTCTTGAGTCAACATTTAAATTAAATTTACCATTGATAAATTCGAAAAATTTTAAAATAAACCTTCTGATTCTATTTTTGTTACAATACTAAAATTGTCAGCACAAAACTTGTTTTCTTATTAAACACACGTGATGAATCAATTTATAAAAAATTAGAACAGAAATGGAATTCATTGAAACAACACAATTGTCACGTCTAAAAGAGAAAAAAAATATATAAAACCAGGTCACAAGTACAAGATAAATAAAAATTCAATTGCTTGAATTTGTTCACTTTGTTAAATTTATTTTTCTCAATTTATTCGTTTTTTTTTCTGTTATTTTTCTTAACTTTTTATTTTTACGGTTTTTCAGATTGGATGAAACTACATTTATGGAATAAAGAGTCAACCACAGAACGATCGCGTGGCAGCAGACTCGCGTGGTCGCAGTTCGCGGTTAAAGGCTGACTGGCTTGGGCGACGATATTCCACGGAACAGCGCGAAGTTGGCCGTTCCAATGTAACGAAAGAGAGAGAAAGAGCGAAAGATACTACCTATATTGGCTGTATACTACCCCACCTCTTTATCTCAACTCGTCGGCGTCGTCGTCGTCATCGTAGTTACCGTCGTGGATGTCGTTGCTTTCGTCGTCGTACAGGAAACCATGACGAACACAGTTACAACTTTATACCTACATAGCTGCTGTATGCAATCCACGAGTCGCTCGGTTCTATTCACTCCCAATGCGACTCTCTCGCTTTTATCTGTTTTAGACTCTTATGTTTACCTACATACTGTGTGTATTCATATTGTATAGAAGTGGAGGATGATGATGATGTAGCAAAAGAAACTCTATGTTATTCAAATGTATACAAACAAAATATATTTAATTGGATTCTTGTTCCTAATTAGCATTTTTCTTGATAATTTATTTAATCCTTTGCAATATTTTATTCATTTTATTTATTTTATTGTATTGACAATTTTTTAAATGAAAATAAATTATTATATTTTGTTTTCTTTTATAATGAGCAATAGAAATTGCTTTTGGTTTATTTCGCTTACCAATAAATGTAGATATATTATTTTTATTTTTCGTTCAGAATATTTAGTTAATTGGAGCGCAAACTTGAATTCAAGTAGGCGGTTTTTTTCAAGAGTTCAAGTTCTTTTATATATCACTAAGATTATCCGTGGCCTATATCCTGATTGGAGGAATGGTAAGAGAGAGAAGTAAAAATGAAGGAAATAATGTGAAATGCTGGAAGACGAGAAAAAAAAATAGAACTTTTGCTGAGATGAGCACAAATGGATTCTTATAGAGATATATAGATGGATAAAAGATAAAAAAAAATTGAACTTTGTCGCCTTGTTCTAAAAATAATCTGAATTTATCAATGAATTGTCGATTTGCTTACAAAAAGGATGAAAAATATGAATGAGAAGAAGAAAGTTATTGATTAACTGCACCTACTTTTCTTTTATATTTTTTTTCTTTTTTATTATGGATTTATCTATTTTTGTGCAAAGTGTGGAATGCACCAAATCATTGGTGTGTAATATAATTTATTCGTCATGATTTCATGCGTGAATAAATGAAAATTATGCGTGTTTAATCGATAATAATGTGGATAATCAAATTTGATAACGCACCGTTCTAAAATCCAACGGTATAGTAAACATATGTGACTTCCGTATTCTGTGGCATCGTCTACTGACTTTGTATGTGAGCGTTTTGTATGTGTACAACCACGTCATTCAACCATTCATATTCAAACACATCTCCAGAAAAAAAAAAACCAGTCACACATATTTAAATGAACTCTCATCACAACTGTCTGATGTTTCTTTCATTTCTAAACTTATATGGACATAACCAACGTTTTTTTAATATCATCCAAACATATATTAATAAATGTTCACACAATTTGTTTGAAGAATTTAACTGAATATTTCAAATTTTCTATTTTTAATTTAAATTTTATTATTTTATTCACGTTGAAAATTCACCTCAATATTTTCCAGTCCAATAATTAAATGTCGATTTGAAAGTGCATCGCAATATATAATTCTAAAATCGATATCAAATTTTGATGAAATCTCCACCAACTCAATATAATCCCGACAAACATAAATAAATACACAAGAGATAGTGCAGAGAATATAAGAGAAAAATGTTACAGTAAAAAAAAAATCTTCAAACTACATGTGAACTCGGATAAGCCGATAAGAAAAATTCGATACGATGCAGAATATTTCGGTTTTTAAACTAATACAGATATAATACCAATATCTATTCTCATTTTTATATAAATATAAACATTATCTTGATAAAAAATAACTTTATATTCTAAACAGTTAACGTTGTCGATTCTATGTTGTGCAATATAAGATAAATACAAAATTTCTTTTCACGTAATGAGAAACTTGATTAGGATCCAGGTGGCAACTGGAGATAGAATCGTTGAACGTCAACTGCAATGCAAGTGAACGTTCTATTATACTACTTAGTATTAGTTTGTCTGACATTAATATATAACAAACAAACACGTGCCTTCAAAATGTAATTATTTACTTGAAGAGACACTACAACGTCAAGTATCATTATTAGAAACTTGTATCGTTAGTTGCGGTCGTTGATTAATATTAAACCAAAGTCTACTTCAACAATAAACTCTTCACTTATTGATAAGATAAATGAAAGGTAATGAACAATTAAAATTCTTTTCTTCATCAATCATTAAGAAAAAAAAAGAGAAAAAACAAAAATGAAAATAGATAAAAATGTCCAGAAAGATTTATTATCCATACAATGAAGTGTTGATTCTCTCTTAAATCAATTTAATGGAATGAATTGAGGGGAAGTGATGAAATTATTTGAATTTTGCGTGTGTACTGGACTGCAATTCATGCGCAACATACCCGGAAGTTAAGAGACAATATTAACTGAGTCAAAAGGAATTCAGAATGACGTTCACTGGGATGAATGAGCTGTGAAACAAGCTTAGGGCTTTATCCACACGGCAATGCCTCTCTCTGGAATATAACATGGCTGTCGACTCGCGATAACATTGACATATATTTATATATATATATGTGTGTGAGTGTGTTTATTTATGTAGTTGGCAACGGTTGGAATGGTACAATATAATGCATGAGCCACGCGAATCCTGCGACTTTGGCTCGAAGGATTGTTGGGGTGGAGATTTAGGTCACGAAATCAACCAAAGAGAAACGACTGTCCATTCCACAAATCGATAACATAAATATATAATTAATAATACGATGTTTTCATAGTTCGTTCAGATTTAATATCGAAATGGAGGATTTCGTTTTTTAAACAAAAATTTGTAACTTTGTTTATTTGTTTGAAACACTTTAGAATATTTTCAAGTGTTTTATAGAATTGAATCATGGGATATAAGAAATGTGGGGAAGAACTTTTGTTATGTTTATTGTAAAAGAGAGGAAGAAAATAGTTCGAATGGCTTTTGTGTGTTTTGGAAGTTGTATGGATCAGTTGTATGGTTATGCAAAACTTTGACAATAATATTTATAAGTATTAAATATTTTGGTGATAAATATGATGATTCACTTGGGAGTAAACAAGGTGCTTTGTGAATTTTCTTGTGAGTGTGCGGTCGATAGAACCAGCACGTGTTTCACATAATCCTCTGTGGCATGCGCGAGTGGCGAAAGTTACGACAACGCTTGTGTTTATATCTTTACAATGCACCTTTTCACCTAATATATTTTATATATCTGACCTATCACCTTCATACAAATTATTGCATGTCTTGTTTATTTTTTCGTGTCGTATGTGATCTACAAATAATATTCAAACGATATTTTATTTCTGTGAATGAATTTTTACTGGAATTGTTTTTACTTTATCATTAATATTTCATGAAGAATTTTGATTATTCTCTGATATCGCTGCTATATATAAAATATTTTAAATTATTGTTACATTCCAATTAATTTGAAACCTCAAACGAAACAAATCGATTAGTAGTAAACCAATGGCATTTTAATAATGACAGAATAATAATAAAAAAAAATATTTTCGAATGAGAATAATGGAAAATATATTTATTCTATAAATAGTAACGAGAAATTAAAATAGAACTGTCTAGAACAGCTACAAAAATTCCTGTAAATAATGGAAAAAGTTTTCGAACAAATTCGAACGAATTCAATTTTTTTTTCTGTGCAAGCCTCTACAGTTTTCTATTACACACGTCACGCGCGTGCAACGAATAGAGGAATGACATCGCATTCACATGGTCCCGTGTATGTTTTTTTATTTTCGATCACAGTGACAGTAGAAAAAAAAGCAAAGGAAAAAGGGCCAGAACAAAAATAAAAATAAAAGAAGAAATGAAAACGTGGATAAATCAGGTAGGAAAGTATTACGAGACATTTTAACAAAATTCAATGAGAGATTTTAAAGACTAAATAAAAATACTGAAAAGCTGAACGTAGATAATAAAAGAGGATATGAATGAATGTGAAGTTTGTGAGGAAGTTGTGCAGCGTCGGATGAGTTTTATATGTATAAAACAGAAAGCGGCATCATAGACTTTCTTTCTTCAGGGGTCTTGACCTTTGATTAGGCGCGACTTGAGTGCGCTTTTAACTGAGTAACAGAAGGTCATTTCTTTTATTCCATACACCTCAATGTAATACATCCTCTACACGATACTAAACTAACAAATAACAAACAGCTATTTACAAACATAAATATAAAAATTTTCTCTAGTAAAAACAAGACTGAAGATAAAATTATTTTATTTTCCAATCACATTTAATAGTTTAATTAATTTAAGTTCCAATCGGAATTTTTGTTTTATGGTATTGGAAGATTTTCTACTTATAGAAAGACAAAAACGCAAAAGAAAAGACACAAACTTTCTTTATATTTATTTCTTTGCGGAGGTCTCGACCCACAACGACACGAAGCGGGAGCCTCTGTCTTTCTTGTAGTGTAAATCACATGAGCAGAGAGCAAAATGTCTTGAATAAAGAAAGAAAGACAAAAAAAACAGACACAAAAAGAATAGACAAATCTGAACAGAATAGAATTGTCATGGCATATCATGAATAAATATCTCACGAAGCTTTGAAAAGCAGAGTAAACGAAAGCTATTTCGTGTATGAAACCATAACCCGTTTTCTTCAACACTTGAATTATAGAAATTCCCTCACTCTACATATTCAACTTGATGTCTTTTCTTACTCTCTCGGGGTATGGCAGCGCCATGTTTTCACTATAGCTGCACATACGTGTCCCCTCTTTTGCTATCTGCTTCAACGAAGAATCCTTATATGTCTGAACCTCACATAGCAATAAAGAGGGAGAATGAGAACAAAAAAAGACTGTGAAAACCATGATCGGGAAAGGCGCCACGCATTTTATAAGAGTTTATCATTTGTGTATGCAATGAATTGCTGATTGTATTGATTTACTAGAATGGTCTAGTTTTATAGAATTAAATATCACGTAATGAAAGTTGAAAATAATATAATTGGATATTGTATTTATAAATAATGAATAAATGATTTTATAATTATAATCGGATACAGCAATAACCTTCAGTTGAATGAATGAAAAAAAGAATTTCCACACTTTCTGGCCTATTAAGCACTTCCTACACAATTGTAAAGAGTTCACAATGTGTATGAGCCCAGACGTAGGTGTTCAAGGAAAAGTTTCATAAAATGGCATTCTCTATTTTCAAATATGAATTGAAATAAATTTTCTAATCATTTTTAACCTAAAGAATACATACAAATTGCTGTTTCAGATATAATTTTATATTTATTAAATTCATATTCAATTAATTCAAGAAAAGACAAGGAAATAAATACAGAAAACTATTTAAATTATAAATTGTTGTTGTTACTGGATAAATTCGAACAAATTTCACAACAAATGTTCTAAATTCAAATTAGTATTATCTAACTCCCAAAATTTCGTTAATTCAAGTTGCATGAACGTTCTGGCCGCACGGTGATAGTGAATGTAATTCAACGTTTCGCTAACTGGCGTCGACGTAAAACCTAACGCAGTGGAATGAACAACGGGTAAATTCAGTTGTGGTGAAGAAGCGAGAGATGCAAAAGTTGTGAGCGTGGAACAAAACCGAGCTGGCCACGGATCTCTGTGTGCGATATGCGTTTGCTATATATCCAGAAGAATAAATTGCGAATGGGAGAAATTTTGTTCGGCAACGAATCCAGACGAGTTTTAAGCGGAAATTGAAGCGTGGACGTGTAATCCTACGGTAAATATTCATTTGTCATTTGAATTCAATATCAAACAAAAAAATTTGAAACAAAGCAAGAAAGTAAAGGAGAACTAGAATGAAATTAAAACATTGACAAATGTTTTAATTCAAAAACAAAGAAGGAAATACACTTGACAAAAGTGTTTGTACATTTTGTATGCAAATAATCCTCTAATTTCTTTTTTTTCCTTTCTTTCAATTACATTTTTTATTCGTGTTTATATATATATAGAAGAACCTTTTTGCTTCTTTTCTTTTCATTCAGAATCTATTCAAGAGGAACGAGTAAGTCAGTTGGCGATGGTGTATATTTGTGTGTTGGTAGAGGCCGTCGTCGTGAGGAACTTAAACATGCAATGACGGGGAAACGACCTTGCCTGTAATTGTGCAACGTCGCACAGGCTGACCCAGTGAGAAGGCGTACCATTCACCGACTCGATCCGTGTGGCATTCGCGACATGCCCGTTTAATAAAATATCTCTTCTATGAAGCTTGAAGCCTTATAAATAAAACATCTGACTGAAATTTTTTTAATTGTTATCATGTCGAAATATTCAATGAAATTAAATCACTCGAAAGCTTTACAAATAAATTCACGTTTTTTCTGTTGATAAATTATTGTTAAAAAAATAAATATTTTGATGACAATAATATGATGGAAATACACAGCCCTTAATCCGCATTTTCATATTAAACTGTAAAATAATTGAATTGATAGTGATATAAATTTGAGTCACGCGACAATTTGTATTGTCATATTTAATTATAATTAATTGTGACATATTGGAGATTTAACAGATATTTTGTAGTAAGTGGTGAGGAAAGTACATTAGTGGGTAATTTGACGCTGCTGAATAATTGCAGGAAGAGCGAGCGGGGTTGAAAAACGATCGTAAGGGAAAAAAGATAGGCAAAAGCTCAACGAATATGATCACATTACAGTAATGCCACCGATGGATCTGGTAATTTTATCCGAGCGTGATTGTACCGGTAGAGATGCGATTTTAACTAATATTTAATTAACCTGTAATTATATTTACACCTGTTGAGCAGATGAGTGTCGTATATTATCAACTAATGTCAATAACAATGTCCAATTAAAAAGATGAAAAGAGAAAAAAAAATTTACTAATAATGTTATTAAATATTTCTGAAGATTAAAATATTATTTTCCCTATTCCGTTTTTTCTATATCATCAAAGCAAAGTTATTATTTACGATTGTTAATATGAAAATTTAAATATGGGGTAAATTTTGTACTCATTGAGTTTTTGTAGAATAAGATAAAATTTTTGTTGCTTTCACTTGTAGATAAATATTTCTCAGCAATTATATAAAGTCACGCTGTTCTCGCAATTGGGATGAAGAAAAAAAAAAATCCTACATGATGTGACATTATATGTTAAGTGGAGAACAATTAACTCTTTCGTGTACATCTTGGATCGTCATAATTTCCCATTTCCCACGGAGTTATCACGAGGTAATGCACACGCTATTATGCTATAAATTGTTAGAGCATTGCATCATGAAAAATAATAATAAAAATATTTACTACGCAGAATTTTTATAATTATTATCCAAATGCGTTCCATGATTTTAATTGATGTTGAATAAACACGAATTTCTGTTCTCCAGTTCACATTCCAATATTAAATCCAATTAATTTCATGTCAATCAACGGCAATAAACGTATTCATCAGTTGATTGAATTGAAATTGTATTATTCGTCGTGCACAATACAAAACGTAAAAATTCAATCCAACATAAAATTCCATTCAAATTTTTTACCTCAACTCCTGCTGTTTTAACAATTGCATTTGATTTTATTATGACTCACCTGTAACAGATAATAATAAAGAAAATATTAATTTTTACGTTATTTCATACAAAACACAAATTACAATCAATGCAAAATATTTCATATATTAAAAGAAAAAGTGAACTAAAAAGGTTACAGCATAATTATTTTATTATTTCCTTCTTCCGTCGTAAACTTTAATTATCTCACGGAATAATCTTTAATTATTGTATGTTGTCTCGGTCGTTTTTTTTCTCCCTCAACCTTGATAAAGTCTCATGTCTTTTCCGTAATCACACAGGAAAAAAATACAATTGTGCAATCTTGATTGAATTATTGTCTTTCGAGTGCAGTGATAAATTAATGATTCATTGGATATCGATGAATAATTTTGATTTGTCCTAAGCATAATTTTGTTTACCTGTATGTACTCCTGTTGAAAAAAATACCCATAATGCACGTCATTAAGAAATTCACTCAGAAAATAAATAAAAAATCACAGATTATTATAAATACGTAACATATTCAAATGAGATGTAAATACAACACGAATATAAGACGTATTATTATAGTAAAAACAAACGGTATAGCGTGCACGCATTGACAGTGACAATATGTGCTTGAAACTTTCCGCAAATCAATTGTATTTGGCAACGCGAATGCTTCTTCAGTGAATATAAATGAACGATATCGTTATCTTATCGTGTCTTTACGTAGGTGTAGATAAGAAACGAATAAACTTAATGGACAGAGAGAACAAGAAAAAAAAAATAGAGGGAGAGACATGAAATAAATATCCAAAACAAAAAAGGAAAATATAAAGAACAACTTTGAAATATGGAATTTATTTTTTCATCAAATTGTTCTGTATTGAATAATAAACAAATTGAATTTAATTTTTATATAAAAATTAAAGTGAATTATCAAGTTCTTAATTCATCCTCTTCAATTATAATATTTCTTCTTGTTTTATTTAAAGTTAAAATGAATGGAGATAAATGACGCAAGTTTTATGACTTCAACAACTCTCACAAATAATTGGATTGGAAAATTGTCGGTATGAATATTCCACTGAGATAAAGTTATTTCTTAAATTATAGGAAAAATTGAATTGAAATTGTGAATTCGATTCATGTTCAGCACAATTCAAGAGAAGAATTGGAAATTATATATGACCGCAAAAATAATTTTGCATTCTCTTTGGTTGCGGTGAACACGTGGGTTCGATAGCTGATATCGAGAAATTATACGCCAGAAGCAACTGGGCGAGAGGTAAAATGACGCCCACTTTTCTCATTTTGCGGGCGTGAGAGAGCATGCGATATATAATACTGCTATCATATTATTATTACAATTTTATTTATGTTTATTTTTTCGTTGTGTTGTCGACGAGCAAGGGAAAACATCTCATTTTCCACGTAATATCGTTCTACGTAAATACATATCCACCCACAGACGAACCCGCGTGGATTTTCTTGAATAAAATGAAAAATAAGCAAGGAAAAAAAAAGAATATTGAATAATATTTGATATTCTACCATGGAATTCTCATTCAAAATGAAACCACTCGAATGAAAAAAAAATAATTGATAAAGTGAATGATGAATAAAAGTAATAATGTGAACAAAACATGATGGTTCACTGTTATTTTTTTTTTTTTTGTTGCTTTACCTACTGCAGGAATCCAATTTTACGTTGAATTAATGAAAACGAACACAGAGAACGTTGGGATAATTTATAATGCAAAAATTCGTTTGTATAATAAACGTTAAAATCATATTTTTTCAACGTAGAAACATGAATAATTTTGTGTGGATGGGTTTGTGTATTTTTATACGTGTGTTTTCGTTATCCTTTCTTGTTATTTCCCCACTTTTCAACATAATTTAATTTTTTGCTCTCTTTTCACTGCATGTACATTCCCCACCGGTATATAATGCAAAGGAGGATGAAATTAACGCGCTGTCTACCTTCTTTACCTCGGTAATTTTGTGCCAAGTCCACACGTTAAAAAGGAACCATAAGTTGAAATACTTTATTCAACTTTTTCTCGCACTTTCAACTATTTTATTTGTCATATACATTGAAAAATTTACATAAGAACATTATTCGAACAGAAAAGGAATAGTTAATTGTGACAGTTCAGTCAGACGGCAGAAATCGCAAGAAATTTTTTGTTTCCCAAAATTTTTATCCCAAAATTTTCTAAGCACACAAATAATAACAGACAGGTCTATATTTTTGTAAAAGAATGTTTTTGAATTTGAAATCTAACAAACTTCAGTGTCTCAATCACATCAGTAGTTACAATTTTTAACCCTATTCAAAAACATAATCCAAAATAACAAAAAAACACAATAAAATTTTGCAAAAAGCCAAATTTAATTAAATCTCAATGATAAACAAATTTATCCTCATCAATTTTCGTGCTCTTGCAATATTCCAACCAAATCCTTAAAAATATATATCCAACGATATAAAATAAAAATAAAAGATGATTCTACCCTCCAACCCCTCCAGTTTTTCCCATTAAATCTACATAAACCCCGAAAAAAATATTCATATAAAATAAGTCAATTTTCCATTTCTGTTCCAGCAATTTGATAAACAATATTATTGACAACAAATATATCCCAGCTCGATTTATTCGTATAGATGTCGCGTGCGAAGCCACGCGTTAAGGCCGTAAGGAAACCCCCCTAAAGTTTTGGTCGATCAATATGAACCCAGGGTGAGCTTTGCCCAAGCGATATATCCGAACCGGGGAGAGTTTGTGTCATGCGTTTCGCACACAAGCTAAGCTCATATATCCTCATCTACTTCCCCCACCTATGCCAATGGCCATTTTCCCCCTTTGGTCGAAACCGAAAGTGTATACACGAACTGCCCTGTGCATATAGATACCAATATCCATACACGCATACATATATATTGTTGGTTGTGAATATACATCAACTATCACTGTTGCATGGGGCGCATGAGGGACTGTCGTGTATGGCAGCGGCGTTATTACCGTTTTACGAACGTTGCCACTGTAATTTTGGCAATCGCTCCCTCGCACATACTCTCTCTCTCTTGCTTTTCATTCCATTCACCCTCATTCTATACCACCCCATAGCACTGCAATTTTCAAATGCGCTGGTAGACATCCTCACTGATGACAAATATTTACTGTGAAACAGCGTCAACCAACGTTTGGAAGCTTTACTGTTAATTATTTAATATCTCTTTGATGGGGTTTTTTTTTATTTTTTCTAGGTGATTTGATATCGGTTAGGATAATTAAATGGATGATGCGAATGCTGCAGAAGAGCTTGTTTTTATTTTGTGGAGATCACGTGAACGGAGCTCAGTCTGATAATTTTTTTAGTTTCTTTTTAAATATATAAATTGTGAGATTAGTTCGTTTGTGGATGATTCAATTTTTGATGTGTTTGCGGTGGGAAAAATTGAGATGGAGATGAAGCTTTTAAGTAGAAAATTTTTATGCTTGTGAAATGAAAACTGTCGATTTTTTTGTTATGGAATGTTACAATACTTTCGCCTCACAAAACTAACAGCGTTAATTGAAAATTTCTCAAAGCAAAATTTTATTTGCTGAAAATTTTCTACCTTCAATCCCACAAATATTTTTCGTACTCTCAAAGAGACTGAAGTGAAGTGAAAATTCACAAAGTATATAAACTATTTGTCATGTGTGAATGAAACAAAAGTAATGACTCCATAAAATTAATTAAACTATTCGTTAATTGAAGTATCGTCTTTTCTCTCATTGCTCCCCTTGTTGTTGTTGTTGTTGTTGTTTACGCTTCTAATGGAATGTATTGAGCATTCACTGCACGTAAATAAGAGCCATAATGAACCAAGGTAAAATTCCAAGCACGCGAAAATTAATGAAACCCTTTCACAAAAGTTAACAAGACGAGAAAAAATTGACAAAATGAAGAAAAATATGAAATAAAAAAAAATTAACAATGGATGTTTGCGAATCGCGGTCAAAGCTAAATGAGACTGCACAAGGTTTTTATGCTGATGGTTTGTTGATACGTTAAATTACGTTTTGCTTTTGGAATATATAAACACGTCCACATATATATATATATATATTACATACATGGTCAAGCCACATTCTTGATATGGCAAAAAGTACGACAGATTGTCCGTGAATTTCTCGACTTATTGTTGCTCTCTGACGACGATGATGTCATACCCATAACAGAATAAATTGCATAAAATCAACTTGGATGTAAACGACATTACAAGATTCTGATTATGGATATCGGTATTAAAGTTGGAATTAAACAACAAACTTGGTTTAAATTTAATACAAATTCGAAAGTTTCTCTACATCCACTTTGTCGATATTTCAAGTTACTTCATCGATCTCATGGTAGTGAAATAACATGACGTAAATGTGTCTCAAGGGAAATTGAGTACTGTGCAATGTACAATTCCAATGGGATGACTAACAAGAAACTACAGTCTTATATATAAATATACTATTTTCATTAAAGATTCGATCATTCTGTTTGTTTGTATTTTATTCCTTCATTTATATTCATTTCTTTCAATCGATAGAAGTGGAAAATTCAATGCGAAATACTTTGATGATATTGTTCAACATAAAAATCGCTAATAAATATAAAAAAAAACGTCGGAATAAATTTCTCACGATATAAAACACTTGGAATTAATTGAAAACACATAAAGAACTACTCCAAGACATCTAATTTGCCTCTTCACATCTACAACATCGATTGCATTAGCCTGAAACGTGACAGCCATAAAAAAAAATTGATATGAAAGGCTTTGCTAAAATAATTGGCGGCACAAAGGGTATCATAAGCGCCCTCCTGTTGCGAACTTGGTGGTACACACGACCGATTGCACCCACTTTCATATCGTCATCAGCAGTGGAACACGTGACCGATCATTGTCATGTTTAAAAATATTCATTGTTTTGTTTTGTTCTTCAATTTTTCTTTCATTGATAGAATGGCTTTAGTCAAGACTTTTGAATTCATTGCTGGATTTTAGTCATGGTTTTGACACGAAGGTTATTCTCTCATAAATTTAGTGGCTGAGAAGGAAACGACGAAAGATAAAATATATGTGTGAGTTGTGGTGGTGTTGGTAAAGCTTTATTAGAAGCATGGGGGAAAAAGCTTTTGCGGGGAAGAAAACGGATAAAAAAAAAGGAAGACAAAGACAGAGTGAGAGTTGCATGATTCAAGAGGGTGAGTTTTCTACCCTCGTCTCCCCCACACATCATTGCCTCCATAGCACTTCACGGGGCTGTTGGAAAAGTGTGCGTTCTATTAAAAATCGATAAAACCTATATGCGCGAGAGCAATGTACAATTTCTCGTTGGTTCAATTCATCTTTCAGTGAATTCTTTTGAATTTAATAAAGAAAAAGAATTTTAATGAATTACATTGGTAGTATTATTGGATGCGTAGAATACTTCTCTATTTCAATATCTTTATTGAATTTTATTATTATATTTCGAATAACATTAGCAGAAATAATTTTGGAAATAATTTTGGGAATATTTTCAAATGAGTTACTGGAAATTTTTACAAGATAAATTGAACACAAAATTTCGCTATGAAATATTAGTGCATAATAAATAGAATTAATTCCTTCTTTATCTTTCATATCTAATAATTCATGAAAATTAATATTAAAATAATTTTAATAAATTTTCTAAATTATTTGCAAACAGGAAATGAAAAAATGAAACAAAAAATTCACATACAGTTCAATTTAGTCCAACTTTCTTTGTGTACATATACTTAATACCATTCTCTTTGTAACGTTGATAGATTTATAGGATAATTTATTGCATTGTTGATAGTGAACGATTTTTATTTTATGCAAATAGTATAATAACACTACATGGCATTTTACTCTTCCGGACGTGCACAAGATATATTACACAGTCAAGTAGAAGAATGGTGAGAACAAAGTGCTTGAAGAATTTGTGATTTGTATAAACAGTTGAGAGGACAAATGGTGGAATGAAAGGAAAATATAGATTTTGTGTTATTCCACCAGCTGTGGATTTCCCTGGATAACAACGGTGGTAGAAAATACATTTCTTTACAATTCAAATGCTACAACATTATATATCTGTGTGCACAATTTGTAAATCCAACAATTCTCATGTTTTTCCCATCTACACATACAGAAAAATACATACATGTGAAAAAAGTGTTGACAATGGTCTTCCATGGTTGTAACACTGGATGGTTACGTGTACATATCCCAAAACACTGAATGAAAAAACTATTGTGGCGCCCACTTTCAACTGGTGTGAATTATACAGCAACACTCAACACTACAATTCAATGATAGAAGCAAACACGCACAGATGAACACATTGCAAAAATATGAAAACGTAATAAAAAGAAGAGCAAATTGTTCAATATAAAGTACTTGAGTACAAAAAAAAAGTTATTTTACTTCGAGATGGATTTGTCGAGTTGGAAATGACAAGTAAATTTCCACGAGACAACTAACGAACTTCATTGTCTGAATGCAACCTTGCGAGACGCATTTATATCTATATTATACACGTTGGAAATTAGTTTGACAAAAAGAGAACAGGATGAAAAAAAGTCTAGAGGACGTAACTCACGATGGTGATTCTATGAGAGAAGAAGAAGCAATGTGTATATGTACAGACTGTAATATAAAATGGCAACATTGGTTGGTGGGGGAGTGTAAAAGGGCGGTATAAGAGGGGTGACAATGCATCCGACATCATCCCTTCCCGCACTGCTGCCATGACCGAGGGCTTTGCTACAATCAATAGTTCTTCACAACGCTTGCGATGTAATTGCAAGCTCGCCTTTCATTCAACCAACCGCATGGAAATATTGAAGGGAAAGAAAATACAACACGAAAGAGAAAAAAAAATTAATCATATCTTATTTGAATCTCTGAGCAAATATTCTATGGCATTTTTTCACAACACTTTCTAGTTATTCTGTCAATGTTGTATTCTAGTCAGAGACGTGATTTAGAATCTTCGTATCAACGTTGAATAAAACATTGCGATTGATTATTTTCTCAATCCGTATAAGATGTCGTAAGATTTTTTTTTTTTTATCTCTGCATGTTGGATGTGAATCAATAGAACTTGGAAAATAGTTTGTGATTTAAATAAACTTGTTCAATCCAATTTTCCCACATTCTATGCATATATTATGATAATTTCACACAGTGCAAGTGCATGTTATTTTATACCCTTGGAATTGCATAGACTTTTAAAAGCCCAGTGACACAATTCAACTCATCTAACGGTAAATCATTATAAACAATGAACTTCCGGTAAGAAAAAGTCTTTGCACTTTCGCATTTATTTATTTCTGAATTTGCATATTAGAATTGTTTGGATTATTTTACAAACTACCGTGCAGTCTCTTCTTATGACTTAACGATGTTACGAATTTTTTTATTTTTACGACCTGACGAATTAATCAAAAAAAAAAATGGATTTGGACTATATGAAGCCTCTTTTGGCTTTTCGAATTTGTGTCAAATTTGCGTCGAATCAATTTGAGATAGAGGAAAAGTAAAAAAGCTGTCAGTAGAGAAAAATAAAACATATTCAGTTTTATTAATCAGATGATTATTATTATTATTATGATTATTCATTCCTATCTAACAATTTGAATAACTGATAAAAATCAATTTGGAATAGAAAAAAAAAGGAAGAAGGCGTCATTATGTAACCAGGACAAATATTTCAATTTGAATTCAAAGTACGATAAAACCTCAAATACACACAGTAAAAATTCGAGAAGAAAAAAAAAAGCCTTCAAGCACTCCAAATCTCTTTATCTTTTATTAACATTTAAAGTCAGGTCCTAAAAATGGGAAAATTCGTAACGCTATAAAGTCGTAAGAGACTGCACTGTACATATTAATAAATGCTAATTTTTTTAATAAAAAGTATTGCAAAAATGTATCACATGAAAATAAAAATAAATAACAAACAAACAAACAAAAATGAATGAAATAAAAATGTTAAAGTCCAAGCTGAATCGATTTGCCTCTTTCATGCTATTTTTTTTTCCTCCTGTTCTGAATGCTGCACTTGATGCGCTTCGGCTACACATAACATACGTAAACACAGTTGAAAATTCGCATGCACATTGGAAAAAGAGGGGTGATTTATATAAAAGCGTTTATGGTTGAAGGGACAACGAACGGCTGAAAGTGACTGGCATTCAGCCAACAGACTCAGTAACAAAACAATGAAGGAGCAATCGAGATTGATCGTCTCGCTCACTTTCTCCTTGTCCCTCTCTCTTTTCCTCTCTATTTTATCTCTTGCGTGCTTTCTCAACAGAACTAAACGCAAATTACAGTAGTCTAGTGGCAAGCAGAGGTGCACATAGATGTGTAGGTGGGCGCTAAACCATGGCCACTAGTTTCCACAGGCATGAAAGTAAATTAACCGACAGTCCTGAATCACCTGGCACGCCTCCAATCTGGTCACGACCAATTCCCCACAAACAAATGCGCATGTATAATTTCACTATTGCTCATATCATTAATTAATTATAATTAATCATCAAATCGGCAATCATCGAAATATTCAAATAGAAGCAGAGAGAAATGTTTGTGGAATTAATAACTCAATAATATACTAAGCCAATCAAATGACAGATAATCTATAATATATTCGTTTATGAAAATAACAAAACCACAAGAATTTGACTGGATGTATCACATTTTTCAAACCCACATATAAACATTTGACTAAACGGAAAAAGATTCGGATAAAATATTTTGATCAGAAGTGAATAAGAAAAAAATTGATGGCAAAGAATGACAACGTTCACCTGTAGAGTTAATTTATTTAGAGTACAATAATAAACGTTTCGTTTAATA
Source organism: Meteorus cinctellus (assembly GCA_030523045.1). NCBI lineage: Eukaryota > Metazoa > Arthropoda > Insecta > Hymenoptera > Braconidae > Meteorus > Meteorus cinctellus. The sequence goes on from JAPYZF010000119.1 coordinate 158,477, forward strand.
TTGTTTATGCTGAAATTAATTTTCTGTCATTTATTTGAATGAAAAACAAAAACGTGAAATGAATACCACGAAATTGTATAATGATAGGATAATTTATTTTAAATTGACAAACAAACATTTGACAATTTATAAAGGAATTTAGAAAAAATACTTTTGATGAAGAAGTAAAAGTGTGAACGTTTTTCTATAGAATTTTCTATATTGAAATAATTGAATGGACATTTTTTTTTCACAACACAACAATTAATGACGACACTTAAACGACAGAATGTGCTTGATCACGTCACATAGGTCAAATCCATGTGTATACATTTGATCAGTACAGGAAAAAATAAAATGTTTCACAGGCTTTGGAGACAGTAAAAAAATAATTAAGAATGATAAGAAACGATGAATATTCATGAAAGTAATATTATATAATCTAAATAAAAATACAAACATTTAAGTGTTCACAATAAAAACAGAAGTCACACACGAAATTTAATCTACTCATCGCTATTTCCCAAGAAAATTCCTCAACAAAACAAAAATCCAACAAAACCACAAAAATGTAAATGACCAAATCATCCAAATCCTCATCAAAGAATAAACATCAAACCATAACAATAACAAAATTAATATCTCTCATCTAAAAAAGATGAAGAAGAAATAATAAGAAAAACCCATGACGAAACCACACAAACATAAATCAGACGAATATTTTTCGTAGAAAAGACGCCGACGTTGTGACCTCGACAATTATATGAACAAACAAATACTTCGGAGAATTATTGTTATTCACACTGTCATACTCTTACCACAAATGCATATCCACACTCACACATCTAGAAATCCTTTTGACAATCCATGCAGATGTAGATACAGTGTCACGCTCATTCACGTGCTCACCGAAGCGATCGTTTTATGGGCTGGGTCCCATCGTTCCATGTCAAGTCAACGCGAAACGATTGGGTATGGAGCCATATATAATATTACTTCTGCCACCATCAGCATCACATTTACTTCAGGTCTGACTCCTTAATATATACTATACACATATCACCTAAACATATATACAAACGTGTGTGTTCTTTGTCGCGTCCGGTCTCCCCCTTATTATTTCTGCGTTGACACATTCGGGTGCAAAACACAATACACGACAAGAAACAGGTACTCTGCCATATTGCCACCCACTCTTCATAATATATATATATATATAGGTGGATATGTGTTTGGTGCTTTGAGGGTACGTAGTTATTATCGTCATGACATTCCTGTGTGTCTGAACACGCTCTCAAGATTGAAGACACATGGAATATGTTTCTACATCTCTACGATGCATCTCTGCGTGTTTTCATTTCCTTTTACACATTCATTTTATATTCTTTTTTCTTTTTTCTTCTTCATGCAGTACATTTGCAAATTTGTAATACCTTTGCATTATTCTTGAATGAATGAAAGCAATTTTGGTAATGTAGATATGTAATCGTGGAATTTTTATTTGTTGATGTAGTAACCGCATGGAGATATGTGTAGTACACGTGAGAATAGAAGAAAAGAGAGTGGGAATTTTATTGAGAGTCTCTTTATAATGTACAGACTTTCTAAGTGAGTTGGATCGCTTTGCATTCCGACCGCGAGATCACTCCACCGATCGGTCTCGCATAGATCCCTGCTCTTTCAACAAAGCAACAATGTGATGTGAATGTGTATATTGTGAGCAGATTTGTCGTGGTTTAAAGTTTTAATCTTGTTTGTTTGGACTTTTTTTATGTTTATTTTTGTAGAGTTAGGATTAATTTAATTGTAAATGGGATTTTTATCTTTTAGTTGGATTTGTTTTCTTTGTATTGTGCGAGAATTTAGATACAATGGGATTGTTTGTGATTGGGGAAAATGTTTTTAAGCAGAAAATGAAAAAGAATTTGATTGTCAATTTGAGTGTATTTATTGAGAGATTATTTTTTTTTTTTTGTAGTAATTATGGTATATTATGTGTGTAATGTGATGATTGATTGTTTAATTCAGTAAATAAAGGGAATGAATAAATGGAATTTTTTGATTGAGAATGTTGAATAAATATTGAAACTTTCATTTCATATCTCGAGAGTTATTTATTTTCTGATCAATAAATATGATTTTCAAGAATTTAATTATTCACGTGGAAATTAGAGCACAACAAGCGGCTGGAATGAAATTTTATTTCTCGATAGAATCTACCGCATTTTATTTATTTCCTATGAGAAAATAATATAAAGCAAACTGATAATAATTTTCAGGGGGAAATATCAAATTGAGAGCCCTTAAAACATTCGAGACGAAGGAACGAATAAGCAGAGGAAAATTAATTTAGGAAAACCCATTAAAATATTTATTTAATAAATATTTTGTACAAAAAAAATTCATTATTGAAAGGATCTTAACAGAAATTTAATCTCAAAACAAAAGCAATAAATATATTTACGAGTGGTAAAATTTAAATTGTTCAATTATATCTTTGTGAAGTCATTTATTTCACATTTATTACAACTGACAAAATTTTTTTTGGGGAATAATTGAACTTCTATCATATCAGTAAATATTTTCCTTCAATTATATTTTGTTATTGATCCCGATAGTGAAAAATCATATGAATGACAAATTCTTTTATCAAATATTACATTTATATTTAAACCAAATCTATGAATTAAATTCATAGAAGTGAATGTATGCAGTATATATATGTATATATATGAAAAAAATAAAATATTCCAGTCACGTTTTAGTCATATGTCTGATTAACTAGTTAAACGAACAAGATTTTCTCCAAAGTATCTGTATCGCACCGCCTCATATATATTATTAATGCCCACGTGCCACATTCCTGTGCTTATTTGAATAATCAAATCGTAATTTTCAACGTAGACCCTCCTTATGTTTTTATTTTCATTATTATATTCAAATAAAATAGCGTGACCACATTTCCAATTTGATTCTTCAGGTAGATCCATTTGATGATTAGTGAAACGAATGAAAATTATTCTACCATTAATTTCATCATTAAGCAATCAATTCTACCTTTGAATATTTATTCTGTTTTATATAACCTTCAACTAAAAAAAAGGTAAATAATAAAAATTCATGAAATGCAGGAACTATCATTAAGAAATTGTGTAGAATAAACCGGAAGTCGCGCGGTCGGCGCTTCTTTTACACCATTGTTTTCTCTTTACCTTGACTATATTATCCGTCGCCTTTGGCGTGCTCGGGTGTTTGTGTACAGAAATGAACATAATAAATGGCCGAGCATTTTTTTTTAACTCTTCACATCGCTTTGTTTTCAATAACTTTTTAAAATGTTTACGAGTCACATTAAACCAATTCACGTCATCACTAATAATCTATTCATTATCATTTATAGTGCAAATGTTTATGATTTATGAATGTAATCAATTTTATTTTGTTTACATAAAAATCACTGTGTGCAATATTTTATTTCTATTTAATAAGGGAAAAAAATTGTAGGAAGCAAGAAAAAATCCACAATAAATCCCGTCACTCAACCATCTCTGTAGGCACTCGGAAAATCGCAGAATTCACACACAAAGGAACTACCATCTACTCACTCTCGTCTCTTCACTCACCAGCGTCGCGACGCAGTCTACTTCGGCTCTACTTTCCTACTTCTCGCATGGTAGTGCAATTGAACTCATGTCGCATATATTCACACACGTGTGCACACGTTTGGTATTAGTAGATGTACGAAGCGCAAAAAAAGAGTGAGAAAAAAAAGAAAAGAAAAAACATAAAGAAATAAAAATAAAAATAAAAATTTCAGAGCATGATAAAGAGGAAAAAGTGTTGTGTGGAAAAACGGCGAAAAGTGGCGGATGAAAATGGAGAAAGGCTTAGAGATATAAAAATGAAAAATAACGTCAAGAGGGAAAATGTACAACGTCGAGCTTTATCAGAAGACGCGTACTGACTATTTGCGTGTTGGGACACGTTAAATTTTGTCTTTCATACTCGCCCTCACTTACACTGTTACCATTCTTCTTCCATCTCTTTATAGAAAATTGAGTGCGCGTGTGCGTGATATTCCTACTGTGTGCACGCGGTGCGCGTGTGCAAGAATGAAAAAGGAACATTAAAATTTACGTGCGAAGCCAAGAAGAAAATAAAGTGAAGAAAAAGTAAAGAAGAAAAAGCAAAAAGCAAATATATAAAATGAAATATTGAAATGCTACGTCACATCGCGAGTGAGCTCATGTATGATGTGTTTCCATGTTACCGCGTAATATGTAACTATATAAAAGAGTGTCAGTGAGTGAAAGAGAGATTGCATTGATAAAATTGCGCAGGGTAGAAAAGATGACACAATGTTGTGAACAAAGTAGTGGCTTTGTGCATATTTTTTTTTCTATATAAAATGTTACATATAGAAAAAAAAAAAAGTATTAGGAAATGCCTGAACAAAAAGTAAAGCGTGACGTTCGTACGGCAATCGTTAGACACGCTCCAACGTCAAAGACACGATAAGCGAAGAAGAGCAAAGAGAAAATGAAAGACAGAGCCAAAAAAGTACACCCCTGATATTCACTGTCAGTCTTTCTCTCATACCATCGTACGATGCACTGTGTCGTTCTCAGATCCCTTCTCTTGGATTCTGCGCGGTTGCAACCCCCAAAAACTCTCAAACGATGTTCCTTTGTTCGCGTTCCAATGATTTCTGTACGGTCTGTATTATATTGAGCACATTTACGTATAAAATGTCATGTTTATACGATGAAGAATCGTAAACATGGAACATGTTGTCGTTTGATGTTTCTCGCGCTCTTTCACATGACAACTTGATGGGTCTATAATTTTCAGACGCTTGGCAATTAGTGCATTCAATTAGGTTGACGGTGTAATTGCGTTTGATATGCATCGTTTTGCAATGTTACTTTGAGTACGTGTTTGTATACTAACATGTTAGCTACATGAAATTTATTTCTTTTTACTTTACTGTCAATTAAAACAAATTAATATTTGTTTCACACTTTTTTCCTAGTGATAAAAATGGCATCAACTATTCATTTTCATTGTTATGATTGTAAGGAATTTGATTAATGTCAAATAAGAAGTTTTTAGATTGTTTCAATATTTCTTTGCTATCTATTTAATTAATTTTATCTCCATTAATTGAAGTCGTTTCTAAAGTGGTGCTTGAAAATGGTTTGTTTGTTGTACTGTCAAGATTTTTAATAGCATAAAATTTCAATGTTATTTTTGTTTTAACTTGGGCGCTTTTATATGGGGGTGGAAAAAAATTTGTATATGAAATTGAAGGCGAATATTGACTATCATAAAGCGAATGAGTCACGGGCAATTTCAATGGGGTTGGCAGCCCTGCAATGCACCTGGATACACACATGCTAAAAAAAACAAGTGGTGGTGCAATAGAAATGCGAAGGAATAAATGGCCAATCTCCAACGCATATTATACAGCTCTAGGGAAATAAATATTCGCGTTATAGTTTCTTTCATTGCTATGCACTCACCCATGTGACCTGGTTACACTGGACTTATATGTGTATAAATACATACTGAAATACTTGAGGCACTTAGAGAAACGCAAAAAGTGAATACTGTTCGGAAAATAAAGAATAATTATATTGTAAAAAAGGTTCTTCTGTCATATAAACAAGAAGTATGAACATTTTTTATTTTTCTTCTTTTTACTTTAATTAAAAAATGTCATTCATCAAAAATAAAAGCTTACGAAGAATCTTTTAACGTTCTTTGTATGGACGAAAGTCCTATCGCACCCTCCAGTTCAAGATAATGGTAAAAGAGAGGTGAGAAAAAAAAATAATAAAGAGAAGTCAGAGAACAAAAGTGGAAATATATAGGGTGAAAAATTCCCTCAAGTGAATTGAAAAAAAGGGCACGGGGCTTCACATCATTGCCCACGTCTTTTCACACTTTCAGCAATTATTTTGCCGGCAGAGAAAGAATTATAAAATTATAAAATACAAGACAATAAAAACGATTAGTCATTGAAACTTCATCAGCAAAAAAAAAAATTCTTCTCTTACAATGAAAATCACCGAATTTGTGTATCGACAAATCAAATTAAAATTTTGACAATTTTTTCTAGTTTGATGATACCAATTATTATTATTATATTTAATAATCAGTATTTTTTTTACAATAATAAAAAAGTCGAGTTGGTTTCACTTTTACAATTAAATGTAATAAAAATATAAATATAATGATAAAAAAAAGTGTGTAATATTCGTCATTCCAAGTATTCTCACTCTTCGTTTCAAATAATAATATAAATATGCATGTATATATATTTATACACACATAAAAATATGTACTTTTATGTGTCTTATACAATAAATAGCGAGGGGGAATCGTGCGCCCGATCTGGACTTCACGGCTCTCGACTTCTGGCGTGTGTGTGACTCTAAAGGGACCCTGGAGTGAGGTAAAACGCTCTCTCCCACGTCGGCGTTGCAGTCGTTCTAGTCATCACCGTCGTCTTTGTTATTCTTATACATATATATATATATATATATATGTATATATACATATATAGCACGTCTGTTCTCGATATAAAAACTGTTCGCACATGATTTAACCCTACACAATTGCATTTCAACGTGTGAACAAGTACACAAACCTACAAAAATTCTCAATTATTTTTTTTCGAACGTGATGAAAATCAGGATGAAATATAAATAATTTTGCGAATGACACTGATTTATTTGGGGGTTGAATATAGTCTTGATCGAGTGTCTATTTTCGTGATTGTTTTATAAAGATAACTGTACGTAATAATGTTCATGCATCAATTTTTATTGTCGATCAATTCCCACCCTAATTATTTATAATTTTTTCTCTCTACTCTCTTTGATATTTCCTGAGCAGTTCCCATCCATTTGGAAGCCCCTTCGAGGACGCTAACCGATTTAGTACGAGATTTACTGTTGAGATATCTGGAAAAATTTTATACGATCCGCTGGCGCGCTCGTGTCCGGGCATATTAATTAATATTCTACTGAGCATCTACCACTACTAATACTTGTACTACTACTACTGCTGTTACTACTACTATATGTACTATAGTACGTTAGAGGAAGGAACAATTTTCCTGTAGACATATATAGAGGTTTTGGTATGTAATCTAGGAATCCCAACGACGCCCGTCTGGCTACCGACGCGCTTACACCAACGTCCATACTATAGGTAATAGACGCAGAGGCTCAAGTTAGGGCGTTGTTACACACACCCTCGTGCACTTTCCCCCCTTATACTCACTCACATCTATTTCAATTGACGTACGTGGTCTCACAGGTCTCGCGAAGATCGATACGTTTAAATTCGTCTTCATATGTCAAATATATTCAGATAGAAATTCCGAGGATTTGCCTTTGTTTGAATTTATCAATTTTATTTTTGAAGTTTTGTTGAAATGTTTGTATAAAGTAATATTGACATGAATTTCTGAATGAAATTTGGTATGAACTATTTACAGGATTCACTCATTGTGATTCTCTTGATAAGATAGATAATTAATTGAGTAATTAATTTATTATTCAGGAGTAATTATTTGATTTATGGCTTGTGAGTTATGAACGTGGGAAAATGAACGTCGGTGTCACAGGAGTAATTGCATTGCATTGTCTGCATGAAAAGAATATTGGGTTGATTGTTTGATATTTATGGTGTATTTAATCTGATTATGTCTACGAGAAAATAATTTGTTATTAAAATAATTACGCAAAATATTTGTAGGACAATTGTGACAGGAACTATACAAACATGAGTGGATTTTTCATGTGAATATTTCATGAGTAGTGTCATGTGAGATCTGTCTAAAATACTCTCTAAGGAATATCATGAAATTTTTTGTGTTTATATCAATTTCACGATTCATAACTATTTGAGAGACAAAAATATTCGGTTCATCAGCCTGGAATTTTTTCTTGATTAAACATCTTATGAATGAAATGATGGAATAGCTCAAAAAAATAAATTTTTTATTCTCTTCCATGTGATTACACTGTTACTCCATTTTAAAGTAATAGAAATGTCTGGGATTTTAACTCATTTGTTTATTTTCTTTTGTGTATGAAATGAAAGTGTCGAAGAAAAATTTTATATTGTTCATAAGAACAACAATTCCATTGTGATAACTTGTCTGCGTTGAGTAATTTGTCGTGTATTATGCGACCTGCACACGTCTCACAAATTCACTGTCGTATGCATGCAATTTTTTTTTTACTTTCTTCTTCATTTTTCTCCACGCCTTTCACTTCGTCACTTTGTTTTCGTTTTATTTTAGCCTCCTTCTCTTCACTTTTTCATTTCTTTTTCCAACCATTCAGATGACTTGCGTTATCCATGGGGTCTCTTTGCGTTTCTAACTTTAGAACCGACGAGCGAAACACTACCAAAGCATAGAACATCCCAACAGACTCTCAAGGAAAATGACATAGAGTGCGACTGTTATAAAAGTTGAAGAGACGACGGTGTAATATACTTCGCACTTTTTGTTTTATAGCCTAAAGCTCATATACACCAACATTACAATTTGATTTTATACACCTATACACTCTACATGTATTGCTCTCGCAATTTTATGCAATAAATTGTCTACCAAAAAATTGATTGAGAAAAATAAATCAATACCCAAACTTTCAACGTGACCAATAAAAATGTCCGTTAGAAATTTATCTACTACAGTAAAGTTGCCACAATTTTAAGAACATCCAAACACTCACGTGCAAATCATTTTCTGAGAAAAACATTTTTCAAGAAAAACAAAGTGGAAAATGTCACGGTGAAGAAAAATAAAATGTCATCAGTGAATTTTGAAAATTTCTTGACGAAAAATAAAAGTAGGAAAAAAAAAGCAAAAAAAAGGAAACCATTCGTAGAAGTCACAAATTTTTCACATACGAGTTGAAACCTGAAGCCAAAATCTTTGGCCATAAATCGTACAGACATCACGCAATGTTTCTCAAGATTTTTTTATTTTTCTCGCGTTCATCTTCTGTGTTGTAGCATTGCCCTAAAAGTAGAAGAGAGAAAATTCTTATATATATACATAAAGATTATGGACACGTGTCATCCAGAACCTTTTCCCATTTCGGACCCACCACATGGTAATGTTACGGAGCATTAGATATAGTGACAGCGACGCATTTGAGCGGGAAACATATAATAGAAAATACGACCGAGAAGGGGAATATCCTTATAAAGAAACCTTCACCTATACCGCACGATCACCCTTATAAGCTTGTAAATAAAGATGCTGTGTATGTAGCGCTTCAAGATCAGCAAAAAATAAAGATGAAAAAATCTCAAGGATGAACCTAAGCCAAAAAACTATCAACAAATATTTAAGATAAACAAAGAATTATCTAAGATGATGATTTTTTATTGTTCATTTACATCTGCTCTCTTCAAAAGACTGTGAGGTTTTTTTTTCCTCCTTTTCTCAACTGTTTGTATTTATAATTTGAATAATTCAGACGTTTAGTCGTGTGACTTTGGTGCACATCTTTTTCTTCTCATAATTATAATTTTCAGTTCGATTTTGCGTGTTTTTTTAGATTTTAATTCAAAGTTTTCCGACTTTCTAATCATGCCATTTGTTTTCCATGTTTTTCACGAGCAAGTAGATAAAAATAATGGTAGAAGAAAGAGGAAAATGTTGATGTTTGCATTGCAGTCGTTTGACAGAGTAAGAAATAATAAGGAAAAAAGATTTAGAGATGTTTTCCTCTAAATGTATTTGCAAATGTGATGCAATGCAGTCAGACCAGTACGGATGACTTCAAATGTTGTCTATCATGCATATAAACATGGTGAGATATTTTCGCTCATTGAGAATGCATGAATGAATATATATCGCTGAACAAGTTCTGTCGATGAGTCAATTCGAGAAATCCGACGATGTTTTTTAATGTTGTTAGGAATTGTGAGAACTGTGGATTTCAATACGAATTGGGGAATCAAAATTGATAAATACAATTGAACAATGTTGTGATGAATTATCAAAAGGTTGTCCAGAATGTTAGCGAAAGAGAAGAGGAAAATTTCGTTAACAGGAATCATTCGATGTCTTCAACCTCATGAACGTTCTGGAATTGTTTGATAATTCAATTGGGGCTTCCATTAGATGTGTCGATTCTAACCTCAGAAATTGTATTAATAATGTTTAATCCATCAAAAGGAAGCAGAATACGTTCTATAAGTTTGAATGGATTCAGTAAAACTCCATTGAACGTTGTGCAAGTATTTTATTATGAAGATATACTAATTTTTGTCATCCCAACAGCTCAAGATAAAAAGATAACGATTGTCTATATCACCAAGTCAATTTGGGATAAAGAACAAGTGAAAAAGTTATCAATAGAAAATCTGATGGGGAACATATTGCATATTTATTTCGATTGATTGGATGATTACTCTTCCTTATCTAACAGTTCGAATAATCGATAAAAATCTATGAAAATTTTCATAGATTTTAATCATTGACCCATCATTTTTTCATTTATTTCAGAACTAGTCCATATAAAATTATATTTTTCTTATAGTACGTTTGATAATAATAAATAACTATTGAATCACCAATTTGTCAATATACTATCGAATATAATTAATAATATACTGAATAATCAGACCTAAAGCACGACCCTGTCTAATTTCACTACCCCTTTTGATCTTATATTAGTCCTGATCGTCTTGAGGAAAAGTTCCACTATATATACATGTAGCATAACATCTTATAGGTCATAGTCTTGAATATTCCCCCCCACCTACAGATATGAAGCAGACAAGGCCAAGGAACGTAAATAAGATTCAATAATAATTCTCATTCGCAAAACCGTCATAACAAATATCATCAGACTTGTCCATCTCAGTAGTTCATCATAAATAAATGTTGAAATAAAAAAATGTCTGATGAAAATTTCGTCAGTATATGACTCACCAATGTCATAAAGAGGTGTTTGTTCGTCCAGACGAACAAACATTCGAGGAGATACACATTTAGCTTGTCCAATGTATATTTATTGTTGGAAAATGGGTGGAAAGATGGATAGAGAAGATGAGATGGAAACACTGATGCTTTATGAGCGTTGCAATTTCAACATTTTCAGAATGTGAAGGGTAATGGCAGAGTAACATCATCCAGAATTCCATAGAGACCATGGGCCATTTTGATGAAATATAGTTGAGCCATGTCGACAAGAAGATGATGCTATGAAGATAGAATTAAAGTCCCTGAGGAATATGAAAATTGAATTCTATTTTTTACGAGAAAATATTGAATTCTTCTCTATACTTTGCACTTCTCTGCACATAAAATTTTAGATGAAGGAAGAGATAATTAAAATTGAGGATATTATTCAAACTGTAGAGAAACTTTAACAGCAAAGTTATAATACTGTAGGGATAAACTTCAGTATACATAGCCAGGTAATCCTGATCCTTTTCATCATGGGTTTACAAACTGATAATGATTTTCATATACAGTAAACACCAACAAAATCAATAATATCTGAAGTCTGTATTAGACATGAGGATATTTAACTCTGTAACATTCGATGGGTATAAATGAAAACGATGGACCGTTGAATTGGTTGTAATTGAGTTGAAGATTGACAGAAAAAGAATTAAAAGAATATCTGTTGATATAAAATGAAAACAATAATACAACAAAGAATTTCAATACTAATTACGATAAATTTGTTGGCATTCTCACTATTTTATAATTCTCATTTCTTGGATGTCTTTGAGGAAATGGAAATGCTTCTGCAGAGTGTCATAAAAAACAAAAAGTCGAGTGTGCAATGAAGCTTCTGTTTGCCAGACAAATTTTTTTTCTCCACCCACTCATTAAAAAAAAGAAGAAAAAACTAAAATAATGCAGAAAGAGATACTACAAATGCCCTTCACACATCATTCGTAGCATCATCACGAAAGAGACTTGGTTTTTCTAATTGGAATATCTCAGATTTGATACACAGACGAAACAGTTGGAGGAGGATTTTAACATTAAGGGGGAGAAAAAAAAGGCGAGAAAGAGAAAGAGAGTAAATTCACTGAGTTCACATGCCATTGCCAGATGTTAAAAGTATGTGTGAAATGCAGCGGGTTGACAATGTGTTTCGAATTCTCGGAAGCCTCGACAACGCTCTAGAGATCACTTAACTTTTGACCTGCCTGGTGTGTATATGTTTTCTCTCACTCTCTACCGCGTTCTAAACTTGTGGAATTCAGCAAATTCAAACCTAAATTCATGCTGGACATCAAGCGAGAAAATCCCACAAATCAAAATACTTTAAGTCGTTTCTAACAATTGACATCACAATCATTCTTCTCTGTTCCAATAAAATTGTCGTTACAATGAACGAAGAATAAAATAATGAAATTGAAATGACCATTTTTAATAGAATAATTGTATTTATGTTATCCAATAAAAAAGAAACTGATGACGAGTCACATCATTCTTTTAGAATAATATCAGCATTCATTCTACTCCTCATGGACTTTATACAGCTGTTCATATTTCCCAATCTCGAATAAAACATTTACTATCATTATAAATGTCTTGGCATATTGCACTCGGACACGCATCAAGTCAATATTAAATTTCTCTAGAAACAGTTTTTATTTCAGTATGAACACCCAAGTGTGTCACGTAACGATTCCCAAGTTCAAAGTGTAAAGCATTCTTATAAATAAAAAATACGAATCATTGAATTATTATTATAAGTCATCTCTAATTATAAATATTTAAACAAATTATGACTATATATAAATATAAATAATTGAATGAATGTCATTAATAAAATTTCATCATGCTCTTTGTATATTTAACGCCAATTATCAATCATAAAAAGCAGTTAGAAATGAAAGTATGATCGATTATCTTGTAATTATATATTATATACTCACACATCAGTCATTTTCTACCAACGAGATCCAGGTGCATGTTTTATGGTATCATTTACAACGTGACGCAACCAAAGACACATGTCAACTTATTGATAGAAAATGATTTAATGTCTATACGTGTCAGTACGTGCACATTTGTCGCACAAAATGGTGGATGATTACAGTTTGTTACGTAAAAAATTCTGTCGTCATGACTTTAGGGTTTCATATCGTTTCTTTTTCTAGTTAGTTTTCTATGTATTTCATTTCAATGATTAGATAACATGAATGAATAAATATATTTCCGGAGAAAAACATTAGTGTAACACAAACGCGGCTTTCACCCTCTGGAATTTGTGATCGAGTGTTAAAACCAGGATGGAAAGAAAAAAATCGAGAAGATAAGTGGAACTTGAGACTGATTTTATTTTTACTGAACTTTTCTTCAATGATCAGTAAGTTGCAACACTCGAAAATTCTTGGAAGTAAAAGAAGACGACTTTGGATACTCTGAAGTGGCGGTAGAAGTTTAGAAAATAGGAAGAAAAAAATGTTTGAACGGAAGATGCACTTTGGATAAAAGCCTGATGATACTTTTTATCATGTCTGGGAATTCACAATGAAATTATATGGACTGATTTCTAACTTATTAATCAATATCTATTCATACAATTCGTATTGATAATAGAATAAAAGAAAAAAAGGCGTCTGAATTATACAATTGCAAATAAAGAAAAGGATTATTCGCACTTTAAAGATTTCTTATTCATCAGTTGCTGTCATGCGACACTCCAGACTTTATCGATTGTCTCCAGCACCTCAACTGAGTAATTAGATTAAAGCCCAAGAATAAAGTAACTCTCTCTCTTTCTGCCTGTCAGTGCTGTTGTCGCCATTGGACATCGGTCTGGGAAAAACAACCATTCAATCCATGTGTTTGAGAACTAGCAGAGCTGGTATGAGAAATGCGAACGGATCCCATATCCCTCACCAACATAATTCCCCTGACGTAGAGGAGCACTTTCCATATATGTGCATAGGCACATAAATAGTGGAGGTGAACCAAGAGCTGGAAATCGATAGAACCTATCCAAGTCTCATGTCTCTTTCGAGGTCGAGATGACCCGATCAATTCAAGTGGATATCGTACACAGAATATGTACATATATCTCTATTGACATTCCAACTGAGTTTGATTCAGAACAAAGCTAGTGGAAAACCCAGTCCATATATATTCGCAAAGAAGGCTGAATAAATTTTATTCCATTTCTACTCTTTCGTGACAATTTTCATGAATAGTCAAACAATTTTTTCTGTCATTCAAGTAACAAAAATGATGAACTTTTTTCATTGTTCCAAGTGAGTTATTATGAAATTTCAGGATTAAAGGAAAACGAATTTTGATAGAGTTCTAAAAGAAGAAGAAAAAATCAGAGTTCATGAAAATTTGAATGAAATGTTTCAATCATTGATACAATTGATTATAAATTCTATAAAGAACTTTCGATTGAATTCCATACTGTGCAAAAATGAATTTGATGCCAGCAGAAAAAATATCCCTAAGAGCTTTTCTGTTCAGTCAAGTATACTTCACCAACCAGCTGAACATGATTCCACCCAAAACAAATTCAAAGATTCAGAATTTCAAAGAAAAAACTGCACTAAAAGCAAACCCAACTATCGATTAGCTGTGAAACAAAACCAAGCAAACATAAATCAGTCTAAGTGTATTGGAAAAGACTCAACACACCACAAAGACCAGTCGCTCGATGCCAAAATTAAAAAGTTCGTTTGATGAAAGTGATTGGCTGCTAAGTGAAAAAGAGAAACAGGACAGACCAGCTCTCGAACAAGTTTTAAGGTCAAGGCTGTATCAATACAACTATTAGCAAGGTCGTAACACATATTATCAATTGTCCTAAATAAAAACGTAATTAATTTAATATAATTACCCATTTAAAAACGGTTAAACACAACTAAAAAAAAAACCAGTTAAAAATAATCCATTTCCAATATATCCCGAGGGCTTATTACCATGAACACCATGAAAATATCAAGGACACATAAATCATTATTACTTTTTCTTCAACATCTCGTCTTATTCCAACGATAAAAACTAAAAACTTGACATTTTACTTCGACAAGACGTTCACAAAGTATAAAAAAAAATGTATTGTATAATTTATTACAGTAGTTCTGTTTGGCACAATCCTACAGTTGTGCTCAGGCACGTTCTTATATATGTGAGTGACGGTGCGACGACCCCTCATTACTTTCCACTGGATTAATAAGCAATGATACAACGACTATGTCGGAAGGTGGAGTCGAGCGAGCAAAAGGAATGAGAGTCAAGAGACTCTTCAGAGTACATGACACTCTCACTCTGGTCTTATTATAGTACAGTCCCTACACCTTCATATATATATTTATTTATATATACCCGACTGCTTCTCGTCACGTCTGCATTCATTCTTGCCCATACCATTAGTTGTGTGTGGTTCTTATACAACCTGTCCATTGTGGTGAGAACGAACGATGTTGTGGACTTTATGCATATATGAGTTGAGTATTTCTTTACAATGGCAACGTTTGCTTGGAGTATTAAATATTTACTCTGCTGATGGGTACCAAAAAATATATATTTAAATGTTATAGGATTTTTAAATTATGCGCTTATTTATTTTAATGAGAAAATTAATTTATGAGGTAATGAGAAATCAAAATGATCGCATGAATTGTCAAGTGCTTTTGGCTTGTTATATTAATCATTGGAATCACGTCCGAGGGCAATCGGCAAACGGTTATATGCTATAACTTGCGGGGTTAATTGAACGATGGAAAATGGGCTGTGACCCGTCGCCAATGCCAGAAGGTAGAGAGTTGTACAACGCATCGCCGAACAATCCTATCGAACGTGTCTATCGACAGGTTATATTATATCATGTTATCAAACGATTTATTCGCTTATGTAAGGCTGAAATATATACAGACAATTTTCTCATTTTTTTTTATCTCGTATTGATATTGGAATTTTTCTGCCGTATTCTGTTGGAAAGGTTTATGGTATTGACAACGATAAAACGATTTTAGACAAGCAGACAAATTCTATTTGTATATTTTGGTGAACAATGAGTGTAATTGAAAAGATCACGATTTTAAACTTTCACAAAATGTTACAGATGAGTTAAATAAATTTATTATTATCTACTAATGAAATTATTCTTTTCCTGTTTCAATATTTTCTCGAATAAATAATTCACAACTTCGTGTCATGATATTAATTATAAATAATACAAAGCGGTCACGGTTATGAAGATGAATGAGAAGAAAAAAATAATTAGAAAATAAAAGTGCTCCAGCAGAAAAACTAAATGCTTAAGCGGAAATAATATTTTATATTTTGTATACAAGCGATTATGTTTTCTAATAAAAGTAAATGTTCAAACGTTGGCACTTAAATTTTAGTGGACAATTGGAGCAACCCAGGCATCAGAACGTAACGAAATAAATATGTCACAATAGAATGTGTGCTAGAAAACATAAAAAATATTCCTACGTTTCAACCCAATTCATAAATTAAATTTGATCCAATGTTAAATAGAAAAGATTCGAAAGCACGAAACCTTCGACATTTTTAATTCCTATTGCATGTTTATATATTTAAAAATTCCATTTATCAATTACTTATGTACATTTAAATGCATTTGTATGTACGTGCGGTTATTCATGTTATTGTTGCATTGAAATGGGACGCGTAGGGGTGATGGACCCGTGTGGAATCCTCTTAACGTGGGCGGATGCGTGGATATATACACTCCTGCTGTGCCTCAACGGATAATACTAATGCTTATATATTGTCAGTCTATTGTTAATTATACGCGACGGGATGAGCAACATTATCCGTTGCCGATTAACATTCACTGTTATCTATCTTCATATATACACCATAGTTCATTTACCGTCACGTTATATTTACGCAATTGAATGAACAAAAAAATCAATATTTTAGCAAAAGAAAAAACAAAATTCTATCAATTCAACTCGTTAAAAAATATTCAAACATTTCTTCTCAATATATTCACAATAAGAAACATTAATTGTCTCGTTAAGAATTGTTGATACGATACACAGACTGATAAATAAGTCGTCGTGGCGCCTCTTTGGTACTAACTTGATTACACTCGACATCAGTCTGTACATTGAACGTTTGTCTGTCAAAGTTTGACCCTGGCGTAATGTTATTTATTTATCAATTTTTTTTCTCTATTTTCGAATGATTGAAGGACTATCAAATGAAGTATCAGAGTGACCTAAAAAAAAACGAGTGGACGTGATTAAATAAATTAAATTGCAATTAGTTAAATCAACATGGACCCCAGAGATTCGTGAAATATTGAGATTTCCATCCATTTATTATGTCAATAGTTGAACTAAAGCAAAAGTGCTGAGTGGTAGAGTAAACAAAGATGAAACAAACCTCGTGGTATTATTTATATATAAATAAACAATGAAATGTCGTTGAACATTACCGAACTATTCGTGTGAGTTAATCGTGCGTGAGAGAATAAATTTCAAACATGTGTCATCATTCTATTTGAATTAAATAAATAAACAAACATTACGTTGAGTAATTGGAGTAAATACAATGAGATATTTCTATTCCTTTCACGCAATTTCGAAACATCAAATCAACTTCCTCTCTCTCTCGCTTATGTCTTCTTGCCCCACTGAAATAACAAATCGCCCACAGCTATCTGAGGATACCTGGCCTTACAAGGTCGTTTACTGATCATTCAACATCATTTTACCGCTCGGCCAACGCAGCATTACGATATTCATTTTTATTACAGTGCGTGTTATTTTCTCGTATTTTTAGATTGAATGTGGATGTATTATGAGGAAGATGATTGAAATTAGATGTTTATTCACAACATGGCATTGTTGAGATTAATATTTGTAAGTAGATGGCGCAAATTCTTTGTTGCGAAAAGATTGAATGAAAAAATTGTTTTATAATATAATGTGAAGGCGAATGCGATATTAAGTGATATTCATTTTGAGTTTGGGTCACTTGTGTGCTATGAATTTATCATAGATAAATTTTTTCTGTTATATTTATGTAACGGTTCAAATATTAGATAGAAGGAAATGTAAAGATCTCTCATCGGCATCTTCAATAAAATGGAACAACGAAAATTCTTAAGTTGTAAAAATATTACAAAGTATTAAAGTCATTATGGATAGAAATTTTTCTTTCATATTAAATGTTTTCTAAACTTATTATTTATTTGAAAGTTGAGAAGTAGATTATCATTGGATTTGACAGAAAAAATCCAAGTGAGAAATTCTTTTTCTCACATTGACACACAGACCAGAAATATACTTTCGGATTTTAATCTTCATATTTTTATGACATATACTTCATCACCATGATACAAATTATCTGTTATATTTTTGAAACGATTTGAGAATTGAATGTGAAGAAATTAACGGGATCTGAATTTTTAGATCACGAAAATATTTCAAACAAATTAAAGTTGTGAAGAAAATTCGATTCTTGATGTTTATATTCATCAAATTAATATTCTACGATTTTATTTGAGAGTCAGTTCTCAGAAAAAAAATTATATCGTGTGACGTGCGTTTCAACGTAAACATTTAGTACGAAGAAAAACATTTTCTCGAGCTATATTTTCTGATGTCTCAGACTTTCATTCTTGGAATTGACTATGGAAAATAGTTCAACGTGAAACTGGAATGAAACCAAAATTGGGTATCACAGAATATAAAATCATTGTTGACTGTTTAAATATCTCAGAGTGATCAGATTAAGAATATTCCTCATCAATTCAATCCCTAATTTTTAGTTTAGATGTCATAATTTCATTTTTTTATCAACATAAAATCAATTGGAAATTATTGAATGTTTGTCAATTCACCAAATTCTTTTTTCCATGAATGACAAAACGTTTCTCAACTAATTCCAATAAATTCTCTATTAATATTGACTGCATACAAGTTTTACAGATGCAACTGTCTTAGATAATAAAAAAAATCCAGAAGAAATCCAACAATAAATGAAATACTCTTCAAAGAGTCAACTTCAATTCAGACAGAAGTAAATTCGTCATCAATACAATTCCATGTCAACAATTATGATAAATTGTTATATACATTAAAATATTTTCTTAATTTCGAATTTTCATGAATAAAAATATTAAACCACCAACCTGTCATCATGAAGACGTTTTAAATCAGCCATTTCAAGCTCAAATTTGAATTTTGACACTTCACAAATCAAAGCGTCGCGTTCACCAATCACTTCTGACAATTCACGTTGTAATCTTTCAATTTCAGCATATTGACGTGCAATTAAACGATTTTTTTCATCTAAAATTGTCTCAACTTCTTCATTATCATTGTTGCTAACTAAATGACGTGATGATGAGGAAGATGATGATGATTCCGCCGGTTGGTCAACAGTATTCGTTGTTGCGCTCATTGCGTTTTATATATTTATTTATTTTCAATACTTCAATTCACCCTTCTGTTTATTCCTATCTGATATTTCCTCCACTCTGTATTTATTCTACACAATGAAACATTAAACTCAACAGATCCTCTTGAAATTCATTCGTTGAAGCGCGCGCTCCAATAATGAATAAAGGACGAGAAAAAAAAATGCGCGGGATGGAACACACAATGTGGCGATAGAAAACTCACAACACACACTCCAAAACACCAACACTAACTAATTGTTATTGTCACTAATTTTCATTTATTATTAAATTAATAATGCTGTTCAATACCACGAAATTAAATCGCACATTTTCACAAAATATTCGCGCATTTTTTTCACGTCTCTGTCTCTCTTGATGGAATTTTTCCTTTTCCTATTCACAATTCGTTTTCACAAAATGTTCACTCATTTATTTATCAATTCACATCATATTTTATTATTGTTTTTCATTCTTAATTCTATTGACAATTGTTCAATATTGCTTGTATGTCAACAGTAAATAATTTTCAGCACACGAAAAAATTTATATACCTGAATTGAGCAATGCCGCGAACAATACAAGGAGCAAACTCGCCATCTTGGCCCCTCGAGAGAGGACCGCGTCGAACCAGTTCAGGGTCTGGGCTCCTCTGTGTCCCCTTTGGGATTCTCACCGGCTTGTGTGGTAAAATGCTGAATGTTACCAGCACCAAAGGCGCAATACACAACTCTGTGTGTGTGTATATGCGTGCGCGAACGTGCCTTTTCACGTTTGCGCGAGTATTAGTTGCGCACGCGCTTTCATCACCACTCTATTATTCGATTTGAATTTTGTAGATTGTATTTCATGACATCTGACGGTGATTTAAATCATTAAAAAATATTTCCACACGACAACTTCTTTATCAACTGTTAAATACTGTCGAGAATGTAATTTAAAAAAAAGTTTTTTCTTCATTTCAAAATTGAAATATCAAGTCGGCAATAAATATAAATATTAACATTCACTTATAATCATTTAAATTTAAGTCACATATTGTTATTGCGATTGGTATCATCGTCTGATAAATAAGGAAATGTACAGCTAGCGCATGAGCTGCTTATCACAAAGCTTAATATTTTCGAAGAATACTGACAGTCTATTTCTTTATTTTTATTTGTTATTTATTTATCAACTGCACGTGCTGAGAACGCGGTTAAATGATTGATCACACGAGCGAACTTCATACAAATATATGTCTAATATTATAAAGATAACCGTTTTCTAATTCTGCAGCATCACTCTGGTATTACCGGATGGAATGATTATCAAGTTTATTGTATCAGTAGACTGAATATTAATAGATCAAGTGCATTGTTGCACACTAATGATTTGTGTTGGAATAATTTTTTCAAAGTATATTTATAAATATGATAAAACTTCTTTCCTCAAATTTTTTATGCTTGATCGCAGAGGACCAATTTTATTCGATATTGAAATGATTTTTTTTCTGGCTGCTTTGATGTTGGATGATAGATTAAGAGCAACTGCATTCACCTGGTTTTTCCATTTTTCCAGGTATTATCTATTGTCTAACGTAAATAACCGTCTGCAAACATCCGGATTGTTACACTCTCCATGGTGCACAATATGAACTTTGAATTCTTTTGTTTGCTCATGGCTTTTATCAGCCGGACCCTATAAGATCCTTCTGAAAGTATACAGATCCTCTTATGAAATAAAAAGACCTTGTTGAAGACAGTTAGTAGCCAGTAGCGAGGGAACAGTGGTCAGTTGTAGCTCACTATCAAAGGTAAGTTGATTCTAATTCATCACATGCATGTGCCAATTTGAATGGAATTCGTGTAAATACATCCAAGCAATTTTTATCATTTGTTTCCAATTATTTTGTGATTAATCACTTGACTATCCCATGAATAAATGTTCCTACATCAATTATAGATAAAACTGGTTTTTATTATGCAATTTGTTAGTTGCAAAATTGTAATTTAATATTATTGAGCAATGATTTGTTTATAATCATTCGGCTGTGATAATTTTAATAAATTTATACTACAGAAGTTCTATTTGTGATGAAAAGATTTTGCTTGAGTGTTATAATTGAAGCTGATAAGGCAATTGGTTGGTCATAAATAGACAAGACTATTTAGAATAAATTCGTTTTCATTCATGGCGTGAACATTTTCAATAAATGACACAGAATTATATTTTAGTGTTATTATATTGATGTTATGATAATATATTTCATGAATGTGACGATATTTGGAATGTAATTGTTTTGTTTTCCAATTATTGATGAAAATAATCAAACGCATTTAAATCTATTTATTACTGTGCGTGATTAAATGGATATTTACATGACTATTCACACTGAGATCTACTCGCACACAATTATCTTATCATCACGTTTGAGTCATTCAAAAACGTGCCGAAAGAAATAATGTTCACGTGTTGAGCACAATACAATTAAGTGAAGAATTAAAAGCACAAATTTAATGTTTTTCATATTTTTTATTGTTCCATTAGAACTTTAGACAGGGGCGTGTCTCTATTAATTTGAACTATTTGTTTCATCATTGTGTGTAGTGTGTACACTGGTGATATCTGCAAATGCAGATTGTCACGTGTTGTTTATAATCTTTGAAATATTCGGGATGATAATTGTGAAAAAATTATGATATCGTTTTGTCGTTCGCCAGATGAATAAATAAGAATAAATTGATTGTCAGATTTAAATTATCTTGATTTATTTTTAAATATAAATAGAATTAATCTTATTTTCGTCTGAAAATTTTTGTTCGTATAAATCAATTCATTAATATTTATTGACTTGTTCTCCTTCACGAGTGTTCTGAACATTCTTATAAATCTACTAAAGGAATATCACACTCATTTACACACGAATATAATTACAATCTTTTGTGCTTTTATTTCATTCCAAGAATGATTGAATTTATAAAAGAATAAATTCAATTTTATATATATTTTTTTGTATGATTTATTAGCTCATTTAATTGTTCGTGTAAATTCTTTAATGAGAATAATTACGATCATAAATTTACATCGTTTATAAAATATTTGCAAACATTTCATGAATTCATTTCATGATAGAGATATGAAATGACAAATCATATATTGACTAGTATGATTATTAAATTGAAGAGAATTTACGCGCGTGCCACAGTTCCAGTCAGCTTGTTGCACTTGGTGGAATAGCGCACGAATTAATCGATGACTTGTGTGTGTTATAACACTAACACAGCGACATATGCATTCAGTATATATACGCCATGATTGATATTCCACAAATTCGAATTCAG
Source organism: Meteorus cinctellus (assembly GCA_030523045.1). Taxonomy (NCBI): domain Eukaryota; kingdom Metazoa; phylum Arthropoda; class Insecta; order Hymenoptera; family Braconidae; genus Meteorus; species Meteorus cinctellus. The sequence continues at coordinate 181,197 of JAPYZF010000119.1, forward strand.
CGACTTGTAGGAATTCATGATGAATAGCGTCTATACATATCAATCCAAAAATTTATGTATTTTCATTCCAATATTTTCCTTTCAGTAAGTCAATTAAATATTTGAACAGTCTGTAATAGCTCATCGATAATAATATGTGACAAAAATGAAAATATTTTTTGTAATATCAATAAAAAAATAAAATTCCCAAAACAACAAGCAAAATGATAATCTCCAATTGTGGTATAAAATGTCAATGTCACTGTGACATTTTAAATTGTTGCGAGGAAAGAATATGAAAATTCAAAGGTCAATTGGATGCCCAAAATTTAAAATACTTTTCAGCAATCGAGCGATTTTTTTTTCAGCGATATCTCAACTAAATTAAAATATAGAATAATTCATGAATTGTATTCGCGATAATTAACAACTCAAATTTGTTAGTGTAATTATTTAAAATTCACTTAGAATACAAAATGTTAGACACATACGATGATGTGTGTACATAAAGTATAAATATAATAGCCTGTACATAGAGACAACGACAATTGCTCGGGGATTAGCTCAAGCGTTGGGGGCTTGAGGGAATCTCTCCTGTACGTCCCCGCCCCCCGCGTTCCTCAATCCTCGGCAATAATGCCCGATGGTCCCTCCTCTCTCCACAGCGTGTTTATAGGATCAGTGGTGGCAAAGTGCCTGTGCACCTCGAGTGCAACTCGCGTGGCTTGTCGCGACAAACGTCGTCATCTACTCGCGCTCCTTCCCTGCCCATATACTCATACAATCCCATGTATATACATCTATATATACATATATAATAAAAAAGTGTTCTGCACTTATATATAAAGTGATAAACTTCAACTTTTTTATCCAACCGCCCGAGTTGACGCGACGTCGGCAGATCGTCAAGTCTCACATTTGAGCAAATAAAAAATTGGAGGGAACAACAAGGTGAAGTGTTTGGTAGATAAATTTTTGTATGATAGAAATTTTTAAAAGGAAGTTGAAATAAAAGATAGAAAGAAAAAAAAAGAGAATTTTAATCGCGTGACCGGAAGTCATCAAATCTTCCCCCGCGTATAAATACTCTTTGCCCTTCGCCCTTCGCATTTACGGTTTATATTCGCGTAAGTCGGTCATCGGGTCATGTAGCTATTGCAATTTATAATGCGTGGGACAAAGAGAGTGAAAATGGATAAAAAAAAGGGGTGCTTGTTCCTGTTTAATATCAACACGAGCCAAATAATTTCCATTTCTCAATTGACGTATAAAAAAATACCTGTTGCATTTCATGAATGAAAAAGAAAAACTTCCAACAGGAATAAACTCGCTGAAATTCTTTGATCATGTTCGTAAATCGTGAAGAATTCCTTGACAGAATTTAGCAATGTTAATTTAACAATCGCACTGGAAATAGAACAGAGTTGGGATAGGACAACTGATGTACAGTGAACACAGTAATTTACAAATTAAATTGTCCAGCCAGTCTCAGATTTGTCTAAATCAAATTGGGCACAGACAGTTCAATATGAAACCATTTTTTTACCCAATACAATTTTTGAATATGTTAAAAATAAAATAATTCAAGGGCATGTTCTTATAATTTTCTCACTATTCAATCAGATAAACAGAATGAATTTAATTGATAAATAAAAGAGAGTTCCTTTTTTGAAGTTCAATAAAGGGAATTAATTGAAGACCTTGTTTGAAAAATCACCGAACCATTGAATGATATTTTGTTTGGGAATAAAATTTTTACTGTGTCCTAACGTATATTTGTCTATAGTATTATACACATACTAATTCATATCCATATATAAATGTGTGTGCAATGTGTATATATATATTAATTCAGTGTATGAACACTGTATTGAGCGCTATTATAAAAGCCTGGTTGATGAATTACTAAGCGGACAGCAGCTAGTGGAACTCGTTGCGCGACACATCTCGACTTTGGTCATATCTATATACATATATAATAGTGTATGTAGTGTGATAAGTTTTGTCCGGTACGATCTAGGTATGCAACTTCTAGTTACAAGACTTTGTGCGAATATTGATAACACTAAACATTCATTTATTTAGCGTTAAATGAGCTGCAATAATTGGCGACGTGAAGCATTTTGATTTCTAATTTGCTTTTGGGGTTTATCCTGATGACAGAATTAGAATTGTAGGACAATTAGTTATTTATCAATTGATTGTGTGAGAGAATTATTCATTTAATTTGCAATTGATTAAAAGACATAAATCAGAGATGACAAATTTATATTTCATTGTCAATAATTTAATTGCATAATTGTTATTGTTTCATTATTTTTTACAGAATCATGAAGTGTATTTTGCTGCTGTTCCTCACTGCCAGTGTTCCATGGTCTTTGTCATTAAAACCTGGATCCACTGAGTATGAAGGTACAAATTGAAATTTTTTTATGATAATTGAAAGTTAGAAGAGGAATTTGTTGAGATTATCAGCACAGAAATAAATGAGTATTAGTGAATGAGAAATAATAAAGTCTTTATATTGTTTTTTGCACGGAGTTTCTGATTGATGATTTCATATTTTAGATATGTCATTTTGGATGAAATCCGGCCAGGAAAATTTGCAAAGAATACTTTCACAGCGGAATATCGAAAGTCGTGCAAAAAATATAATTATCTTTATTGGTGATGGAATGGGAATGGCGTCAGTAACATCAGGAAGAATATTTACTGGCCAAAGAAAAGGTGGAACTGGTGAAGAATATAAACTTGCATTTGAAACATTTCCTAATACAGGATTTTCCAAAGTAATTATCTTTCTTCAAGTGTAAATAATATATAAATATTTTGCACTTAACCCACTTTATGATTTCTACAATCAATGATTGAACAAACAATTATATGTTTTGTCATTGATAGTGGTAAAAACACTGTTAAAGATTTTTCTCATTCGAATAATTAGAGTTCTGGAAATTCATTTACTTTTCATAGACATACAATGTGGATAAACAAGTGCCAGATTCAGCAGGGACAGCGACAGCAATTTTTTCTGGCGTCAAGAGTCGTTACAAGGTTATTGGATTGGATGCCAAGGCCTCTTTCAACGTTTGTGACGTTGATGTGAATGAAGCAAGGAAACTAACGACAGTGGCCGATTGGGCCCAGGCCACTGGCATGGATACAGGTATGTAGTGAAATGATAAGAATACTATTTTTCTCCAAGTCGTTCATTCTCCAATGCCTCTCACTGATGCAAACAATTTTTTGTACGTTGAGTACTCTAGCATAAAATAGATATTTTCTTGTGTATGAAATTAAAATAATTCTCACCATTTATTCGCGGAATGTATTTGATTTGCTACGACTGATTGTAACTGATTATATGAATGACAATCATCATACACGAATTATTGTCAGTTATTGTGATATGTGAATGTATGTGATATAATCACTAACCACATAATGATGTGAACATTTTCGTTCACATGTAGTGATTGTGAATGTCAGGGTGACGGTTACGATTTCATGTATCGATATCTATGTACACAATTGCATCCAATTATCGCGTGCAATTATCAATTGAAATTCCAGCCTTGGAATGATAATGCAAGTGGATAGCAGTATAGAATATTTATTTTTATTTCGTAAAATATTCGTAAATAAAATTATCATTAGTTTTCCGTCGGATGTTTTTTTCGATAATTATTTTTAGGCCTTCAAAATTAATGAGACATAATTTGTTTCATTTTTTTTTCTGTATTGTTTGATTATGTTGATTTTTGACTGTGTGGAGAAATAAAAGAATATAGCAATGACATAAATTGTGTCGATGTATAGTTGAGGACATTGACCGCACTTCTGAATTAATAGACAGCATCTAATAGACCTTGGTGATAAATTATCCATAGCGAAAATGATTTTAATGATTAGGACATTAAGACGGTCACGGCGAAGTTGTTCAGACACCCTTCACTGATTTTACAATCGAATTGGAGGGGGCATAATAATTATTCATTGATGTTTGTCACAGAAAATTAATTATTAAAAAATTACGATAGTGATAATAATTCATATTTATTCTTTTATTTTTCTAGGCTTTGTCACGACAACGAGAGTAACTCATGCAACTCCAGCAGCTCTATACGCTCATGTCAATCATCGTGATTGGGAATGTGACAGTGCTATTCCAAGAGAATATAAATCTTGTGTCAAAGATATTGCACGTCAATTAATTGAAGACGCACCCGGAAATAAGTTCAAGGTTCGTCCGAAACGAAAATCAAAAAAGACTGATAAATAAATTCAGGAATAATAATAGATAGCATAATATATTTCCTCTGATTTGTCAATCGGAATGTCATATTGAATGGTCAATTCATGATTAAAATAATCAAATATTTGGTCTGACAGTTAATTTATTTATGAGTTTGTCTAGGGGCAATGAGATCAATAAATAGGAGAGAAACAGGAAGTTCATTAACTTATTCTTTGATCTCAAAAATGTAAAATTATAATTTTTTACAGGTAATTCTGGGCGGTGGTGGACAAAATATGGGCATTAAAATGTCAGAACCTGTTGATCGCGAGAGTTGCACTCGTGGAGATGAAATGGACTTGGCAAAAAATTGGTTGAAATTAAATCCAGAAGGAAAGTTCGTTTCAAACGCTACAGAATTGTTATCAGTTGATATTGCCAAAACCCCTAAGCTAATGGGAATTTTTTCATCAAGTCATATGCCTTATCATGAAGTTCGTACATCAGCAACACCAACATTGGCCAATATGACACTTCAAGCAATAAGAATGTTAAAGAAAAATAAAAATGGATTTTTCTTAATGGTCAGTATTTAAGTCCAAATGATTTATTCAAGCATAAAATCCCATTCTTAAACAATGATATGCAAGAATAATATTAGATTGGTATCTGAAATTTCAATTAATGTGAGAGAAACTTTATTCGCTTAGCGTTGATGAATTATTCATTCGAGGAAACGGAATAGCAATCATTCTAAATCTTTTGAAGCTGTCACAATGATATTGATAGTTTTCGAATATCATAACGACGTAAAGAGTTTCCCGGATGCCTCACAAGGTCGTGCACCACTTAACTGTCTAATGTTATGCGTAACGTTAGAAGAGTCGTTATATTGTCGGCAGTAGATTGAGACAAAGTGGCATGCGATCAATTTCATTTCATAATTATTCAATCTAGAATTATAAATTTCCTGTACTCTTTGTTATTGTTCGATGTGACATTCTTTGGTTCAATGTTTCAGGTGGAAAGTGGTAAAATTGATATAGCTCATCACAAAAATTATGCACGATTAGCTTTACGCGAAGTAACAGAACTTGAAGAAGCAGTCAAAGTTGCTCTAGATCAAACAAAAATTGAAGAGACGCTTATTATCGTCACTGCTGATCATTCCCATTCATTTACAATGAATGGATATCCAAGACGTGGTAATGACATTCTAGGATTTGCCAATAATGAATTGGAACCGAACACAAAGCCATATGAAACTTTAACATACGCCAATGGCCCTGGTTATAATCATCACAGAATTAATAATACGAATTCGAGCGATATTTGGATACCAGTTGAACGAGATCCCACTCGGAGTAACCCATTCTATCAATTTTTTTCACCTATGTATCTGAAAGACGATACTCATGGTGGTGAAGACGTTGGAGTTTATGCAATTGGTAGGAACTCGTTTCATTATTATTGTTTCAATAATTGAGAATTGTTTTGCGAGTAAATTATCTACGAATTAATACTTTTTTCAGGACCTTACTCACATTTATTCCGGGGTACGTTCGAACAGAATTACATCGCTCACGTGGTGGCTTATGCCAGCTGCTTGAAGGACTGGCCATCGCACTGTGATCGTGCATACAATAAATATTTCTACGAACTCTCTGGATCATCTTCGTCAGTTGCTTCGTTGTCAGTATTTTCAATGATACTTTGTCTGTTTGCCGTTCTACACTTCACCTGAAACGGAATATTTATTATAATTAGATTCATTGAAGCATTTAGGAAAAATATATCGAATAAGCGATCTGAATAACCGATTTCGAATGTTGTTATTTTTTGAATCGATACGGTTTTTGATGAGTATTATATCGATCATGAGTGGAAGAACAATTGAAAAGAATGCATGATAAACCAATATTTGGGTGTGTGAGGATGATGGGTGAAGATAATTTATTTATTAATCATTAATATTTCCATTTTGTTTTGTGTATGGATACAAAATTCTGTCACGATATTTTACTCACGTTTTTCTCCCTTAAATATCAAAATCAATGAGTAATATTATTAATTAATTTATCATATTTTAATGTATAAGACATATTGTACATTGCCAAACCAATGATGAAAACTAATGTGCAAACAACAAAAAAATGCAAGTGAAAAACAATATAATGGGAATATTTCATGTGAGATAATTGCGTTCGAATTATTCCTAGTTAAATAATACGAAATATATTTTTGTTTCAATATGGTAACAGTTTTCACAAACCCTTAACGATACTTATGCAATAATTTTTATACATCAGCGGTACAACATCATCACTCACAAAATTACGATCAGGTTTCACTGCAGCGAATGGATTTCGTTGAGGTTCAAGTAACACTTCAACGCTACAAATAGATTTTATTCTCTCAATGTCTCGCGGGATCTCAAATTCCGTGTATGACGTAACAACAACTGGTACTTTAGCATTGCAAAATTTCCTAATTGTACACGGCCAAGTGTCAGTACCATCAAAACCTGTTTCTCGATACAATCCCGGATTGAATAAGCAAATCAAATCAGCTTCATCTTTTTTCATCGCCTCGTGATATAACATTCGTGAATTGAAGTGAACGTCAATTTTACGTTTCAACAATTTACATTTTCGACACATTTTTATTCTGCCTAATAAATCCGGTGGTGCACAAGGTAAATATAATTCTGGTCCGGTAAATTCTAATGATACTCTACGCAAATTTGGAAGAAAATGTAGAAATAATTTCTCCCAAACTCGTAATGATGCACATTCGAATTGAAACTCAGCACCAATTATGTGAATTTTCAATTCTTCTCGAGATTTCCAATCAGTAATACTCTTCTGCATTGCGAATAGAGTCGTTAATTGTACAGTTGAAATGTATGACAAACTTGCATATGTATAACAATCGGTTCTTCGATAACTCGGGCTGTTGTTGAACATGCTGTACATAAGATGATCAAAATTTTCAGGTAACGCATGAGGTTCTTTGTAAAGTACAACTGGTACATCAGGATCAACATATCCATGTTTATGTTGCATCCATAAAATTTTTCGAAATACCTGAAAGTCTTTGCACCATCTCGAATGATTTTGTTGATGATCGGAACAATAAAAATCAATACCACACTCCTGACACTGGTTCAAATCTCGATCAACTTTCTTACAACTTCTACAAATGCGCGGATACAATACTATTTCTCGTTCCCATAAATCCAATCGCCTTCCCATCACTTTTTCAATCACATCAATTGTTTTGATACGAAATGTACGGTAGAGATCAGGCGGTAAACTTTTTGCCAGTGAAAACCCTTTCATACCACCACAAACATCAGATAACGCACGGCAAAGTTCTCGATGTTTAATTTTATTCTCTTCTCGATGTTCTAACGAACAATAAGACACCATATGGCAATCATCACATTGAACTCCGGAATTACAAATATTCATGCATACCAAACACAAATTACACACATAAACAAATCGTGGTCGAATATGAAACTCTAAAGTCTCTTCATCATCACTGTCCACTGATAAATCTATTCCAGTTGGCTTCAATGGAAGATTCAGACGTGATGTAATATCAAGGATCGAAATCGCTGATGGTTGATTGTCCTTATCAACTACATCAATGCCCAATACGCCAGATTTGTTATTTGATTCCTTTTTTTGCGAATTCAATTCCTCGGAAGTTGTCGCATGATTTTTCTTCGAATTCTTCTTTTTATTTCGGCCCATGGTAAAATTTTATCCTGAAGGAATGGATCATCATATTGATTATATAATAATTGAAATAGAAAATTGTGTTGAAATATTTAACAAACACTCACCTTTATACTTATGGATGATAAGAGGCTGATGATCTCTATAACTTCAAATTGACTTTACACATTGAAACATCACAGAATATCTGCGATTTAAGTGATAGGAACAGTCTGCAGAAGCTTTTACTTCCAGCAGTAGACTACACAAAAGTAGAATTCATTTTGAAAAAGAAAATGAAGGTAAAGACGACAGTCCATGCGCACTGTGACAACGAGCACATCGTCTGCATGTCGGTTATTCGTGAAAGGTATTTCGAGAACACAGCGATGTAAGTGCCAATAGTAAAAGCACATTGGCTGGCTGAAATTCTAATTTCATCGCTGAGACAAAAGTTCGTATCTACAATAAACTAATGCCAACCGGTTGTCAAGTTGATGATGCACATTTGTCACAACATAACAGGAAGTATAAGCTGTTCCAATTTTACGACTGGGAATCTATTTTCTTTCTCGATGACTTATCGACTCTAGGTAGAATTGAATGGTTTTCTTAAAAACATTGCTCTCTAGCACACATTCTCTTTTCATAACCCTCATCGGTGTTACATTATGTTGCTAACATATTAATCATTATCAGACAAGTTTTTCCACGCATTTAATTTCGTTCAAACTCATTTCAATATGACAATCAGTCCAGAGATAATGAAAAGAAATGAAAGTAGTGTAAAAATCAAAGCAGGAGACTTGATTTTTATTCATCCCAATCGAATTAAATCTGAATTTCCAATAACAAGAGTATATTCATTTGATATTGTCATTACACAGACAAATTGTTCGGATTCAATCATTCCATATCATGAATTGTGATTGAGACTATTCAGAACACCAACAAGCCCCTGAGCATTTTGATTGACTAACTTAACTCTCAAGATGATGAATGCACCTAGTAAAAACATTTTTACTGATGACGACACTTAATCATATTGAGATACTCTAACGAAAATGATGATCAATATCCAATGCAGCCATATCGCAAAAGATGAGCTAATCAATCATACTTAAAAGTGGGATGGTGAATCCCAAAACCACTTCAGGTTAAAGTGAAGTGGCTGATAACGTCGATACAAATCAGAACCGCACGACCATCACAATGATATGTAACTCTACGTTTAGCGAAAGGGAAAAGCATAATCACATGTTGGAATTTTCATAGGTCAATGATCGACAACAGTAAATCACCACTATCGTTCATTCCAATACAAAAAGATTGCAATACCAATCCAACATAATCTGTGGAACTATTGGCCCAACGTTTAGGCATGAAAAATAATTCGATCTTCAAAAATAGCATCAGTCATATCAATGAATTATCACATTTTTTCACATAAATATCAAACAGTTTCGTCATTGATATACCTAGAAACATCGCATTATGGAATGAGGTTTATAACCGACAATGAAAAAATAAATTAAGTATCAACCTTTGTGTGAATTTTGCATCTCATGTCTTTCTTGATGTTTTTTTTCACCCAAAAATACAGTCATTTGCCTTCCCACAAGCATTAATCAGAATATTCAACACCAAATATTGTTTGACTATTCATTTATATTTATGAATTCATTGTTCTACATTATTCACTAACAAAGAAAAAACTCACCGAATATCAATCACACGGCGTCTCTTTTGCTACCAACACTACGTACGCCATATTTCCACCCGGCAAATTCTCCGCTGTTCATTGGCTCACACAATGCGCATTGTGCTACTGCGCATATTCGCGCCTTTCTCATAACAAACATTTTTTCTGTGACAATAATTATTCTCCTCTGTGTTTATAACCATTAAATAATCTGTGAATACCTTAAAACTATTTGAATCTTTTTGTTATTGATTAACTCTTGAAAATCTAGTTTCTAACCTCCAAACATCGCAACGCGCGATCACTGCGACCGTTTGAAATATAAACAGAGATTTTTTGATTGGTTGCTCAATAATGCGCACAATTCTACTGCGCTGTGTGATAACAGATGTGCATATACACAAACACAACACAACCATACGACCACACATGACGACAATAACATTTTTTTTATCATTTGATGATTAGTTGACGTGGAGAGTACTTTAGAACATTACGTTGTTATTAATTGTATTTCACACTTCCATATGTCGATTGTTCTGTAGAGCATTTTTTATTTTCACTTCTGATGTTAAATATCTTCGTATTTATCCTGATGATACGCAAAATTACTTTCAATTTGAGGTAAAGTTTCACAATTTTGAGGTTATGTCACTCTGAATTATTCATAAATATTTGCATGCTGCAGAAATTTCAGATCGATTATCAATTGTTGTGGTAGTATTAAGTATTGTCATTGAAAGTAGAATTTGAGTGGAACTTTTATTGTAGTTGCCAATATTTATTAGATAAATAATATGCTATATTATATTAAATATTAATTTAGCATTAACTTGTAGGTGAATACTAATTTTTATTTGTCATTTTTTCCTCCTATTTATCTAGAAAATGATAACGTGGAGAAAGTATAACAAAATGGTGAGTGGTACGACAATATCTCCATGAAATCGACCCAAATCTTACTAAACAACATTTGTTCACTTGTTATCATCTTACTAATCATTTATTATGTATACTGTGATAGACTGGTGTTCTTAATCACACAAGAGCACACGTCTATACGTGCACAAATGAACTTTCATTAACTTAAATTCCAAGATTAGTTTTGTTTTATTTATTGTCACCAGAAGTTATCTCTCTGATCGTGACTATCTTCCTTACTGGAAAATGTCGCAATAATTTGATTAATTTGTTGCCGTTATTTTATTACAGTGTTTCGTGGTAATATACAAGTATCTTGTAAACGAAAATGAGCCGTGCCCAGTCAACGCATGACTCTACCGATTCAAGGAGTACAATTCGGCTTCGAAAAAAATCTGAAAAAGCGTTACAAGCAGCAGAAAGGATGGTGGGTTTTGGTCATGGTGAGTCGCTGAATAAAGCACTCTATGATGTTTCAACCGAATTAACAGTATACTCAGAAGATGAAAGTGAAACTGCTGACACCAGTCGTCTCATATCATCATCGTCATCATCATTGTCGTCATGTCGCGGCACAATAAACGAACCATTGAACAAAAAACATGGACAAAAATCTAAACGAATCAAAAGAGATAATATTGCTGATAGCATTGATGATGAAAATGTCTGGACAATATCTGTTCAAATGTTCATACCATTTTTATTAGCGGGTTTTGGTATGGTGGCTGCCAGTCTTTTACTTGATGTTGTTCAACATTGGCCAGTTTTCCAAGTTGTATCAGAAGTTTATATTTTGGTACCAGCCTTATTGGGATTGAAAGGAAATTTGGAGATGACTTTGGCCTCAAGACTTTCAACGCATGCAAATTTAGGCCACATGGATACAAACAAACAACAATGGACACTTATTATTGGCAATCTTGCATTAATTCAATGCCAGGCAATGGTTGTTGGTCTATTGGCATCTTTGGCGGCAGTCATACTCGGATGGGTGCCCGAAGCACACTTCGATTTTCATCATGGATTATTGTTATGCGCTAGTGCACTCGTCACTGCATCTGTTGCCAGTTTTTTACTTGGACTTGTTATGGTTGCGGTTATTTTGATGTCGCGACGAATGAATATTAATCCGGACAATGTTGCGACACCAATTGCAGCTTCGCTAGGCGATTTAACAACACTTGCATTGTTGTCATGGATCGCAACACTTCTATACAGTGCCATTGGTAGGCTTTCTAAATGAAAATGATTTTATTTATCTGTCATACGAGAGATTTGGGATTTAGATCCCTGTTGCTTATAATTTTATTTTTCTGCAGATAATAAGCCATGGATTGCACCGACAATGATAGCTTGCTGTCTCCTGGCCACACCAGTTTGGGGTTACATTGCTGCAAGAAATCCATTCACGAAAGAAGTACTTGATACTGGATGGAGTCCAGTTATTTCTGCCATGTTAATAAGCAGGTAATGAATCACGATTAATTTCTACTGAAACAGATATGATGTGATATTTAATTTTTCATTGTTTCAGTATCGGAGGATTAATTTTAGACTACACGATAGGGAGTTATTCAGGAATAGCAGTTTTTCAATTAGTCATAAATGGTGTTGGTGGAAATTTAGTAGCTGTTCAAGCGAGCAGGATTTCAACAGCACTTCATAAAGAACAACACAATGGTATTCATAAAGTACCAAAAATTTGTATTTCTCCACTTCATGCCTTCTTGGCTCCTGGTAAATAAATTAATTCATGCAAGTCTGGACACCCAGATGTATTCGTTTCAATGAAAATGGATGTTGGATAATCAAATATTGTTTTAATTTTAGGCGGACACGCGCGGACTGCTCGAGTTTTATTGATGATGGTTATTCCAGGCCATTTGATTTTTAGTTACACTATTAGTTATCTCCATGCTGGACACACTTCGTTCACAGCAATATTTATAATTATTTATTTACTAGCTGCATTGTTACAGGTAAGAGAAAAAGTGATGGCACGCATGAAACAAATAGTTTTAACTGTAGTTATGTTCCGTCAATTAATATTAAATCTTCTTTCAGGTTATCCTACTTTTATACCTAGCTCAATTGATAGTGGTATGGATGTGGAATAGAGGAACGGATCCTGATAGTTCAGCGATCCCTTATTTGACTGCGGTCGGTGATCTTTTGGGTACTGCACTTCTAGGAATTGCTTTCCATATCCTCTACGTAATCGGCGACGGAGATTCGGACGTTGGTGATTAATTTACAAATATTCTTTATAGTTTCGATATTTTTTGTTTCATCTCTATACATATGTATGTATGTATGTATATATACATATATTGCAGGAAGTCATATTCCTAACTTTATTTCTATTGATTGACATACAATCTTTGATCTTACTTTTATTTGTCACCAATCTTTCAAACAGTTTGTAGTTCTTGAAAATTAGGAAAGGATATATTATTTATATTCAATCTTTACCGCAACAAAATGGATAATCGATTAGGATATTCGTATTATTTCGCAGTATAATTCAATCATGAATGAGCTTATTGTATTTAGTTAAAAATTTCTGCAAGTTACTATGATTAGTGACATAAATATTTATGTTCAATTGATAACAGATTCAGGTTCATACAGTACTTTGTACCTGAATTTATTGGTAGACATAAAAACAAAACGAAGATAAAGACCTCAATCAAACGCAGAATATATCTGTTTACGATTTTATTCTATTCTAGATTTTTGTTCTGTTTCAACAATTACTTGTCTATTAGTTTATATAAAAAAACTTAAGATATGATTCCGACGAATAAGGAAAAACATTAACGGCCATGGAAATTATCGATATATATTTTGTATTTCATATATTCAAAGAATTTGCAATTGGGAATTTTTGAAGACTAAAAGTGTAATATCATTTTTTTAATCATACATATATAATATAATATGGTGCTAGAGAGAATGGGAATGTGATAGAAAAAGGTGTAAAGTACTGAATTAAGGAAAAAATGTTCACTTTGATTCATATCCCTAGCAATAATGCACACTTGAAAACTTGTAATTCCTATTGAAAGGAGATGAAGAACAGAAAGTTTTTACATCTTTTTTTTGAGCTATAAAAACAGACTCGAATGTAGGAGATAGAAAGAAACAAATATCAATGAATTGCACGTGAATTATTATAAAATAACGAAGCAATTTTCGAGCTTGCAAGAGTTAGTCCTTGTGCTCAAATAATTGGACATTGCTGTGATTCATATTCTATAATTAAGGAATCAATTTAGGCCAGTATTTGAATTAACGCAAATGATGAAAATGGGATTTTCCCGATGATAAACTTTCCACGGGCTGAGACAATGAATTTTATAATCTGATAAGAAATATCGAATTAATAATTATGGACAACAACATGTAAATATCTGTATAATTCCTAATTGAACTTCATGCCATTGATAACAAATTTATATCACTGCGACGAAAACTAAACAAAATACAAATATTCGAATAAATTATTGTTTTTTTCATTATTGTCAAATTCATTTTCGTGTATAATTTATCACGTAACATATGTATTTTGGAAATCACATTGATATATCGCGTACAAGTGAATACATTATTATGATAAATGCGCGACGTGGTTGTATCAATAGCGGGCCAGCTATTATTATACACAATAGTCTCTTCAACTGTTTAATGGACCGGGTGCCGTCAAGTTAGCCGCGAGGGCTCTCTCTTTTAACACCTATTGCACATCATTCATACATATAGTGTTGTACATATTATCAAGTAAGAATGTATCACACGACTGAAATACGCCAATGTACACGAGGAAAATTCTGTCACGCTAGCACATCATTCTTTATTATTACGTGGGGACCAAAAATAAATAAATCAAAGTTTATTCCACTGCGGCCACTGACCACATTGCTGAGACATCACAATTTTTTCATTACAAAACAAGGACATATCAGTTTGAAGGACACCCTTTAATATATTCGTAAACATTTTTGACCATTGAATTAAATATACATAAAAATAATCAAACCAATTCAATGATTATAAAACGACTGAATAGAAAAATTGTTGTAACTTGATAAGACGTTAGTTATTTTTCAATTATTGTAATATTCAATTGCGAATATAGGAATCACGTGTCGTAGGAAAAATGATGTTTCTTCAGCATTCAGGTATACACTAAATAAATTTGTGGATCCATGGCCCACTGATGGAGTTGAAGTGTGTTTTGGTGCAAGCTCTCTTACACTCTCTGCACATCTCCATAGATCGTTCTGTACCACCTACACCCTCGTATCCCTCTCAAATATGTTCCAACTCTTTCGTTGATGCCATCTCGCAATCTCTATCTCCCTATCTAGTCATCTATTTATCAGTCTATCACTCTCTGTCATATACTAGTTTAGTGTATAATCGCACGCGTTTATACGTGCCCCATTCATGCGTGTACCGGGCATATATCACGACGATTATGTGTCGCCTAAACCGCAGCAACTGTATATGAAATAGTTAGAACTGTCAGTGGCAACTAGCCCTGCACATCGCGTTTGCGAATGATGCTTCATCTTGACGTTACATCAGTTCGTTCATCTGTGTGTTTTTGTCATCCATATATATTTATACAAATATATATGTATAATTTGCACGATAAATGTTAATTTATAAAATAAATATTCTTGAGTGACGTTGCGTGGTAAAATTTTTCCTTTCTCAATTCAATTCTATTTCTTCAAGGATATTCAGTTTGGAAATACTGAAGAAGGAATCAGTATGCAAAAATATATTTGAAATTCTGAGGAACTATTGCGATCTATTTTTTTTTTCTTGTCATTTTCTAATAAAATGCGGACTAAAGATCGAGATAGGACAGCTAAATTTATGAGATGGTTACTCATAAATAATTTTACGTTTTATGAGTGCACTAAAATATACAAAAGTGTCTTTAACATTTTACGTTGTCATTCGATAATAACGTTTAGTAATAATGTGTGGCGGTGAGAAGGTGGGACGACCAAACAGTGAAGTGATACTTTACATATCAGACATAAAGTGTATTGTTATTGATCATGATTTTTTCCAAGTTGAACTGAAAATATTGATTAAGTTTTGTATGGATTATTTGATAGCAATAAATTTTGGATATTTTAATAATCAATCACACGACCAAGACATAATTTGTCATGATGAGGTGTTTGGATCGAATAAACTTTTGAGTAGCTGACTGTTGATTCGGCGTAAGTGAGAAATTGCTGGGTGAAATTTAATTGGAATAAGAATGAAATAGATTAATATACCATTTTTCATGATACCACAGATGAGAAGTTCTTGATGAAGAATTGAACTAAATTTTTTATTCAACGATATTTGTTATCAGTTGTACAAAGTCATTATACAATACTTGAATTAATGTTTGTATTTGCATTCAGATATTCTTATCGTGGTTCATCGATTTCAATTTACACCACGTGACATTATTTCTCTATTTTTTGGTTTTTGTTACTAATATTTGATGAGGTCAAGAAATAGTTTAAATCGATAAATACAATTTATATTATGGGTTGACAAATTGTTTTCACGTTAGAATTTTCAATAAAATACGTCAGAACGAATCGAAAAATTACTGTTAGGAATTTATAAAATATTCTTCTCATTGTGGACAGTTAATAATTCAATGATGACAATTCGTTAGTGACATGTGAGATAATAGAACAGTAGACACATTCGAAAATAGAATTTGATTCCAACATATTTACGTAAATCGCAGGGTTC
Source organism: Meteorus cinctellus (assembly GCA_030523045.1). NCBI lineage: Eukaryota > Metazoa > Arthropoda > Insecta > Hymenoptera > Braconidae > Meteorus > Meteorus cinctellus. The sequence goes on from JAPYZF010000119.1 coordinate 197,539, forward strand.
TCATCGTCATATCAGCAAATCCAAACATCAATACTTACTTTTGGGATTATACTATGACGCGTAGTTCAAATGTAATAAAAAAGGACGCAAAAAATTGAAATGATAACATCATTTTGGAATATGTTAGTTGAATTTATTCCATCGACAAAACATGAAGTCATATATGAAATGACTTGAGATTATTTCCTGCAGTGATTTTATGCTTACATTGAATAGTTTCGTTGATCTCCATCAGATTGGAAAGCAAAGAAAAAAAAAATTCAACAAACAAAATTTTCTTGTGTTATATTTAAACTGATTAAACAAACGTTCCATTATTTTTTGTTGTTTTACTTAGTTAAAATAAAAAGAGGAAGAAGAAAGAAACGAACAATTTCAAAAACGAATTTATGAGTTTCAAAATGGAGAAGGACGTCTTGAATCATCACGTCAACAAACGTGCAAGAAGTCGATCACTCAGGTAAATATAATTTTTTCCATTCACATAAAATGATAATGAAAAAAAAAAATTGATAATTCAATAGCTGTAACATCCAGAAATTATTGAACAAATATTTAGCAAAGCATTCCTCTTCCACGTGGTAAAGTCACCAAGTAAAATAGCTCGACAGCTCACGGTGGTTTACAAACGGCCCTGAACACAGTGACAATGTCAATTAGGCGAGGCCGCTCGCAAGCTTGATGCTCTACAACGAAGAGTATAGTGCACCACTACGTTCATTTTATAAGCATTTAAGTAATCATCCATGCGCTAACCGACTCTGCCCTCACTGTTCCAACGTCTCGACTGTTAGCCTAGTGAACTACAAAAAAAAACTATTAAATTCACCAGTTCTTCATCAAAAAGGAACATTTTTACCCTGTAACATTACAAAATTTTCCATTAATTCAAATGAAATATTAATTTATATATCAAGCAGTGGAAAAATCATTAAATGTATGATCCATTAGTGCCGCCTCGTTGCAATAAACGCGATTGATTTCAATTTTATGGACATATATGATAGCTATATATTATTTCCCGGAAGCAGACTTGGAATATATTGCGGTCTTTTGTGGTATACTCAAATTACTTCACCAGAGAAAATTGCGCAGATTTGAATACACTTGAAATGCATTTTGATTACACAATTCAATTTAATACAGGACATTCGGAAAGTCAATGTCAAAGACGAGATACTTTATGTGTTCCAGTCTACATTTATTATGATAAAGTTTCATTTTGAAAACCATAATATTTTTCTTCATCACCATTACGTCTTATTTCAATTTTAGAAAATCATCGCCCGGTATCAGCACAATCATAATATCGAACACTTAAAAGAGGAGAATACAACTAAACAGAATGAAAATATGTTATCAATTGCATAATCAGTAATGATGATAAGAAAAAATTCACGATTTTAAAATAATAATTTAACTTGGGGTTATAAAACTCTGTTAAATTTGCAATCCTTATTTTTTACTCGCTATCACTATTACGGTAGATATTTTTTTTTTTATTAAAGAAAAACACAGTAATACCTGACTGTTTATTACCGCATTTATTACCTTGGTAAATCACGTTTGTGTTTGTGCTCAAGTGATTCATCTTGAGTATATTAATTTTATTTCATTAATTATGACGTCGTTGCATTTTTACAAATGAATTTTTTTCTGTCATTCAGTGACGTTTTTTTTTCTGTTCTTATTTATTGATTGCTTGACTTCCATACTGATGATATGACATGATAATCATTGGATTATGTTCAATGCAGTATAAATTGATTGATACACTGAAATGATACGTAAAAAAAAAATTATATTCAAATGTACAAACATAATTGTGTTTACATCAAGGTTAGATAATTCTCATATTACATTTGCCAAATCCATGTACTATTTCCAGTGTGAACATAACTAAATATCAATTTCAAAGAACCACAGACATAAATACGAATAAAAAGTGAGACGAATCGTTCACATATATGACGACAATCATCGAAGCGTAAAACACAAATTTTATCATAAAAAATCTTAACGACACAAATGTCGCAGTAGTTTTCTTTTATGACGCAAATCAAGTTCATTTAATGGACAAGTCTTGATGTGTTGTTTTTTCATGAAAATAAAAATCAAGTTGATAAAAATAATCTTTATATCAACACAGAAGCACATGTGGATAATTAATCCATAATAAATTATCTCTTAAATTTATTACAAATATATTTCCATAAAATAAGAAGTTGAATAAATAATTGTGTGAATGAGTTTGAATGATTTAATAAAAAGGTTTCGTATGCTTCAAGCACAAATACTATGTCATACGTACTTTACATATAGTTAAATGGTAAAGAGCTTAAATTTTATCGGCAGGTCAAAGGCAAAGTGTGATTGTAGGTCAAAAAGGGCCGTAACCTTCTATCGGTTGCCCATGTGATTGTTCCAATTCAAGTTCTGATAGTGTGTGGCACACCATTTACGGTGTGGCTACTTGATGATTAATATGTCGAGTAGAGAGAGAAATACAAATGGTTAACCGGGTAATCAGAAAAGTGGGCCTCCATAGATGTGACCTAGTCCAGGAGTTACCAGAATACAAATTGCTCATACTTGTGCATTACTCCATTGCTGTGTGGTGTGAGTTTAATATCCAAACTCGTCAACGACGCATTCGCAAGTGCGAATGCACGAGATGTATATTTATACTTTTATGTGGAGATTGATATCATCAGATGCAAAGTGGGCGAATCGACGAGAATTTTAATGATTTAGTGGAGATTGTCTCGTTGCTTTGGACATCAATCTGGTCTTTTTGCACATTGGGCGATTCTGTCAGTGAAGAGATTGGAAATTAAAATTACTGTCAAATACATTTGTAGAATTAATTACTTATTTAATATCAGAAGGAAATTTGTGCTGGATTAGAAATTATTATGCGAATTTCATTGATGAAATGCTTTGAAATGTCTGTTGATGTTGAGGTAATTGCAAATGTTGTATGATTGAATGGAATATTCATCAAATTGATGAAGATTTGATTGGAGTCTTCAATTTTGTTTTTATGATTCACATCCATGTCAAGGTTGAATCTTAAAGTACTTTTGTTGGTGGAACGGATTGGAACGATTCTCAATCGATATCGTTATGAAAATAGTTCTAAAAAAACCAATGCTATCATCTGCTAGTGAATAAATAACTGAAGGCAAAATTATCTGCGTCATCAGAACTGTGCGATCATCAGATATTATTATTAATATTCATGAAAATAAAAGATAAATTTGAAGTTGAACCAGGACGAGTCATCAACTTTGATATTTCATAATTCACCCCAGAACACGTGCCAAAATGTGTCCAAAGTTCCTTAGTAACAGTAATTAGAAAATTGCTGATCCTACAAATATCACCAATTAATTAAGCTCTCTATCTAAACTCTGAACGTTCATTATTAACGAAAGTAGACAAAAATAGTTTCCTAACATTTCCTGGATTTAGATTCATTTCTGTGTTATTGATTATGAATATTCAAACATTTTGTTACCCACCAATATAATTCACCCCTTTCATACAATAAAATCCTCATAATCTTCATGTAGTTCATTTATTTTTGTGTAAAAAGCTTATTCAAACATATCAAGGTGATATCGTGACTTGTTCAATTGAGAAAAGAAGCTTTAATGTATGAAAGAAAGTAGGGTAATCCACGAAAAGAAAGAAAAATCAATTTTCTCGAGGTTGTTATCAAATTATGAGATAATAACAGAAAAATGAGTTGAAATTTAATCTCTCTGTGAGCATGTCATTCACATATTATAATATCCAACTGTTTTTTTTTAAGAGGGACCATATTGACTCACTCACATTCTAAATAATATTCTAAATGGAATTTTCGCGTTTACAAAGACCACATAGCGGATGTTAAAATTTATTCACCGGAGGTGAGCGTTTATGAGGCTTTTAACCACACCATCACTACACAAAATTAAAGAAATTATTCTTCATGGTGTTGAAAATGATGTAAAGCAATTATTTATTATTGTCTCAGATGCATTTAAATTCTCTTTGTGATAAAAAAATGAGCATATTAAATTATTTATTATCATCAAACTGTGAAAACAATCAAAATTTGTTGATTATATATATCTTATATCTGTGTTATATGATCCTGAAAGGATATATTCAAGTGACGTCTATCGCCCACGTTTATTCGCACGTGGCAGTCTCATTTGAGGGACACTATTATTAATTCACATGTTTGTCAAGTACCACTTTGAATAATTCCATACAGGACATTTAAATTGAATGCACATTGAATTTCCGTCATCTATCTCTTCATTGTAACAACAAACAAAGACATAATTCTAAAATTATTCGACGAAAATAAATTGATAACGATTCTCTTGACATTTACAAACTTCTAAAATAAACCCGTCACACAAAAGCTCATTCAATAAACTTTTTTTTTTAAATTAATTACAGTGCACAAATGATATTAATTAAATATAGCGATGATATCTAAATTTATTATTCATAAAATCAATGTTAATTCTCAAAATTTTGACACCTCTATTTATTTATCCAATGGAAAATGGAGGGAAATTCTAATACATTAAACGCCCACACGCGTCCCCCAGGATCAGGACCCGCTGTGACGTTTTTAGCAAATACAAGAACTGTGAGAAAAGGAATAAAATTTCACGGTACGTCGAGACTTTGCGTCGTTGACGCGGGGGCTGTGAATATATGTGAGACACAATAGACTATTGAAAATATATATATATATACTTCTAAATGAATGTATGCAACTTTTGAGTATATTTATGTTTATGAGACAGTGTAGAAAAGGAATCAATAAAGTTGCGCTTGCCCAGTCGAACTTATACTCTCCCACGCAGACATTTCTTGATCGCACGGGGATGGTCTCACATAGTGTACACACTTATTTACTGGTGCTTTCGAGTATTCTCATCAGTCGCGATGTAACCGTATCATGAAACGGCCCGGCGCGCGGCCATCCGGGAATGTTTGACACTCGAATGAATTTTGATTGAATTGCAAGAAGAAAATTCAAATAAAAATTTCATTAAAAAAATACATCTAAATCATCAAAGATATATTTTTGAAAATTTTATTCAATCAACAATTTAACATCTCAACTTAATATTCAGGTGAGCATTTAATTGCCCTTGAAATAAATCATCTAGAATTATCTATCAAGTTAATAAGATGATGAAACAATTTTTACTTTTTCGTCTTCATTCATTATTTCCTAATGAAATATATTTTTAAATCGATGCATTTATATCGTGTCAGAGGTATTTAGCTCACTCGATTTCTTATATAATCGTGGTAGAGAACTTAAATAAAAAAGATAAACCCTTTTACTCATTTACATTTATTAAATTCTACTTTAGACAATTGTATTTTCAATACGACAATGAACAGATGTTTTGCAATAGTTTGCAATATAATTTTTCTGGAGTAGGAAAAACGAGTTCTTGTAATTATATTGTTTATCATAAAAGTGTCGTAATGTATGCGATTCTGTCGTTATTGAATCAAATGATTGCGAGAAGTCGTGCAATGGAATATAAACCACGTGTTGTAGACACCGCATGGTCACAGTCAGATATATATATATATATAATGTGAATAATATCGATATATCTGGTGTCTGTTTACAATTATTGAAATATGCATTTATTGATGCACAATATATTATCGCCTTCCTATCACACCTTGAACTTCATTGACAATTTAATCAAGGTGCACTCCACTCATGTTGCATTATTGTGTAAGAATAATATTTACAATAAATTATGAATAGAAATAATGTTCAATTAAATGAAAAAATCGTAAGCAAATGAATTAATGGTAATTGAAGGTCAAGTTATGAATTACAGTTCCATCTTGTAAATTCTCCCTTGATAATTTACGATCGTTTAAATTATTTCTATATATACACACTTTTAGACTGTAGATATGAGTTCTGTACTGAAAGCTCTGATGTAATAGAGCGTTTATTTGTATTGTTAACCAACTGACTGGCAAATCTCCCGTTTGTCGTCGTCAGTAAATATCTTATCATAAAGTTCAACAAATGAATAATTAGTGTATAATTGCCGGAGCGATGTTGGATTGTAGTCTGTTTCTGATGTCATTAATTGAGTGATGGAGAGCCAGGTGCAAGGACAACAATCGCATCAGGAACAGCACGAACAATTGGATAAACCAATACAATTGATAAATATTAATTCGGTCAAGTTCGAGGAGTATGTGAAAATTATTTTGATAAAGAAGTTCTGAATTATCGTGACAATAAATTGAAAATTGGCGAATTCAATATTCATCTCTGGTTTCATACATCTTCATTTATAGTTCGTGATTTATTCATTGGGTTTTTCTTTTTGTTATAGTGGACCATGTAAGGAACCTTTATTGGCGAGTAAACGAAACTCATACAGGATGACACCAACTGGCAGCCGTTCACGTACCGGCTCCGAGTCACAAACAACAGCCAATGTCACAACACCATTGACAAATGAAGAAAGTTATGAAGTAACAATACTTGATGAAAATTTGGAAGGTGGACCGTTGCCTGATGTCGTTGCTGAGAGTAGATTTTGTGCAAATGATGAGCCATGCGAGTCCTACCTTGCTATAACCATCCAAGTATTTATTCCATTTCTCGTAGCGGGTCTTGGAATGGTTGGCGCTGGTCTTGTACTTGACCTCGTGCAAGTATGTCGTCCTGTGGTCTATTAATTACTGAACGAAATGTTAAATCGAAAATGAATGTCCAATTTAATCTTGGATTTATTTCTCTGCAGCATTGGGAAGTATTTGAAAAAGTTAATGAGCTGATGATCCTCGTACCAGCTTTGCTGGGTTTGAAGGGGAATCTCGAGATGACTTTGGCATCTCGATTGTCTACTCAAGCGAATCTTGGTAACATGGACGCACCAAAACAGCAATGGTCAATGATCGTTGGTAATTTAGTATTAATTCAGGTGAGAGTAAATGATTACATTGGAAACTTAGTGATAGTTTATCTCTTAAAAATATTCCATAGTATTCTTATCATCCGCGTCATCATTTTATTGTATCAGATCGAGATGTTTCCACATGGTTGTGGTTACATATTGAAATCCTCTTTTATTACTTCGAATACATTTGATAAACCTCAGAATCTTTCTTGATAGATATATATACTTCTGACAGTTCACAGACAACACCATAAAATCCCACATGAAATTTAAGAACACAATTTTCATTGGAATTCCATTGTGTATATTATTATTTCCTTGATTTCCAGTGTCAAGCGATAGTTGTTGGCTTCCTTGGATCCGTCGTGGCAATCGTGATGGGTGCATTCAGAAATGGCACTGTATCATTGGATCACACATATCTTCTCTGTGCAAGCAGTTTAGTAACAGCCTCTCTCGCGTCATTTGTTCTCGGACTGATAACTGCCGGTGTAATTGTATTTTCACGTCATTGTCACATCAATCCGGACAATGTTGCAACACCAATAGCTGCAAGCCTTGGTGATATCACATCACTTGCATTGCTCTCTTGGATATCAACAATACTTTATGAATCCATTGACAAACAAGACTGGTTGGCGCCACTCGTGATTGCATGTTACATTCTTGTAACTCCACTTTGGGTATGGATTGCCAAACGGAATAAATATACGAATGATGTTTTATATTCGGGTTGGACACCGGTAATGGTTGCCATGTTGATAAGCAGGTGAGAAATTGATTGGAAGAATTTACAGGATAATAGTGGCGAAGAAGCGTCACGAGGTAATTTGTTCAATCATTCAAATTTGATTTCCTTCTTTCAGTTGTGGTGGATTAATTCTGGAGTTCATGGTATCACGGTTTGAAAATCTAACAGTTTTTCAGCCAGTTATCAATGGCGTAGGTGGTAATTTAGTAGCAGTACAAGCAAGCAGAATATCGACTGCTTTACATAAACAAGCCGACCTGGGTACACTTCTAATCCCACCTGGGCACACTCATCCAGTGATATTCATAACGCCCATAGCGAATTTTTTTGGTAAAGGTCATCATGCAAGAACAACGAGAGTTCTAATGATGATGGTGATTCCTGGTCATATAATATTCATTTATATGATTAAATATATGAAAGATGGAGACACGTCATTGACACCACTATTTATTTTTGTTTATTTGTGCGCGGCAATGCTTCAAGTTGCAGCATTACTTTACATTGCATATATAATGATTCATTGGATGTGGAAAAGAAAAATTGATCCTGATAATTCTGCAATTCCATATTTAACGTCAATGGGTGATTTATTAGGAATCAGTTTGCTTGCAATAGCTTTTCAATTTTTATATCTGGTTGGCGATCAGGATTTTGATGGTGCCATTGAGCCTTAAAAAAAAAAAAGAAAGTGACTTCCAAACCGCAGAAATTATTTTTTTGATAATAGAATGAATGATAATCTCATTAAGGAGAGAACAAATATGAATGGATCGATTGTTATTCGTCTTGCGAGGTCACTTTAATGCCGACAATATACCCTGCATACGTATAAAAATAGATTATTCAGTACAATATGGCCATAAATTAAATAGAATGCCATAGGTCCGATCTTCCACGGAATTACAATTAGCTACATGCAAAAAGATGGTACATGAATGGATCATGTGAGCATATATTGATCCATTGAATCCATTGGTTAGACCGTGTAAATCGCGTGCATATGTGTCTTTGAATAGTTGCCTTTGAAAATAAGAAAAAAAGGAACAGATTGAACGTGGCCTTCCGATATGTGCCATTCATGTATGGAGTTGACTTTATTGTTGATCATTATTATAATTTCATTTCCGAGATGCGAATGTATCCAGAACTATTATAATTGATCCATGAATTTGACTTACTAGCGCAGAAACGAGAAAAAAATATAAAATTCAAAGTTGTTCATTTAGCATTTTGCAAAATTCATCATTGAGAATTTCGGTATATTCATTTGATAGAAAAGAATGTTTTTATTATCCGTTTTTCTTTTTTGTTGCTTCTAATTTTACGATGATGGGTTTATGATTTATAAAATCCAATGGCAGGGACCGCGCACTCAGGCAGTCTAGAGAATATAAATTTAGGGGCGTGAAACTATTTTTTTTCTTCGCGTCAGCTACTTTTTAATACCGCATGAAAATAAATGTATATATATGTATACATATAAATAGCGTATTCTTTTTAATCGACGATGAATCTCACGATTCTTATCAGAAATGAGATATTGTTGTATAGAACTACTATTTTTCAAGATCATTACTGCAATATTATTATGAAGTACAATGTATATATTATAAATAAATTGCGACGCTGTGACGTCAGGCTTCTCGTCAGGACTAATATTTAGTCCTGGAGAACACGAAGATATGAAGAGAGGACGAAAAATCAATTATTGATAAACGTGTTTGAGGGGGTCGATGTTGACGAATATTATTGTTTTCATTATGTATACAGTATTAATCAAATTGCTTCGCTTTACTGTGGTGCATTGAAATTGTTTGAAATTATGAATTAATAGAGAAAGATAAAAAATAATTCAATAGGACAAATGATTGTGTTTTTCAATCATACAACAATTTGAAAATTTAGCCGAAAATTATTGTATCGACGCATAGATATATTTTATTTGAATAATTGGCGTGTTAAATTATTCTTTTATTTCATTTCGTAAACTGATCATTTACGTATCGTTACATCAATCGGAGAAATCGGAAGGTAAAGGCTGGACGGGTTGCACATTTAATACACAAAAATTCTAATGAAATGATGATTTTCAGTTAAACGATAAAGCCGACGAATATTTTTGTTTTCTTGATAATTACTTGTAAAAATGAATGTAAAACTGTACAGAAAAATAAATGAACAATTGATATCACTGGGGAATAATCATTTTTTTTTTTAAATAATTTTGAACAATTGTAAGAACCCTGTACACATGTGCTTGAGAGGATTTCAAGAAAATTGGGCATTATTAGTTGTGTCATAACTCATGTTATTTTAATGCCTGAGAAATATAAATAGGCAACAAAGTACAAAAATATTAATGGAAGTTATTGCGCGAGATATTGAAAAATGATAAATTAAATAATAACACATATTGTTTTTAGGAGTGAGTATGTACCTCATAGAGGATTCATGAGTGTCCTGAATAGGTTATAATAATTATTTTCATTTGCCCATGTAATGAGTAAAAATCCTGCCGAGCAATTCTATGTAATGATGCATTATGTATATTACATGTTTATACAATTAACTTATAATACTTACGGCAGTACAACGATACGTTATGCATTAAATCTGGTGAAATGCGCGACGACAATGTTTTAAATAATTTTTGCTCTCTTATTAACATCTGTCTGATATCAACTTTTACTGCAGTTTCGCTTCTTCTTTTACTTTCCAGTGTATTAACTCCATACAGGCAACGGCATCCTCATTACTGTCATGACCACCAACTTGAAAATGAAAATAGGAAATCAGTAAGAGAAAATAAAGATTGAACAATGGAAAAATGAGCCGGTTCAGACTCTTTAATGATATATATTTAATTTAAATTTATTGGTTATTCAACATACCGTCATTTTGAATTATCTTTCGGAGATATTCAGAGCACAAATTTCTCAACGCGCGTTTCTGTGGGTAACCATTTTTATGCGGGAATACATCACTAGTGTCCACGACTGTATTATGAATCAATTTCAGAGCTTTGAAATCACTTTCTAAACTGTGACCAACGAGAATCGTTTCATCTGAGAACATTGTTAATAATGTTGCTTGTACATCGAGAATAGATGTTTTTACACCTATCATATTTTCTTCGGTGATCCCAGAGAATCTGAAAAGCCACAATACATCAAGTTACCTGATAAATATCATAATAGATTAAATGGAAGACGAATTTAAATACCTCGTATTATAATCAATGATTTCATTTTCAGGTTTAACAAGTGTTTCATATATAACTTTGCAGTCATCATTAATAACAGTAATTCTCGTTAATTCCAAACCTTGTGTGGTATAACACATTTCACAATCGAGAGCGTATACTCCTTGTTCCTCAGCAGGAATATCTTGTAACAGAATAAAATTATACAATCAGAATAAGAATGATAAAGCACCAATTATTCGATATTAAAATAAAAATGTTCTTTTCATACCTTTAGGCAACGTTTGAACATATCCGCGAAGATTTTCTGGGTCAATATGATCCCAAACATGATTTTTTGATTCACAACAGCCGCTCGCGGATCCATATTGCTGACAACAACTGTATTTACCTTCACCACGTATTGTGAATTTTCGTCCCCAATGAAAAATACAACTCTGTTGTCGCACAGCAACACCAAATTTGTCAACCATATAAGCTTGACCACATCTACTGCAGTGACGTTCATTAGGCACTTTTGATATCATTGACTGATTACGTGTATTAACTACGTATAATTTCGCTCGTCCCTGTAATTCATTTATAAATAGCAATTGTCACAAGCCCCACAAATTCATTCGAATATTAATTTTTTTCTCTTACCTTTGGTCCGTCAGGATGATTTCTTGGAAAGCCATTGTCCCTGAGCTGTTGCTCAGTCAAAATCCACTTCTTTAACATGCAATAAAGTGCAGAGCCCTTGAAGTTCGTAATAGCCTTTTTTGTTTTAACAACACCCCATGAACCTTTCGTTTTACCCGCGAGTATTGCATCGTGCGATACCATCCCACTGCCCGAAGGTGCAACAATATCGCCGCTGCTACCACCACCACTACCTTGATCGACTTCTTTTCGCAATCTATGCGCCGCAAGCATACACGAATTTTTATAAACCGGCAATGCTTTACAACGTTCGTGACATGTGTGCTCTTCGCGCAATGCTCTTTGTGCCGCATCTTCGCCATTCGTATAAATTTGAACACAAATATCGTGCATAAGGTTAACGTAATACTGACGAACGTTTATGGGAAACTTTTGGGTGGTGACGTGGAGCGGCTCCGGGCGTGCCAATTGTGGAACCTTGAACAGAAATAAAAATCAGAAAAAAAATAACATGTTGAAATAATTTGCCCCGTTTTCTTTTTTGAGCGCTAATACATTACGTGCTCGTATGCAACACAGATACCTGTATACATTTTTGCTTAGTAAGACTGAATGTGTTTTGAAATGTTGGGGAATGTTGAGTTGATGAATTGTGTAATGAACTGAACTTACTACTTGTGGAATATGAGCGACACGTGGGCCACTTTTCGTTGTCTGTGCAATTGTTTTCGATTCTGGTGTCGGTTTTGTTGTTATTGTTACAGTCGCAGCAGTTTCCATTACTTTTTTCTTGATCATTTCAAGGGATCTTGCATAAGGAACGGGAGCGATTCTCAGTCGACCTGCATATTTAAAGAATTCACAATATGAAATTAAAATTTATTTTTTTAACTATCATGAGGAAGTATGATTGTCAAATATTGTCTCACTATTTCCGTTTACAAGCGGTTCTTTAATTATTTTCACACTCTCTTGTAATTTCTTCTCATTATTAGAGATTGTTGTGGTATTCACGAGTATCTCTTTGTCTGTTACTGATGCTGATTTCGGAATCTTAGTTGTTTTGTCAGCAGCTCGATCGGCCGCGGCTTCGCGCATCAACCGCCAACGTTCATACATCCGTTGTTGAGGATTTTGTAATCGTTTGGGCGGTTGACTGGGGCCTAATGTGCGAACAACTGAACTTGCTGCAGATGGATGTGCTACGCGTTTTTTTCCAATTCCTTCTACTGCTTCGGTATCGAGTTGTTTAGGCTCGATTTTCGCTGTCACACCTTTTGGATGATCCACCACTTGATATTCCTGAAGAAGAAAGAATTGAGCATCGCCGAACAAAATATTACACATTTGTTAAACTTATTGCACTCAGACAAGATAATATTCAATCGATGTACTTGGAATATTTTGAGACATTCTTCCTCAACATCGTGATCAGAATCGGATGTCTGCAACAGTTCTTCATCGATAAAATTACTCTCAAATGCACCATTGGAAACATCATCGTGTTCCAAATCACTCTTCTCACTGCTGGTTCTTGTTCGGGATTTTATTGCTTTGTGACTTGAAGATGAATCACTCTTTGTGCTTCTACTCGATGATTTTTTATCTGACTTTGATTTGGAAGACTCGTGTTTGCCATGCCTACTACTACCACTACTCGATTTGTGACGCGTTTTATCATTATTTTCTTTAGAACTTGAACTTTTATCGCGATGAGATCTCGATTTATCTTTGTTATGGTGTGAAGAATCGTCTTTAGTCTTAGTTCTATGACTGCTACTCTTGTCACTGTGTTTACTTGATGTGGATGATCGACGTCTATCACTCGAACTCGAATTATTTCCATTATCATTTTTTTTATCTCGTGAGTGTTCGCGTTTATCTTTGTCGCGACTTTTGCTCGCATTGCTGGTACTACTTGCATGCTCTCTCTTACTTCGGCTCGACTTTTCTCTACTGGATTTGTTGTTTTGTTTGATTGGTTGTGATTCTGGATCAGTTGAACTTTGTTTCAATTCATCTCTGCTACTGGCTCTATCTGTTTTGTTATTGGTACTACTATTATTGCTATCAAACGACTTAAAAGCTGCATTTTTATTTTCTTTTTCCTCCAAATGCCTCGTTGAATCATTGCCATCATTTTCACTATTCATTTTTTGTACTTCTTTGGTTGAACTCGTCTCATTCATCATCACATCAGCTTCATTAATGTCATCATCATCATCGGAAAATTTTGCTTCTACATCAAAGTAATCATGAGATGAATCATCATTGAATTGTGGTTCTTGTTCAGGTTTTTTCTCTGCGGTTGCGATCAGCATTTCATCTAGCATACTGAATTCTGGTTCAAATTCATCCAATATTGTTTCATCCAATTGCCGCACCGATTGTAATGGGGGTTTGATCATTTTTGGAACATATTCTTCACGACGTTTTTTAGCTTTAGGATAGTACGCTTCCTTACGCTGTTTTGTTGATGAATAATCACTTGAATTACTGTCATCATAAGAATTTAATGAATTTTCTGATTTAGCAGTTGGTACATAATTATGAACGGCATCTTTATCAATAGAATTAAATATAGCTGTTGGCTTATAAGTTATTTCGGATGGTCGTGTTTTCATTGATTCTGGCAAAGAACTCAACCATGGTTTTGCGACATCATCAGTTTTTCTTTTAACTGCAACACCGCTTTCTCTAGTTGGATTATAAACAGGCACAGCAATATGACGTTTCTTCAATTCTGCTATAGGTGTCGGATTATAAACGCACGGTGGCTTCGATATTAATTGTGGCACACCAATGTGTCGGCCTATTGTTGGTGTCAATGTTGGTTTAAGACCTTCCACTACTTTTGATACAATATTTTCCGACACTTTTGCTTTGTCTGTGACACTCTGATCTGCTAGTACTTTATTTACGGCATCAGAGACAAGTTGTTGTATCATCTCAGGGTTTGGTGCTGTGACGACAGTTGTGGCAGTGGTGGAGGCGGATCCTCCTCTTTGATTCCTCTCGGTTGACTGCGTACGAGAATCTGCTGATGACGAAGCCGCTGCACTTGAATTTGAGACATCTTCTAAAAGCAGTGGTCATTAATGTATAGTTAATCGAACACACAAAACAAAGTTCAAGATCATTAAATGACTGGCGTCGAAATATAATGATGTAGAAAAAAATACCCACCTCTTCGTATATGTTTGAAATGACAGTAGGGCCTGTCGCAAGAACCGTTCTCATAAAACGGACAAACAATTGTTTTGAAATAACCGGTCGATGGAAGCATTACTAGTTCATCTCACTTTTTTTCCTATGCATCCCATCATTCATGGAAAGCTACCTCTAATATTAGTTGATAGACGCGTTAATTTTTCTTTATGCAGCGAATAGAGGAGTAGATGAAATTTTTAGGTTATGCTTTAGATATGTTGATGCTTTGAGTCACCTTCTTCATCCCCATACGATTGCAACAATGAAGGTCCTGTCTATATACATGCAACATCTGCTGCGCATATATATATGAGATGAACTGGTGAACGTATATCGAATGTCTTGCAGGTTATGTTGCTCATTTGTTTACATCTGTATTATTCTATGGTCAATTGATCTACAATAATGAATAAGACTGTAAATGAAACCGAACATGAATGATTTC
This sequence comes from Meteorus cinctellus, assembly GCA_030523045.1. Taxonomy (NCBI): domain Eukaryota; kingdom Metazoa; phylum Arthropoda; class Insecta; order Hymenoptera; family Braconidae; genus Meteorus; species Meteorus cinctellus. The sequence goes on from JAPYZF010000119.1 coordinate 212,757, forward strand.
AGGGGGTTCGTTGGGTAGGGATTTGAAATTCTATTTATTTATGTATGAAAATATGAAACGAAATTCGTCACAAATGTGAAAAAATAATCACAATAGCATAATTAGATAATATTTGTTTATGAAGTAAATCGAATATGAATATGGCGTTTGCTATGATACAGAATGTACGTTTGAAATAAATCTTTGGTTTATAATTCAAATGCTTATAATTATTGTGAAATGCTATATAAATGCTACTGATATTGAGGTTAGGCTATAAAATGAATCATTTCAAATACTACTTTTTAATCAGGGTAATTTTCCAAGTTGAAACGCTGAAGAAAAACCCTTTTGAAACAGATTCCCGCCATTATTTTGAAAAAATAGATGGCGCTCTTATCATGGCGACATGTTGCACAGATAATTGGCGCGCGTCGTTCTTTATATTTCCCGCGGTTGTGTAATTGATCATGGCTGAATAGAAAGGCGGTTGATGAACGAATTCAGGTAAGTTCTTGGTGATTAATAATCAAATTCCAGAATAATTGGCATTGATAAATAACGGCTTATGATAATAAAAGTTTGTTTATATTGATAGACATGAAATTTTCAACATTTGGTGTATTTCAAGAGCAATGAGTATGCTTGGGCTCACTCAATGTTGAGTGACCTTGAGCAGCGTTGAAAAGCATTGAGTGAGATTCAAATGTTTCGACACGATTGCAACGTATCTATTTTTTCTCAACGCTTTTCAATATTCGGAAATATTGAGAATTGTTGAGTAAAGTTCATGAGTTGTAAAAACGTCCAGATAATTAAATTTCACTCAACACTTTTCAACGTTGAATTTTGGAAATTCAATCCAACGATGAGCCATGCTGATGTGCTGGACGACGCTGGAGATTCAGTCTACATCGGTGAGTTAATTCAATAATATAAATTTACCTCGATAAATTCATAAGATTAATAAGAATCATCAAACCATTGATGAACTGATACGCATGAAAGATGTTCTTGTGTTAACCATAGAAGAGAATGAAAATATGGCGAAGTATTTGTTCATGTTATATCTCAAATTTATTGCAGAAAAGCTGACAAATATCGTTCTCAAAAGTTTCGATAGCTTGCTACATCATTGGTGGTTATTTGTATTCAAGCAAAAATTGAAAATTTTCATTTGTTAGGCTTGATATATTTGGCTACATTAGAAATTTCGTATAAACAATTGGATCTTAGTTATCTCTTTTGTTGTCTCTTCGTTCTTTACTATCTAACACCGTTCTAGGTAGTTCATACTGTTGGACGATGATTCTATTCATCCAACAATTGAACACTTAAATCTACTTACATTTAATATATATATATATATATATATTTAAATATACTATAACACAATAATACAAAACAACAAGCGTTTCAGTTGCTATAATCAAATTGACTTAATATTTCGATACAACAACTTACATTTTCTACTTCAACATAATTAAACGGTCGCTTTCAATATACAATAGGCTAATTAATGCTGTTGATTATGTATCCAAAGTTTGAAAATTCGTCTAATTCTCTTCTTTAGTTCTTGATAATACGAAAGGTACAAAAGAGTTTTCTTTTTCGTTTTATAATCAGTATTCTATCCTTTATTTATCTTAATCTATGCCTCTTTATTATTTGTTTGTAAATTATCTATGGGTTCACCTTGTGCGTCTTCGTTATCTTTTTGAGTCGTTGTATGAGGTAGTTCTGCTTTCGTTGCGAGATTCAGAGCATGGATCCACCTAATAAGCGTAAAAAAAAGAGACAATTGAAACAATGCTTTCAATCTTGATATTGAAATTGAATTAATTCAAGAAAAACTCTCAATTGTAATGAATTAGTCACCTTTCTTTGTGCTCGTGTGAAAATGCTTGGAGATAATAATACTTCCTGGAATGATGAATTTTGAATGTTCCCTTTCGGTCTCGTTGGTTCAACGGATCTTCATCTGGCAAATCCATGCCTTCAGTGAGAGTATATCCAGGCATTGGTGTTGCTGTCAATGCCAAACTCTCTGAATCCGATTTAAACGTATAAAGAACAAAATCTGCATGCAATGCAAACCATCTTCTCGTCCACGGTTTACTTGCTTGAGTTTTTAGTAATAAATATCCTGATAGTACACTTGGTGCATTTGCAGATACTTGTAGAAGACTTGGAACTGGTCCCGATGGCGATGAGGGTGATTTATTCATTGGTTGTGTCAATGCAGCATAACACAAGCGACATACTCGCATATTTTTATTGTCCTCGAAGAGCAATTTTTGATTTGAACATTTACTACAAACAACCTGAAAGTATGCATTTTAATTTAATGACACAATCCCACGAGGAATGATTGAGAGAAAATTGATATTGGGTTGAATGTACTTACGATTCCGCAGGCTCGGCAATTATATTTTCTCTTCATAACAGAGAATATTGCCTCACATGCCATACATTTTGTTACATCATCTGCTTTAACTAATTCTGTTTTATTATTTCCGGTCTTTAAACTCGCTTTTCTCCTCATTATTTCTTGCATTGTTTGAATCAGTGCATCAATCCATGCAGCTTTTTCCGCTGCTGAATGAGTATACAATTCAACATTTTTGTTTGCATCACGCAAATAGAATGTATTGGCCGTTTCTAAATTGTCACCTTCAATTAATTCCAAATTTTCAATGAGGAATTTCGCTCTCAAACGGTATAATGGTCCGGGTATCAGTCTTATTGAACATAGTAGTAATATATCGCTAAATAGAAATAAGTATCGATCCTGATGATCTCCACTACGCGCTGAAATTTTAACTATACGACCTTCCTTTACAAGTTCACGAGTCGCACTGACTAGATCCATGGCGTCATAAATACTTTCTTGAATTTCTAATAATTTTTTAAATTTATCGATTTTTTTCATTTCTTCGTTGCTATGATTGGCCGCAGTTGAAACTAATTCCAATGCTTTTTTCGTGTCTTCAAAATCTGGATTGTCATCATTTAAATTCTTCAAGTAATCCTTTAATAATAATTCATATCGTGGTAATCGTTGAATTGGACTGAGCATGTGATGTGTGAGAGTTAGTTTTCCACATTGGTCTAATTTTTGTATTTCATTGAGTATCGCAGCAAATCTCGGTATTTTTTGTTGCAATGTACTTATCAAATTCATTGCGTAATCAAAATTTTTAACGTACTCTGTGTACATCTTCAAAAATGGTGCAAAATTCTTCATAACATCGCCAACTCGAGGGTTTGTATCCCACATCTTCATCCGCTCTTCCAATTGGGGCAACAGGAAATCATTATGGAATTTATAAATTGACTTTATATTCGAGAACATGTGCTGTACAGTCTCAGGCGGAAACATTGGATGAGCACGATTCTCTTGATCAACTCTGAATTGAAATATTTGATCGATTAAGTGTAATATATTTACATAAGTCTTTTCAGTTGCCAACAATTCTTCTGCAATATTTTGTGCTTTTCTTCGTTTAATGTCAATTGTATCTTTTGATATGACTGCTTTTTGTTCAAATGGTGATATGCCTTCCTCTTCTTTAGGTGAAACTGTAAATTCTGTTTCGCTAGAACGCGTTTCCTCTGATTCTTCTTCACTTTCTGATTCGCTTACTGCGTAAGAATTCAATGGATACTGATGAGAACTTCTTTTTGCCGCTGCATATCTACAAAAAGAAATCATTCCGAATTGAATACAACAATACTTAACTTTCATTTTTGATAATCGTTACGATTTCTTAATGAAAAAAATAAATATGTTAATATTTTTCATAAATAAAATTATTCAGAATGTTCAAACTAATCTAAAACTCCAAATTGTGCGCAGTAAACGTATAAACACTTCAACGTAGTGGAAAAATAATCTTTCACGGGTCGAATACGCTGATAAACAAGCGGTTTTAGTGGAGCTATAAATATCACACCTGGAAATTCCAAAGAACTTTTTATCATGGCTATTCGTAGATGTCTACAATCCTCCATACATATTAGCCCTCGTCAATTATAAGAATTTCAAGTGATTAGTTCATTGCAACATAATTCTTCCTATACATATCTCTATTCAACAAATTCTCATAACCTTCGACGTGCGCAGTGATATTCGATCATAGTTATCTCTATTTTTATTCCGTTCACGCGAAGATTATCTTGCAGCCATGATGCAATAAGCTGATAGTGCATCAACTTATATTTCAAATATTCGGATAGACAATCTGCTCATAGTATTAAAAAAATTCGATATATATTCAGTCAAAAGATAACTATCTCCTGTATAACTCCAATATCGTTTCTTCATTCTTATCAGCTGTTCTTCTTCGAATACAAATAATAAATATACTAATGATAGTGTCAATGCTATTCACCTATTGCTCCTATATTCTATAACACTGTGAGTCATTTGTACAATAGATGTAGATGATTGCTCAATTCTTCTATTAACACTCGTACAATCAGCTGATGGAGTGCTGGCTGACATGACGAATGGTTGAAATCTTGGGAAACCCCCAAAACTTGCAATCCTATGAAACGAATGACTGGTATATTGCTGGTGTTCTTGATGATGGTGTTGTTGATCATCATTTCCAACAGCTGAGTCTGAATCCTGCGAATTCCCATCTTCACTAGTTGCACTCTGTATCTCCATTGATTGTGAATCTCTCGAGCCATTATTATCACGTTTTGTAAATTCATTCAATATTATTTCCTCATCATTTTCCGTCACTTCTAAATCAGTATAAAATGTACTTGTTGATGTAGTTGACGTTTTTGAACTGAACATCTTCAGTGAATCGGTTTTATTGAACCCATCAAATGGCTCGGGTAATAACCGAGCCATCCAGGATGATATGTCCTTCAACTGACTTCGCTGCATCCTTCAACAAAAATTGTAGAATATAAACATTAACCACAATACAAAAACCAACAACTTTAATAAGAAACGCCAAACAAATATACAAATCATACATCGTAAATAACCTATGCAAAGTCTCTTATTTGATTTGATGTCACTGACAATTCGTCCGTCTATTTAGAATGATCTCACCAATTACTAAACTTCTTTGATCAAGTTTCATATCTTGTCGACTTTGCATCATTCCTAGATCAAACTCTACGCATCAAAATTCCGCAACTTACATATCACCGAAACAAAGACCAGATGAGAGAAAAAAAACTTTTAGACACACAAAATAGAACAAACAAAAATCATAAATTGCTACACAACATTGTGATAAACATATAGGTCATCTCGTTGCTCAAATAAGCGGTGCACTTTGATCATTCCTAGCACTCAGAGACACAGTAACAAAAAAAAATGATGACAACAAATGGAACAGAAAAAAAAGACATAATAATAAATGAAAATATGTGAAGCAGACGCGATAACTAGGCGCGGCACTTGTGCGAATAAAACAAGGTGTCAAAGTGCATTGCACACATAACATCAATATGACAGAAGTACTGTTAACCATACACCGTCACTAATACAAATATCAATTGAAATCAAGTTACCTTCTATAGCGATATTCGACGTAGAACCATACGGTGAAGTTTGTCTGCACGTTATCGTTGGCATAATTAATCGTTGCTATTATAGTCGTATCGTCCCAACTAAAATTGAACTTGTCACGACTCTGTATAACTCCTCTACTACAATATCACATTTGTGTATAACACTGCGGCGTATATACATAAAAAAACAGGCATACACATGTCACACAGACGCCCTTTCACAGTTGCGCGCTATAATTCAAGCGGATAAACCCATCGAAAACGATGCCTGGAATATATGTAACACTCAGGCAGTGAGACCACGAGAATTGGTTGGGATGATGATAATTAATTCAACTTGTGAGCGGTGCGACACCTGAAATCGACCTTGGTATAAAGATTCGTGCGTCTGCGCTCTTGATAATATTATATTGGTTAAGTGATTGGACTAATAGTGTGAATGTATTTAGAATTGAATGCAACAAATAGATTAAAGAGAAATATTTTACACATAACAACAAAAGCCAATCCAAAGATCAGCAAAAACTTTGACGTTTTGACGTTTTATGATAAATTCTGACACATGCTCGTGCGCGTCACTGCACGCTTCACCACACGTTGTACAACTGGTCTGAGTCAAAGCAACTCAGAGCACCCATTCAGTTGATGTAAAAATGAAACTTGGACGAGTAGGGATCTGCCTTGTGCCAGGCCCTCTGTGGTGTTATGTTGTTTGTAATAAGGAGAAAAAAGAGGGATATTTATGAGGGCTAGCAGAAAATAGAAAGTGAAAAAGATTGTTGACGATATGTATTTCGGCATATATATTTAGTTAATGGAACAGATGTTAATGACTTTGATGTGAATGATTATGTGTACGTGTGTAAATTCATGTATAGATGTTAATTGTTGGAGTTTATCTCGACATTTTATTTTACGACTGTTATTATATATTGCGTATGTAAGTTTAGTGTCATTTTCATTAATTATTGCTTGACGAGGTCGACGAATATATATAAGGCAGAGGATAATTCATTGTTGTTTATTTATTTTATGATAATTTATTATATTTTCTGATGATGAAAATTTTTTTTTTATCCATTGTCTGAATTTATTGAAATTAACAAGAGATCGATGTACGATTATGGAAATGAAGAAAAACATAATTATTATGATTTTTTTATCATAGGAGTTGAGAGTCAATAGAATATTTGAATTAGTGACGTCATATTGCGCGGGAAAATGTGGAATGTTTGTGTACATCATGTGACTGTTCGCTAGCGTCATCATCGTAGGAATTTTGAATTATTCTTGAGGTTGAATATCACGCGGGACACTTTGAAATTCTGAGTGAGAGAATTGATTAAAGAATGACAATACATAAAATATTATATATTATATAATAGATTATGATTGCTTTTTTTTTTTTTTAATAATGCGTTACATAAAATTCTTATAAGATTGGATGTTGAGAATATACTAAAATAAAAATGCAACTGTACATCACACAGTTCATTTATTACATGGGAAATTTGGATTTTAATTACAATAATGTTTAATTGTATGTTCTATAACAGTTATTTATTAAAAACGGAATATGAATAAGTTCTTGTCACAGCTATAATACAAATTTACTTAAATTAATAAAAAGCAACAATACGTATGATTCTATTCCAGATTGAAATACGAAATGTTCATTTAATTTAACTATCTTTTTTCAATCGTATTAAAATGTCACTATGTCAAATTGAAAACAAAAATTTCCAAACAGAAAAGTGCGTTCTCTCTTGCTTTCTTGCTATTTGAGTATTATCTATAATAGCATTTGCAAACTGATAATTTTTTATATCAAACATATATTGACTTGTTTTTTGCACTACAATAGCAATAGCTAACATTAATTTTTTAGTATTTTATTCAGAGTAGATACTGTCACGTTTGTCTGTTGGCAACGGAATAAAATATTTTGGTATAACTGATGAATTCATTCTTACAGTTATATTGATTGATTCCATCATATTTTTTTACGATTTATCATCTTGTTCTATCACTGCGTTCGTATGGGCTTTGTGATCAATTTAATGGTCTAAGACTTATCAACATTGAATCCATAGGGGTAACCAATTTCTTTGAGGAACCAAAAAGCCGCACCAAGTAATAATGTCCCTGATAAATCACCCAAAGCTGTTAAATATGGAATTGCTGAATTGTCAGGATCAATTTTGAACCTCCACATAGCATGAATTATTATATGAGCTACGTAAAGCAATAATACAATCTGGAAACAAATAAACAAAAAGAATTTATAATTATTAGCAATTCAAATATTAGTTGATGTAGTTTCAATTTAAATTTACCTGAATAAATGCGACTAGTAGATACACTAACATAAAATAAACATGTAATGTAGATTGTTTCTGTTTGATATAATCAGCAGCAAATATGAAAATTAATTCACCAGGTATTCCCATTGCGATTAGAAGTCTGGCAGTTTTGGCATAAGGAACTAGAAATAAGGAAAATAAAATTATTATAATGATTACATTTTTTCTTTTTCAATGTATTATCATTAATTGTAACTTCTTGGATTTACCTCCTTTGAAAAGAGCTTGCCATGGCGTCACGCTAATTTTAGAATGTGGTGGTAATATTCCCATAAGTGATGTTTGATGTAGTGTCGTCGAGATTCTTGATGCTTGAACAGACACGAGATTGCCACCAATTCCATTTATTATTGGTTGGAAAATTACAAAACCGTCAAGCACGTCGACTGCTTCACTCAAAACCAATCCTCCTAATCTATATCAATGAACATAAAAACTTTGCATTTACTGATAGGAAAACAATTCCAACGAACGTTTGCTACAATTATTCTTCACATTTGTTTTCACCGTCCAGACATCTCATGAATTGTTCGAGTCTATTCATCATAAGCTTTTTCATTTATTATAATTTGCCAACGAAAATGATCCACCAACGAATCAATCATTTAAAAAAATTTGGTTGATGAAAACTAATGAAGGAATTTCATTGTTTGACTCTGCCAAGAGTTCAAAGTAGCAATCGAGGGTTAATGTCTTTATGTCATCCATTTCTAACTCACCCACTAATGAATAAGGCAGACAATACGGGAACCCATCCAGACGTCAGAACATTCCTCGTATATTTATTCTTCATCACAATCCATATCCAAACTGGTAATATTAATAAATATCCACAAATAATTGCGTAAAGTAACCAAATTTCGTTCTCGATTCGATTGAATAGAGTCGATGCAATGATTGATAAAACGCTCACTGACACAACATCACCAAATGATGCAGCCAAAGGTGTTGCTAAATTATCTGGATTCATTTTCCATCGATATGCCATCATGATGACGACTATCATCACAAGATCTTTGAAGAAATAAGAGAAAATTGATTAGAAAAAATGAATTACATCAACATTCAATGGGACATTTAAAATAGTGTATGAATATTAAAATTTTATCATATTTCAACTACTTACCAAGAATGAAACATGAACTCGTAGCTGTACAAACGCTTGACGCGGTTACAAGCAGTGCGTGTTCCCAAATAAAAACACCATCCATAGCTGCATGGGCAGAGGAGGCGAAAATTGATACTATTATTGCTGCGACAATTGCTTGAATTTGCACGAGTGCAAGATTACCAATTATCATTTTCATAATCTCACGACACGAGTGCATATTTCCAAGATTAGCTTGAGTACACAATCGAGACGCCAGACACATATCCAAGTTGCCTTTCAAACCCAATAAAGATGGTACTAAGATAAATAATTGTGAAACTGTTGTGAAAACATTCCATTTCTGAAACAAAAGAAACAAAAATGTAGAAAAGAACTAATGGGCTAGAGCAAAATAATCAATTCAAAAATTAGTGAGGATTCTTGTTGATTTTGATAATGCATGGCAATCAGATCATTGTTGATAACTAATGAAAATATATTTATTTAAATGAAAATATAGAGAATGATGATGATAATCGTCATTAATGATAGAAAGATATGTTAATGCGTTAAGTCAACTTCAAGGTAATGAAATTATGAAGAATAAATTGAAATAAAAGTGGGATATTGTTGCTTTCACGAAGTTCATTAGCCCACATAAATTTTATTCGAAGAATTGAATTAATCCACATGACAATAATAGAGTGATATTTTATTTTACTCATTTCAATTATACTTTTTTCTTTAATTCATTCATTTTGAATTCATTTCGAATTACTCACCTCAACTCGGGCCAAAACTAAACCAGCGCCAATAGTACCAATTCCTGCGATAAAAAATGGTACAGACACTTGTAAAGCTGTATGTTGCCATCTTTCTTCAAGCACATTAGGTCGCTTTCCATTTGTGTCATTATCACCAGGCGCTTCGGGGTCAGGATCAGAATTTGCTGCTGAGGAAATTGTCACAATTGAACTGCCACTTGATAGAGATCCACTGCCTAAAAGTTGTGTATGCACTGTTAGTTCTGGCATTTTTTTATTCGAATTATTTTCATTTTTTTTTGACACGTTTATTATTTTCACAGTACAAATGTCGATCCATTCGTTACAAACGACAGTAAAAAATGTGACTCAATGACTTTGTATGCCACATAGCACTTGCACGGGGTTATCAACAATGGCACGCTATCATGAAAAAAAAAAATTTTCTAAGCTTTTTTATTTTTGATTATATTTCTTTCTTTACTGAGATAATTTTTATCAATGAGAGTTTCATGCAATTAATTAAATTGTTACAAATTAATTGTTGGGAATTAATTTTTTTCTTTGAAATTGATGAAGAGTGACAATTAATAATTGTAATCGAGTGATATTTAATTGGAATATCAAGTGAAAAATTATTCGTTATGTTTATAACACTTCTTTTTTTTTCTATAAAGATTTCATTTTAATCGGCGAATAAAATGATTGGAAACATGATTGGTTTCATTACCTGGTGCTTTCTCAGTCGTGGCGTGCTCAACCTTGAGTCGATCAGTTGGACGTTCCAATTTTTTCTGTCCATTCTTATCGATGTCGTTAAACGCCAAAGAAAACCCACAATCGTTTGCATCCTTCATTGACGACATACCGATTCGCGGTATTATTATCGTATTCTTTAATGGAGCACCGTCAATATTGTCAACGTTAATATTTTCCATATTCTTTATTTCTTCATTTACTTCAGTTAAAATGACATCGACCAATTTAGGGTCGTTCGCCAAGTTGGGAACACCGACCATGTCTAGTTAAAAGTAAACAGAAAAACATTGAAATTTTCTCTGCATTCTCTTTAAAAAAAAAAGACTGATAGAAAAGAACAAAAATTATTGTCAGTTGTCAAAGTATCCTTCACGCAATGTCACTATCGCGCCAACAGTTAAATAAACGAATTACAATAATAGCAGATAATTATAAGATACAATATTATTCGAATACAAGGAAAAAGATAGAGATAAATAAGAAAATAATATTTTTTCTTTCATAATTATACCTGGATTGGTTGAGACCGGAGGTAATTCTTGACGGATCTACTTGGGGAAATTTTTTCCCGGATCTTCCAATAACACCCAGTCTGTAAAATGCGAGAAAAGAAAATAAGAAAAATCTAATATTAGAATATTTCATATCGTAGTTTTATTTTTCTTCAAATTATCATAGAAATATTCTTTATCATTAGAAAAGCAGAAATTTATCAGCACAGCGACACTCGCGATGGGTTTACATGACTGCTCAGTTCTAGAAGTTTCGTAGGGTTTTGTTTTAATAGGCAAACGTGAATAGGAATTCAACCTCAACCAAATACTTTGAATCAATATTTACCATAGTAAGAATTGGATAAGATTAAATCTCGGTAAATCATTGCTGCTTTCGTGAGAATAAACACAATCGCATTTCACTTTCTGTCGCATGTAATATTATTAACAGAGGTCGCTTGAATAGCAATTTCCGTAGTTCTTAAAACCACATGTTTAAAGTGATTATGAAAGTAAATTACAATTAATTCAGAATATTTACAATTATTGATGGGGTTAATTTATTTCTTGATGGGGTGAATTTTCTGAGCGATTTGTAGTAATTTCATAAACTTTTTGTATCACTTTTGAGTGTTGAACTCTGTTTTTATCATTGACGTCATTACAATTACTTTGTAAACATGAAAAAACATTTTATATTATCAAAATTCGATGCATATTTGAATCTTATCAAGTATTTAAAATGACACAAAATGAAATACGTGTATTCACAAAGACCAATTAAAAAATTATGACGCACACTCTATAATGAGGTAATCTACTGGCCTACGTGACGCCCAATTTGTTTAAAAAAAATACAACAAAAATGGGTTTGAATTATTAATGAATTTCCACTGATTTTCACGTTGAAAAAATAACATGAAAAGAAAGAATAAATACATTTAAATATCAAAACTTCCAATAGATAATTTTCATTCACCACAAACTTCTGATAATTCAAATTCTGATCGACTTGAAGATTAATATTATAAATTCCTAGTGAATTATTCCACTGATTGATAATATCACGTCATTCTTTTTTCCAAATGTAAATTCCTTCAAACTATTTCTTCATGTTGTAAAATCAGAAGCTTCTAATTTTCATAATAATATTCAATAGATATCAAGTCAAATTGATAAGAAATTGGAAAATGAATTTTTTGACTCTTACCGAGTTCGATGTTTGTAATTATCCCATATGCCAAATGCAGATGCTGAATTATCAATTGCGGGGTCAACCAAAGGCAGCCTCGCCTCTCTGCTTCCAATTTCCGCCAGAATTGATCTGCCGAAACTATTCCGTAATAATGTAAAAATTAATTCTTCACTGCGATAACTATTCATTACACTATTATATTTAACGTTAAGAAATCAAACGTTTCACTAAAACTGTTGGGAGACACGTTTTCACTATACTGTTCACGCTTGATACTTTGATTCCGTAATAAGACAACGAACTGACTAGAAGCTCGAACATACCTATTGAAACATTTTATAAATGAACGCTAGTCTTGTTTTTATCTAGCGACGATCTTAATCTACAATGAATTTCAAGATAATTCTACAAAACTCATAATCACGCTGAAAGAGAATTCTTCATTGTAGCAGTTAATGAAATCCATCATTATAATGTGATTAATGATGGAAATTCTTGTCAATTTCTCCATTATGAGCAATTGATGAGGTAGGGAACCGTTGAGAATCAAAATACAATGAAAGAATTATGTTTTCAATGGTAACGACTAGAAATATTCACGGGGACAAAGAAAAACATTGTCAAAGGATAGTTATTCTAGATCATAAGTATTTCTAATGAAATCTCGATAGCGAAAATGAAAAATGGCAGCTAAAAAATAAATAAATAAAATAGGATCGATGTTATCAATCAACGTGACATCGATACCGCATTTTATTCATCCCGTGAAAATAAGTCATCGACAGATGGGAAGAAGATCGATTTGTTATCGATATTTGTTTATTTTTCACAATAAATTTTTGTTCATTTGAACAGAACAATAATAATCCAATATAAAACATTTCTTTTTTCTAAATATTTTATTGCTTTTATAATTCTTGATGATAAAGAAATGTTGTGAATTGATATAGGAATTATTACGCATTAAATTTTCGTGTCAATAATGAAACAAAAAAAAAATATCGGATGTAATAGCATGGGATAAGCGCGCGACAACACGTGTGTGGTGGCGGCGGCGTTACAGCTGATGCCAAGGAATAATCGGTGTTACTCATTGTCCCAGACATGACACGCGAGGATTTAGAATGACTAGACCGTTCTTACTTCATTACCGCCTTCTATTCGCTATCTTTTGAAATTCAATACTTTGAAATCAGCGAAAAAAATAAGCGTCTTCGTGACACAAAGGGTCGAGACATGCAATTGGAGATGAGAATACAATGAGTCCACACGCGTCGCCTTCTTCTCAAATTATTTCTTACTATTTTTACATTCGTTGTGTATCAAATCACTAAAAACAATTCCAACATTTATTTTGTCTTTAATATGTTAATTAAAAAACTTTTTTTTTGAATTAGCAATCACACGTGTTCGCGATGAAAATTCATTGCACACTGAATCATAAAAATTTGTGTAATGATAATAAATACAAATCTCATGATAAATGTAATCAAAAAATTTTAATTATCATTCGTTTTAACTTAGATTTAGAATAACAGATAATGGAGATTAATTAGGATTAAAATGCATATGTATAAGTGAAGATGATTATGGAACTGGCCGTGAATTTGCGTTGATTGAATAAAATAAAATGAAATGAAATTAAATGATAATAATTAATTAAAATGATATACAATACAATTGCTCAAGGATATTGTTCACAAGGGTTAACGCATTCGAATCAGCAAATGAAATTATTGATTTTGATCTCTGACAGATAAAAAAGTTTGCGATAGCGTTAGCAATTCAATAAAAAATACTAATAAACACTAAAATCACAAATAAATTATGAATGTTTAACTGTCGTGAGCAAATTTAATTCCTACAATCATTAAAATTGAGAAATCATTCAATCATAATAGCAAACGAAGCATCAAAAAAAAAGAAAAAATGTAATGGAAAATACGTAAAAATACTTACGATGATTGGATTGATGGATAAGATAGCGCCAGCGTGTCGATAATTTTACGAATAAAATGAATCTGTTGACTTCTAAGGATGGAGCTCGATTAATTATTAAAATATTCGAATAACAGTCGCAAAATTTGATGATAAATGCTTTAGTTGATTAAGATGTAAATGAGGAAATATAAAAAAGTTCCAAAAGAACAAAGCGATACAACGATTATAAAAACGTAGAAAGGGAATATAAGGAAGGAAAAATATATATGTTTATATATATATATATATATATCCAGCTGGACTATTAACTGGAAGTTCCACAGAGCGGCGAGTATAGACCGTTTACCGCACGCGACCGCACTTGACTGATAAAAAATGGCTCAGTCCATTCTATGTGACCCCCCTCCCCCTTGCATTGTATTGAGAGTGCGAGAGCAACAGAGCGAAGGAAAGAGAAACGTCTTTCGCGTCGAGTGATATGCGGCATCAATCGGGGAAGTACCATGTGCGCTTTCGCAAGATATCAAGGGAAAAGTCAAGTAAAAATCTATTCCAGATTGTTATTTGTATGATATTTTACCTGATATAATCATAAAATGTTGATGAAAATCACTCGAATATTCTTACAATCTCTTAGGAATATTTGACTTTGCTATTTTTTTATTATTTTATATTGTCGTCAATATTTTCACATGTTTTTAAGCATTTGTGATTAATTTAATATTGATAAAACATTCACGCTATCTTTATTGTGTTCTACTATTTTTTTATTCTCGAAATTTTTTATTGTCTTCACAGTATTGCTTTCGTTATTTTGTATATAGTTATTTTCTCTATTGCAAAAGTTTATACTGCAGGAAATTGCATGACTGCTGTGATATACGAAGTTAATGTAACTGTATATGAAACTAGAACGAGTGGTAGAGCTTCTTCAATTGCAGAAATTGTATTATTTCATACATGTGCGTGTCTCAACATTTATCTTCAAACACATACAACTGTGAGAATAAAACGCATTAAATTGATGTGCACTTCAAAATAATTCGTCGCAAATTTTTCATGGCGATAAAATTAAATCCAAAATTTTATATGCAAATTATTTTTTCAGTACTTTCATTATTTTTATTTTAATATCGCACCTGAATATTTCTGTTTTGTTAATGATGAGAGAGAGAAAAAAAAATGTTTTGACATAAAGTCGCTCATTATCACGTGTAGATATAAACATAGATACCTGCAATAAAAAAAAATAAATGGAAAAAAAATGAAACGGAAAGGGAATGAGTGTTTGCTAGTACAAAGGTGATTATACTAACACTCATAGTATAGATATATATATTAATATATATCTATTTATACAGATCTGTGACAAAGATCTTGATCTACTGATGGAGGGGCATCCCAGGCTTTTTAGACGATTATTATTGTCCTACAAGCACAGACACATCGCGTTTTTTTTTTTTTTTTTTTTTTTTTTTTTTTTTTTTTTTTTTTTTTTTTTTTTTTTTTTTTTTTTTTTTTTTTTTTTTTTTTTTTTTTTTTTTTTTATGTGTACATAATATGGACACAACTTATGCAAATTTTCCAATATTTAGATATAATATTTTATATTTGGAAACAAAACATTTGTGTATATGAAATAAATCGCGTGCAATCACAGAGAATTAAATTTTTCAGATGGAAATATATAAAATAACAAATCGACTCTACATTTTGACACATGAAGAACAATAAATAGTTCGACGATGATTGAAACAGGCAAAATATTGTTTTTTCAATCATTTTCACATTATTTTAAATGAATATTTTCGTATATTTATACCTATCAATTATTTTTCCAATTGATGGGACTACGATTATTGAACGCAATTCATGATAACGATATTTTCATCGTGGCATTTGAAAAATTTCATTCCAAAGCTTTATCAATCATTAAACACTATTGATATTTTTCAATGAAACATCAGTTAATATTTAATTTTTGATATAATAATTCAATTTAAATTTGATAAAAATCGTTACTGAAGATTTTGTTTTTTTATTCATTCTACCTCTTCTTCTTCATCGTGTGACGTCAATGAATGAATAATATACTGATTACATTTCTTGTGCGTTCGTGCTTGAGCGTGCAAATCAGTATAGTTGACTGTATATAAACTCGAGTATCACTTCACGGATACAATTTCTCAGGTTATGTACTCAACACGGTGTAAATCCGTGGCGATAACTCATTTATTGCTACAGACGTTAAGATCTTGTGAGAGACGAAAAAAAAAAAGATGCTAGACTGCAGACGATCGTCATTCAACAGAAGTTGCGATGCAGATTGCGGATATCAATTTTTTAATAACAGAAAAGCCCATGACTTGTTAAATCGCAATCTTTTTCAGGGATCAACTTGTATGAATTGCGCAATGATTGCATTTATTCGAATTTACTGAGCATAAGATTACTCCTGAATCATTAACAGAATATCAAAATACATTTGTATTAAATTCATTTGTTATTTTTCTTTTTATACATCTGAATGTTATGAATAATAAAAAATCGAGAATATTTTTGCTTCGATTGCAAAGTCACACTTCATTAATTTAAATATGTGGATGTGAAACTAAAACCTGTTTCGCATAAGAATTCATCGTATCAGATACATTAGTATCATTAATTAATAATTTTTCCTGCAATTAAGAAATTAATTGAAGAGGGAGAATTCAATATGATTTTTTGACAAATTGTGACTTGCTCTTAGATACTTCCGTTATAATTTTTGTGAATCAATATCGTTAACGTAATCTTAGAAGGAATTCTATCAGATGATCAGGATTAGATTACAAAAAGAATAAAAAACAATAAATGAATAAATAATTGAAAATTTTATAAATTGGTGAGTCCTGGATGGAAATAAGTGAATTTCCTCGTACTTTAAATTGTAAATACTTTCCTATTACAATAAAAGAAAATTGTGGGGAATTCTTGTGCGTCAAAATGAACTATTACATATTATGTAATCGATTATCTTGAAGAACTATTAAAATTCTTATATTGCTGCGAAGCAATGAATATTTTAAGGTCATTTCAATTCAATCGATTGATTGTATCTCATCTGAACTAGAGTTGTGTGTGTTCTATTTTTGTTTATCGCTATTGTTTCATCTTTACACACAAATTAATCTCACACTAACGATGATGCTTTATAATATCAACTGGGTTATGTCAAGTGTTGAGTGAGGGAAAAAAAAAGAAGAATATGTCAAGAACTGTAAAGAAGACGTAGAAAACTATGGATATCCATCATTTTATCAATCATCGAACGACTGTTCAATCGCTTTATTATTTTTGTTGTCTCGTTGCCAACCATGAATTATTTCTACGTGTCAACTGCAAATTTATTCTGATTGAAAAGAGGATAGGTTAAATGCGTACTTACCTATCCATATACAGCATTATCATGAATTATGGTTATGAATCACCGTAAAAGAAAAATATTCATTTATTTGTTATTCGTTTCCTCACGGAAAAATTATGAAAAATGTTGTTGATTTTTTTTTCCAATTCTTCTTTTTTATTAAATACAATTCTTTTTATTTTTTAATATTATGTTTAGTATAGATCTCATACAAACGTTCGTTGAGAGACAAATATGAATTGATGAATGAAAATGAAAATTCATTTGATTTTGTCTCGATTTAAATAAATTTTTGTGCTATGAATAATCTTTTTTTTTTCGTTAATTTTAATTTTGTTTCTTCTACGAACTATCGAGTAATTTTTTTTTAATCAGGTCCTTACAGTACTTAAATTTAATTTTGATTTTCAATTTTTTGATTTTAGTTCTCATATCCACCATTCTCAAATAATCTAGCCTATGCTCCTAAGCAATTTCATACTTAATTTTTGTTTTGTTTTGGTTTTATTTTTATTCTTAATTTTTGTCATTCATTTGAATGGAGAAATTAATGCATAACTGACAAATTGAGTATTTTTTGTAATAGATATTTGCAATTGATTTAGAATAGACAAAGTTTGAAAACTTATTGGATTAATTTGATTTACAAAAATGGAAATCACATTTATTTATCGTTGCAATTTCGATTACAATAACGATTTTAGTCCTTGTTGAATTATCATAGTAAACACATTTAAATGTTGTTATATAATACTCTCACTTTTATCCGTTGGATAAAATCATTTGATCTTTGTTCGTGAATTTGGATATTTACAATCTTTTGTGATTTTATTTTATTTCTTTATATATTATGGCATTACACAATAATCATTATAAGAAACGGTTGCACACGATCATTATTTCTCCATTATTCTTGCTCGATTATTCCCGTTTGTTTGATCCTAATTTCAGTATGTACACACACGCACACACATAAAAATCTACGTAATTCGTTCGACGACATAATAATTATATAATCACTGCTTCTCGCCCACATGCGACACTTACATATACTCCACTTTTATTCTTGTATGTGTTCTTTGCCTATTT
Source organism: Meteorus cinctellus (assembly GCA_030523045.1). Lineage (NCBI taxonomy): Eukaryota > Metazoa > Arthropoda > Insecta > Hymenoptera > Braconidae > Meteorus > Meteorus cinctellus. The sequence goes on from JAPYZF010000119.1 coordinate 231,378, forward strand.
CTTAATTTATTTACTTAAAGAAAACAAAAGGAAAAAATTAAATTTTATCTTCGACCCTGAATGATAGAAAACTCGATTGGGTTTTTTTTTTCTTTCCTTTTTATTTATCTGAAATACATAAACTCTCTTCAGAATATATATATTTGTATTTATCTTGACTATATGTTTAGATACGATTCACGACACTATTATCTAATTTTGATTTTCCCTCTTTGTTTTTTCTTTTTTTATATATATTTATATATATTTATATTTTTATTCGTTCCACTATGTTTCATTTATTATCTTAATTTGAATTCTTTCACGTTTCTATTTTTTCTCTTGACAACACAGTAAAATTATGACATATACGAATTTGCACAAAATACGTTACGTGGTTTATTAGAAATGTAAATCGTCGTTTCACGTATTATGTATATCGTTTGTAATACATAGGCATATGCTTGGTCAGGTCGAGTATTATAATCCAGTTGGCGATTCAAAATATTTACCTTATCTCAATAGATTTTTCTTTTTTTTTCCTTCTCAATATCCTTATCATCATAATTATATTCATTATTTATTCTTTTGTTTATTTGTTATTCTCTTCCGTTTCGTTTTCTTTTTTTTTTTCTTGAAAATGGAAATTTCTCTGTTATATTTTTCGATAAAGCTCAATTGGGAAATCCTGAGTCGTTATAATAATAGGAACTTGATAATAGACCAACATTTATATCGAAACAAAAAAAAAGAGAAATGATTAAATAAAAAAAATTGATTTAAAGAGAATAGTTAATCGAGGATTAAAGAACAAAAAAGAATTCTAATAATTCAACTGAACAACTCCCCCATAATGAACCCTCGAGTTTTTATGTTTTCATTTTTATAAAATTCGTGTCTTTCTTTTTAATTTTTTTTTTTCCCATTCTCAATTCCTTTTTTTTCTGTGTAAATTCGTGTCTGATCGAAAATCTCCCATCTGTTCAGATCGTGAGTATTTGACAATAGAATTGCCTCGCGCTAAGCTGGTGCACGAGAAGGGGGGGTGAATCTTATAAAGGATTTCCAAAATATTGTGTAAATCGGGGTGCGCACGCGGATTGTAGAATTGAATCGAAGCTATAGATGTCTCGTGCACATCAGCACAGCTGAAAATTTGGGGTGAAACCCGTAGAAATGAAACTCGTGGCGCATTCACCCCTCAGTTCTATCTACCCTCTTTGCTTTTCACACATTCTCCTGATGTCCTCTATCTTTTCCTAACTCGCATTATCATCCCCTAAATCCCTCGCGAGAACATTTCCAATACCATCTTTGTGCAATGCTGCTCCCCTGTATAAATAAAGGGTTGGCTATTCAACATTACAACTACTCGCGATTTATTTCTACCCCTTTTATTTTCGTCGTTGCTTTTCCGATTTTACGAAAAATTCATTCCACCCTTTCTACAATTTATTGTCAAACGAAAAGCCGTTATAGTGTGTGGTTATAAAAATGTTATTTTTTTCTGTTCTTTTCTTACCAAAAATCAGGAAAAAAAATATATCGGGCATGAAGGGGTGGTTGCATTCACTCTCTTTATATATTTTCACGGTTAATCTTTGTCGTTCTTTTGTTGTCACTAATTCATCTGACACATTCACCCTTTTTTGGCAATTTACAATATCATACAAGAATATCGAATTTATTTAACTATAAAAATGATAATAGAACGAAAAAAAAAAATATTGTGAGGTTTGTGAGCGCGCGCACAATCGTCTATCCATGTCTATGTGTGTATGTGTATTTCTGTGGGGTTGGGCGACAAAATTGAGGGCACGCGTTCCATTCTTCCTGTGTGTTAAGAGACATGGGGTGATCAAGGAAGCGGCACGTTCCTTGCGTTGTCGTAGAAATACCAAGATCTATTCTCTCTTTTTGATCACGGTTGAAGGGGCGAATGGAAAGGGAGTTTGAAGAAATAGAATAAAAAGAAGAATAAGAAACCGAGGAGGGAAATGAGTGCGAGTGTGTTGTAGGGAGGAAAAAAAAAGAATTGTTTGATATAACCGCAAAGTCTTTCATTTAATGGAAGATAGAAAGAAAAAAAAAATAATAAGGAAAATAAAGCAGAGGCGCAATGCATGATCAAAAAAAAAGAGGGCGGTAAAATTATTACACAAAGATAAAATTTCGAAATTGGCGCGAGAGAACGTGTGCAGAGCGACAACATATAAATAGATACGCAGGAGGAAAAGAAATTGAACGACGTGATATCAGGGATGTGATGGACGCATGGGGAAGAATCGCAAAAGGAAGTCCACTTTTTTTGCTAGAGAAGTTGGAATGAGTGAGGAAGGGTGTGGGGAAAGAAGAGGACGAAGTAAAATGTGGTAAAATAGTTGGTAAGGTGGGGTAAAATGGACGCGGACAAGAACGAGGACAAGAGGGAGACTTTGATAATTGCAATCCTCCCGCGCGCGACTTGAACCGGAGGGTTTGATGAGCGAAGAATGGCGAGAGGAGAATTGAAGGGTATAGATTGGGAATCTGTGGGAGAGTATTGAGGGTATATGGTTCGATATTTTCTATAGACGTGGGAGGGAATTCGATGAAATGATTTTTCTTGGTGGTTCGTTAAGCTTTATGTCTTGTGAGTGAAATCGCTCGAGTCTTTTTTCTTTCTATTTATTTTCTTCGGATTGTTCCTATCTTAAAGCATTGAATTGAGTTAATTGATTTCTATTGAAAAATTGAAAGAATCTTCTTAACCAACTGATAAATAACTGCAATTTATATTAAATGATTGATAAAAATCTAAAAGAGGTATACGATATAATACAAAAATATTTCTAATTTTAATCACAATAAATTGAACATCAACGCACGAATTTTAATAAATTAAATTGAAATTGCAATTTGAAATAAATTTATAATAATTGTGAGTTAAATGAGATTATCATTTTTCATTAAAAGTGTAAATAAAAACGAAAAATGCTACAGATTTTTTTTTTCTTCCCATGGCTTCGATGGTGACATAGTAAATGGCTGAACATTTTCTCAAACATCGAAGGGGACCCAGTCGCTTTTCCGTGCTCTTGGAAACCGCAAGATATTATTGATTTTTATACATGCCTCGCAGAATGTGGGTGGACGTTAGAGTTTTGTGCGTAAGGGGGTTTGTATATATGGTTTTTATATCAGTGTGCGTAAAAGAAAGGGAGGGTGGTACAAACTGGATGGAGTGGAGTGTTGGTGTGAGAGGGTGTGTTGGAGAGAGGTAAAAGGAAAAAAAAAAGGAGATCGTCATTTGCTCGTTGGTCGTTAGAGTCGCGACGAAAATCTTCTACCCTGAGGCCCCAACTTCTTTTATTTTATTTTTTTCATCCTTCATCGCAGTTCGTCTCGTTTTTCTTTTTTAGATTGATGAAATATATATATATATTTTATTATGTATATATATATGTACATGTGCTCGATTATACATATGAGACGACGCAAAATCGATCAGAATGAAATTCTCCCTTGCGAATTATTAACAACTTCAAGCTTTTTCTCAACCCCCTTCACCACTCCCATACTTTGTATTGGTTATTCTTGTGAACACGCGATTGAAAAGAAAAAAAAAGAAAGAAAAATATAAATCTCACATTGTAGATATTTAATATCATAATATATATTTGGACATTTTGTTTATGTGATCGATAAAGGAAAATATGAAGAAATAAAAATGAAATATCAAATAATTCACTATATGAATAAATTTAATGGTTGATGATAATGTTTCAATTTTGATTCCCCAATTTAAAATATGAAATGCCCCTTCGGGATCAATTTTCACTGTGAAAGAAGAGCGAGACACGCGCGCGAAATTCGTCACTTAAAAAGTGTTTGCACTCTTGTTTGTACACACATATATATTATATGTTAGTGTAATATGCGACAAGCGATTGAGTTGGGGTTGTTGCTGGTGTCCCACATCAATGGGAAAAATACTGGTAGAAAATAATCATAAAAAAGTGAACTGCCACCCTCTGACACTAGTTTAAAATACGAAAGGACTTTGGGGTTTGTTTTGAGGGGAAGTTTTTAACGTGGGCGACGAATGTTTGCTGATACAAACCCATAGAATTAAAGTCTGGAATTTCAATTGCGATGTTGTATGTGAAATTCAATACTTGTATATTTTGAAAACAAATGTATTTTATGTCCCCAAATTAGGCGTGCGATAAAAAAACCTCATGCGAATGATAAAAAAGAAAAAGAAAGAGAAACTTGAATGAATAAAATAAAATACAACAAAAACAAAACGACAAAATTATAGAGTAATAAATTTTATTGACAAATTATAAAATAATTAAAAGTTATAAGAATCATTTTGCATTAATATTTTTTCCTACAAAATGAAATTAATAAATTAATAAATAATTTTGTTTGTTTTTTAAATAATTTCTCGACTACAATGTTGGACTAGCTTAATTAGAAATTGTTTATCTCATATTTATATATGAACAATGACTAGATATTACATAAATATCTCAATTTAATCTTTCATTTGTTTGCTTTGTTTTGTTTCATCCCCAATTTGTCTTTTTTAATTCTGTAATTTTGCACATTATTGTAAAATCGCATTTGCCACTTTAATCGACGAAATGAAATAATAATACATGCCTCACACTTATTCACGATTAATATGTATAATTATAATACAAATTCGAGCTCCGTTTTGTCGTGCGTGACGACGTTTAATTTTCTCTTCTAACCATCATGTAACACCCCTAAAATTAACCCTTATAATTTACCTAATGACTTAATTATATATAATTCAATCAATAAATACACCACTGATTATTGTAAATTAGTGTTCTTAATCTCTTTTTGATTTATTAATGGGGTAAAATTTGATTTTGCGCTCAATTTATTGTTTACAAAGGCAATATGCAAGCGTCAGGTGAATTTATTTTATCATCTCCGTTTGTTTCATTCACAATTATAAATGTATGTGATTTTTCATTTTTATCCCTTGCAAATCATTCGACTAAAATTAATCAACTGCAAATGTACAACAGAATCGAGTTGATTGAAAATTCTTTCTATCATTTCCATCCCTTATTTTTCGTTTCATATTTTTCTTTTTTTTTGTTGCGCTTCATCTGTGATTTATCGTGCACTACATTATTGAATAAAAATTTATTGGAGGGTGATGATGACCAAAAGCATGAGAAAATGGACACTGACATCACTCGGTGTACGCTCGCATTTATACTATCAAATGTATCCATCAGAATATCAGTATAACAATTAAAATACATATACACGCGTACATAAAACTACCAATATTACCATCTTTTTTTTTTCCCGAAACTAGAGACCATTAAACGTGGACAAAAGATTTTACGTTTGATCGTTTCGCCTCACGACGCAATTAAAAACGGTTATGGGTATTTGCATCCGACGCGTTTTGCATGTCATTGTGTCTTGTGACTGTGCGTTACTGTGTAACAAAGGCTCACATTGCGGACCTTTGGGGTTCGTTGCTACATAGACGTTGCCGCTGTTGGGTCCATGCATTTTTCCCTAAAAATTCCCCTCACGACAACATACACCCAAGGTCACGGCGCCTGACCTCTTGCTGATCTCTCAGTCTCTCGCGTGCAATGGAGAAAAAAAAAACGGGGTGGCCAGATGCAGATATTTTTCCTATACGCCCCACAATATTCCTGAAAAATCCATTTCGATTTTGCCCTGCGTTCTTCCTTATTCTCTCCCTATTTTCCATCATTTTTGCTCTATCAGTTGAAGTGTAATTTTTTTTCTCTCGTCTTTCTTTCAATTCTACTCTCTTTTTCTCATTTCTGCTATACACATTTTTATGTGCGTGTGTGTTTGTATGTATGTATTTCTTTTACTCTCGTTTCTATTCAATAGACTCGTAATGGCCGATAACTTCCTCCCCTAAAATATGTTAATGCATGCGCGCGCGCATACTAATTCATTCGAATTTTTGGAAACTCTCGGGGTGTGCACAACGCGATGATTCACGCTCGGCTCGTGTTCCTATATATATATATATATATATATATAGATATTGGGGGATGATGATCATGATAATGATGAAGAAGGATCCGATGTGCGAGAGTGGGAAGGCAAACGGTGGAAGAAGAAAAAAAATTATAGATACATATAGAATATATATGGGAGCTAAATTTTTATGGCCTTCTAGACAATGGGTACGGTTAAGTTTCACCCTTGGGAAATAGAGTGCACTTCCCGTATTCCTCTTTATTTTTCTTCTCTCTATCGCAGATCGTATATTTATATAATTATAAATATCACCAGTGTGAATTTATATTTTTGGGGTAAAAGAACCGAATTAAATTGTGATAAAATTCCATTTTTTATATTAATTGAATTATTATATTTTATTTTACTATGTGTTGATATGAGACTTTATTAATATTAATAAATCATAATAAATATGAAACAGATTTGAAGAGAGAAAAAATTTGTGTAACAGAAGGAAACAATATTTTCTGAATGATAAATATTTTCTGACTGCCCATCAAAATTATCAAACGTCACTAAAACTCGAATCGTTTTTTATTCTGTTTCAAGGACTTGAATTATCATAAATCAAATTTAATAAATTCAAATCATCCTTGTCCTTTTATGTATTTATTTATCTATCGATCAAATCGTCAATGAATAATCACAGTGAAATAAAATTTTAAGTGCGAGGAAAAATACGTTACGTGGTACAAATAGGAGGACAGGGGATGAAAGTATGGGAAGAAAAAATAGTTATATTTGCGTGACTCGTTTCAGCCGAGCGTGACCAATGAGGGATTGAACCGCCGAAAAATATTGAAAAAAAAACCGGAGAATTTATATAAAAAAAAATATATATAATGGGGGACAATTTTAATACATATATAGATAGTTCGTCTATTACCTATTTGTGTCTCGCTAATAGTCGTCGTTTTGTTTAGGAGTAAATACCTGATATTTTCGCATGGTAAAAGAGTAAGGGGGGTGATGCGGGGGGTGATGCGGGGGGTGAAGTGCGTGGGCGTGTACACCGGGCGGAAGCATGTCGTGCCAGTGTCCCTCTCATCCCCAACTCTCCCCCAGTTTAATTTTTCTATATGTCTGTTCTCTTCAGGCTCAGGTCGTCTGCGTGGGATTGACCGGTGCACCCTCAATTTCTATATAATATAACGCGGTTTTAAGCTGTCTCTCGTGCGCGCGCGCGTCACGTTTGTTGAGTTAGTCTAGGCCGGCTGCGTTTTTCAACTACATAACTGGCGAGACGGACGAGACGTTGGTCATTGCGAGCACAGCTGTCTACTTTCCAATGACCTTGCTCGAAATGTTTACTCAAGCGATGGTGCAAACAATAGACTTGTGCGCGCGAACGCTCCATTTTTCCGTTTTCAATTTTGTTTTCATATTTTTTTTGCACATTTCTATTCAATATTTTTTATCGAATAATTTTCTCGAAAATATTTCTCCCTATCGACGAATTAAATAATTATTTTTTATGCAGTTGGTAAAAGATTTTTTTTTTGATTTTTAGTTTTATCAGAGATGCAAGGCACGGTGCATAAACAGTTTTTCTTTATTTTATTTTTTCTTTCTTTCGGGACATGGCGTATTATATTGTAATTTCGATTCTCATCGCGTATATTCAAATCTTTATACTGCATAAGACTAAACTTGACATTTTGTTTGACTAGATTCTTTCTTTTGTATAAATTTCATTCCTGAATCGTAGAGTTTTAGTCAAAATGACGATCATTACTTTGGTTGCACACAATTTTGGTTATATAATCGCTCGTATTGTTATTTACCGCGTTCTTCTTTGTTTATTTTTTTTGTGTTTTTTTCTCCTTTATATTTAACATATTTAAAAATTTTAATATAATGCGTTGGCTGTGTATACAATTGTACTTTTAGTTGCGGATTATACTGTCACCACCCTGAGTTTGATTTTGTTCATAGTTATAGTGTCGATCACTCTTTTTTTTCTCATGAACGATTTAAATCATCGGTAATTTCCGGTTGAAATCAAAAAAGAACTAGACATTGTTCTACGTTTTGTGTTGCACGAGTAAATAAATGAAATGAAAAGCAATGACTGAACTTGCGTCTGTCTCTCCACCAATTGTCACTCCAAAATGTTTATGATCAGTGCTGAACACAATCAGGACATAGTCTGCATTTAAAATAGGAACTTTCTCGATCACCTATTCAATATTCAGATAGTTACTAATTAATATTTACAATATAACATCGTGATTAGAATATACTTATAACAACGAGGCTTTTAAATGCATGACTATAAATGCCTGAGAATTTATTCAGCACTATTTTATGGTGATTGATTATTATCAGAAGTGATTGACATTGGAAATGATGAAATTGGGCGAGAAATACAGATGGGCAATTGATAAAACTAAATCAGTCCCAGTGGCGAATATAAAATTTTTGTAATCCTTAAAAAAATATTCTTTATCTTGATCCTTGGTCATTTTTATATTCTGTATATATGTGAGAGGAATGGAAATGGTGAATTGATGAAGGAAAAAGAATTGATTTAGGCAGGACTGAGTGTGAAGGAAGCCGAAAGTACACTGGTGATACGCGCACGTACTGGGAGATAGACTAGAGCCGGCGCAAATCTTCGCTCAATCCCAAATTCATCACTACTAACACCACTATCTTGTTCTTCAATAATGAACGGCTGCATCACGGTAGCATCTGGATTAGAATTCATGTCTTGAGGCATTGCGTAGCTTGCAGGTACTTTATGCTTATTCGCTACATCTCGCAAAGTCTTACTAAGTTCATCGATAACGCAATCCGTCGGATCGCCGAGGGCTTTATGATCTTTTTTCACATGTTTCTTTATTCTATTTAAATTGGCAGTAGCAAAGCCACATTGGGCACACTTGTAAGCGCCTTGTGGTGTCACCTGAACAGCTGCAGGTTCGTCTCGTTTACTTTTATTGTTGTCTAAATTTCCTTGAATTGTCGGACTTGATTGTCGCTGTTCATCTTTGTACTCTGACTCTTTTTGTTCGGACAACTCAACACGCTCGTGATTTCCCTCTGATGGTGGATTAATAACAGGTGATTGGAATTGCGAAAGTAAACCTGAGAATTGGTGACTTGTTAATAGATGATGATGCAGCAGTTCTGGTTGTGAAAAGGTTTGCGAACAGATGGGACATTGTAGGGAACTCTCTAAGTTCATGCTCTCTGGATTATTTGTGTGCGATCTTTCATGTAAAAATAAAAATGGCAATACTGTGGTGGTGAAGTTGCAATAAGAGCATCGGTAATTCTTTGCTTGTTGCTCTTCTGTTCCACCAAATAAAGTAGAAAGCACCTGATTTCCAAGGCCTGAATAGTCACCAGTTTTTGATGGTGGTTGAGTTGCTTCTAGACCGTTGGGAATTTTCAAATTGAGATTTTGTTGACTTGAACGACTAGAAGTACTGCTGGATCGACTTTTGGATGTATTTTGAAATTGTTGCTCTAGTTCACGCCATTTTTCTACTCCAACTTTGGCATGATCGCTCAATAAATGCGCCTTTAACCATTTTATACTTCTAAATCTCCGACTACAAATAGGACAAACTTCAGTAAAGTGCGTAAAATATCGATGGCTCAAATCACCTAACTGCTCCGGTTTCAATCCAACATCATCTGGGTTAGATGAATCGAAGCTGTCCGATTTGTTAGTTGTTGCCGTTCCTTCATCAACAATTCCATGTGTATTGTGTTTGTGTACTCGCAAAAAATATTTACTGCACAACTCTTTGTTACAAATGTTACAAATTACTCCACCAATTTGTGAGCCATTTTCAATTTCAATTCCGTGCATTTTTTGCATATGTGTTTTCATAAAGTATTTGTTGCACAATTCTTTATTGCATATTTCACAGTAACTCGATGTGGGCGTCATTGAACTGATTTTTTTATCAGGGGGTGGTGGAATAGGTGGTGCAGGTGGTGGTGCTGATGGCGGAGATATAACATGGGTAATGTTGGGTGGATTATTTGAAACCGCAGCAGTTGGTTGATGCTCATCAGTGATGTGTTGTCTTAATGCATCTTGGTTTTGATAATCTTTCTCACAAAGTGTGCAAAAAGTTGATTGAGCAGCGTTCAGAGGATATTCCATGGCTTGAGTGGGTGAAGAAGCTTCTTCAGAAATATTCGTGCCATGTTCCAAACTCATATGTGTCTTCAAAGCTAATTTATTTTCGCACTCGCGTCCGCAAATTCCACAGATGGACGTCTTAGTGGAATTCAATCCGTTCAATTGTAAAATCATCGTTTGTAATTTTTGAAGGTCTTCAGAAATAGAATCAGCCCGCTCTTCATCTACGTCTTGTTTTGGCGATTTTGGTTCTTCATTCTCATGCATTTTCGCAGTGTGTGCTTGAAAAAGTCCATTCGTTTGAAACCGAAGACCACAAGGTTTACATTCAAACTCTTCATTGTCATTAGATTCTGAACTAGCTGCATTTTCTGTGACTATTAAATTTAATGGGCTTGTTTGAATTTGGTGCCATGTAGCACCAGTTCCTGAACTATTAGGTGATTTATCATTATCTTGAATAACAATTCCATGTCGTTTCAATTTATGCGTTCGGAGGAAGTACTTATTGCAATATTCCTTACAGCAAATCTCACAGAATGCATCAGGATTTATAACACCAAGTCGGCGAAGCCTATCAATATTGAAACCAGACTCACGTGCCTGTTGACTAGATTGCGGTGATAGGTGCCTTGGCGCTGGCATGAATTTAGTTTCTTCCTGTTCAATTCCATAGTCGTGCTTGAACAAAGATTCCATTGTGCTGGGACTGCTTCTTGACACTTCTCTATCATCATCACCAAGAACAGTCGCTGGTAATGATTGTGAGTCAGCCTGATCTGACAGTTCAATATGAACTTTTTGTCTGTGCTTTCGAAATGAATCTTCATTCTTGAAACGTTTTTGACAAATGTCACAAGAAACAGTTGGAGTATGAGGACCTGAGGTTGGTGTAGGCACTTCTAATCTTGCTTGTTGCTGCGAGTGATGCTCTACAATGATATTACCAGATGGAAAAGGTATATTTGGATAATTCGATCCATTGTTGTCATTGATGCCAGTTTGCATTGTCGGTGCATCGACATAAATACCATGTTTATTGGCTTTGTGCGTTTTGAGGAAGTACTTATTGCAAAATTCTTTATTACAGAGATCGCAGTAGGCGTCAGGATTAAAAATTCGAATAGGCGCCGGGCCAACGGGAACCCGTGCCATTGGACCCGAATCTCCAAGCGAGAATGCTGGCAAAGGAAGGTATTGGGCAAGTGCACCAGGAAATGGAATACCGGGTAAGTGACTAGTTAATGATGTCACAGCATGTTGATTTGACCATTCAGATTCTTGAGCTTGCAATTGCACTTGTGAATGACCAGACAACCAAGAAGTTGCGAAATTTTTTACCCCAAGGCCCGATAGATTAACCGGATTTTCAGGCTCTTCTTGTTGTTCAAGTTTCACACGCACTCGAGAATTTGACATTGAACTAAGATTTATCAATTGATTATTCGCGCCATGCTCGTGATCTAAATGACGCGCCAGTGAGTCTTTATTGTCGTATAAACGGCCACAAAATTGACAGCCAAAATCCATGTTTAAATTTTCGTCTCTCGTCGACTCTGCCGAATCTCGTACTAATGTCTTACCTTTCTCCTTCGCGTCATCGGCAAATCTTGTGATATTATCATTCGTCTCGTCTGCTTCGTGTGCACCCTCATCATCATCGTCGTCGTCGTCCTCTTCTTCGAATTCGTCACGTTCACCCGTCGTCAATAGAGACGTTGGAAAACGGACTGGTGTTGTTTGTTTTCTACGTTTCTTCGGGCTACTAGTATCTGCGTCATCTCGCGCTCGTTTGCGCACATCGAGTCCTTCATCACCACCGCTTGAACATTCGCTGTCCAATTCACTTGACTGTGGCACCAGCATCATTTCCTGGGCCACTGTCGATGCCATTATTTATTTTTCTATCAGATGATGGCACCGCTGTTTTGCGGCGTGGCCCCGCCTTCACTCTAATATTTCACCCGCTGCGAACAATATACGATTAAAGTCGTTAATTGATTAAAGAAATTTACCCTTATCGGAAAAATTATATAAATTACGTCACTCGCAATGAATTTCAGTTCATGAGCGCTTCGGTATTATTATATTATATTGATGAATTTAGTCAGAAAAAGGGATTTCATTGAATTGGAGAAGATGAGGGGTGGTGGCATATACAGAAAGAACACAAGGGCAAATGCACACGACGGCATTAATTTGGAATGTTATAATAATTTCAGCGAATGGAAAAGTTGACGCTTGCTATGTAAGGGTAACTAACGAGTATTCGTCGCCGTTGTTCGTATGTATTGGAATAAAAGAAAGTACAGAGGGGTAAGATTGAGAGGAGAGTGTAGGGGTTTGCCACGAATGAAGAAAAGAAAAACGAAAGTTGTCAGAACATCGTCCGAATACGAGACACCCTCCGTCGCTTTTCGATGGACATGCGGTCGAGAAATCGGGGGCGGAGAATGGTGGAGAGGGGAACAGCGGGGGGATACACATGACTCATGTATACGCCCTCGCTTTTGGGGATAAATTTGGGAAACTCGTGGATTGTATTCTCACATTTGGGAAATGCTTTTGAAAAACCGGATCTATTTTATTTTCATCATCACATTGTTCGGGCTATAGATTAAGTTCTAATCGAATTTTCCAATGCCAAATGTCGTTTCATTTTTTACTGTCAGCTGCGTCACGATTCTCAATTTACAGACTTTTAATTAATTAGAAAAATTTTGGTTGGACCTGCTGAAGTTGCTACAAGTTTTCGTATTATTAATTGATTTTCTTAATTGGATAAAATTTCATTTTGTTAAATGTCGTAATGTCAATCATTTCGTGGCATTGAAATAAATTGATTCTTAATGAGAATTGAAAACGTTCTAATCGTGTACGACTATTTCATGCTGATATGTTACATCACACCAAAATTATCAATTACATTAAATATCAAAACGTTTTATATAAAATATAAAAATCATGAAACAGCGAAAATTTTTTTGTTTTTCACTGTCAGCGTTGTTACAATTTCAAGTCTGCATGAATTTAATTAATCTGATAATGTCAACGCTGTAAATATAACGCAAAATTATTCTATGACCTCTTTTTTCAACTGCAAAGATAGACAACGTGATTTTTATGTTTATAATTATTTAGAAGTCTTATCACAAATATATTGTGCATTATTCCAACTGCGGAATAATCGGGACTGGATGAGTCTTTCTATTATTAACGCAATGTAAAAAAAAAATTGGACTGTCATTTCCGGGTGTGGGACAAGATAAAGTGCATATACACATAAATATATATATATATTTGTAGATACGGGTGCACTCGATGGCTCCCTGCGATATTAAGCACACCCCGCTATGTCACCACAATTAGATGATACGTTTTACCTAGAAACTGCCTCATAACGACACTTGAACAACTATAGAACCGTTAACAAATACACTTCAAAGTGTTTTAACGATGAATGTTATAAGTTGCCTTTTTTTTTCAAATGTAATACATCAAATATAATTATTAACTCAAATTGATGTGACAGCTGATTGATAAAACATTCATCACTATTTTTTCTCATAATTTAGAAAATTGTATTTACTTATCAAACATTATTATTTACACTCAATTGATTTATTTTATATTTTTATGAAAAGCTTCCTATTAATGGATTTCACATTCTATTTAATTTATTGACATTTTTATATCTCACCTTGGCTAAACAGTTGTTGGAATAAAAATTAGTATTTTTTTCGAGTATTTACGTCATCACTTTAACTTTTTTAAATTCCATTTTAAACGCACTACCTATCGAAATTCTTTTCATCATAAAATTTGTATATAAACATTGTCATCAAAAATTAAACGGCGGGGAAAAAGAAATGAAAGAAAATAAAAGAAAAAAAGTTCACAAACACTGTTGAAAACTGATATCAACACATCGCAAAAATTTTGACACCGGCTCTAATGCGAGGTCGGTGCTGACGCGGAAGACGTCGACGAGAAACTTCGCTGGGTTGTCGTACAAGGGCGTTATTGGCACGTGGCACAATTTTCGAGAGGGGGATGAACACCGGAGTGAGAGCAGAAAAAAAATATGTGAGGAGAAGGGATAGAGGCAGAGATGTTCATGGATTGTGATTGGTAGGCAATAACGTGAATCCCAAGCGACAATACCAAAACTTGTTTTCATATTTTCAGGAATAGAATATTTCATATTTCGAATTCGGGTTTTATTTCATTGTCTTTTCTCTTCAATTCTTTAACTAAATATTCGTGTGGAGGAATAATACAATGACAGATCTCTATAAAGGATGAATGATTTTATAGATAATCGAAAATTGGATATACAAAAGTGACTTGGACAATGCGTTCTTTTAGTTCAGGGATAAGAAGACGAAAATTAGGGTCGTGACGAGGTGAGAAGTTGACAGGGTGCGCGTGCTACCGATTTCTTCTCTTCACTTTTCTTCTTTCTGTGGGTCTTTTCTTTTCATTCAGTTAGGTATAGTTGGCCCTCTGACTGCTCATCTAAACCGCACGAATAATGCAGGTTTTACTTTTACTGTTAGGGCTTCACAACCCAACATGACACTGAATGCCGATTCTGTTTTAATGTTTACTATAAGAGCAGCGTCTCTGTCACACTGATGTTGATCTATCACGATATTTTTCTTTTATACTATTTATTTAATTCCTAACTATATCTTCTGATCAATACATTTTTTTTATCTTTGTCGAGTATTTAAACGTAATGTGAAGGCTTCCATTCATTTACTATGAAACTGATGAGAAAAGTTTTTAAATCATGAAAAGTGGGTGATATTAATTCTCAAGTTTCTATAGAAAATAAAATGTCGACGGCGAAATTAAGTTGACTATTCAATTACTCGATCGGATAAAATACCGTGGGAAAAAATTTATTGGCAAAGCATTAATTTATAAGCAATAAATTCAAATCTCCAATTTTTATTTTGAATTGAGATTCTAATTTCAATTAAAATTTCTTTCAGTATGTAATGAATTTTGTTAATCTACATTCAAGCTATTACCTTCAACCGTTGAACGTAATAATCCAATACTTTTCAATTAATAATTCACTCAACCATAAAAATAAAAAACAATGGCCCTGAAAAGAATTCAGGATTGAGTGAATGATAAATCTCCCAATAATTGATGTGACATTTCGAGTACAATAAAAATTACAACGGACATCAAACAAAATTCGGAGTATTTCGCCAAATCGTGAGAATAGGATTAAGGGGAGGGTTAAGCAATATAAGGGTTGGGAAAGGTGCGGTGACAAATGCACATGGCTCTAACTTTCTCTGTCCTTCATATATAAATATCGTAACGTCATGCGTTGCCACAAAATTCACTCGGCTTGTGTTAGTGTGTCTGTGTTTATTTTGTACATATAGATATACACTTGGGTCACTGTCGTTTGACAGATTTTTCAGAAATAAAAAAATACTCGTAAATATGCCCGTATGTTCGATTCCAGAATTGTGGAAGGATCTGTCGCGTTGCACGCGTGTTGTTGAGGGTTCGAGGTATAACATAAACGCGCGCGCGCTCCATTGGTTGGAATAAAATTGACGAGGGTTAGATGGGTGGGATTGTGTCACCATCACGAGAACGGATGAAGAATAAAAAGGGGGGTTACATCGTAACACACGAAAGGGTGATTTCCAACATTGTGTCTGTTTTCAAGTGGTAAAATTGCATACATTTTACGTTAAACAAAATGAGGAAGAAGGCGGAGTAATTCAATTGTAACCTACTTAATCCGTATTTTTACGAACGTCCGCGAAAAAAGGAAAATATAAAAATGAAAAACCTAAAAAAACAACAGTAGAAAAAAAATTTCCACACCATAATTGTCCAATTCTTTCATTGAATAAATTGCGATATTTTTGTATCACTCTACAATTCATACACAAATAATTCATATTGAACTTCGAAGAACAATTTAGGTGACGAATAAGTTCTGTTAATTAATTCACAATTAAAGGCCAGACAAAATAAAACCATAAAATATATTTCTAATATTCGTTCCTTGAAATATTCAATTTTGGGGTATAGATAGGGAAAAAAAAATCTCATGCAATGAGTGTGCATGCAACGTTTTTGTTTGACATTAAAAATTTAGCAGACCCTACAAATAAGTGGCCAAAAAACGACATCAACAAAATACAAGTTCGGATAAAGTTTGAAGTATATAATTTTGCGATCACATGTCAGGCGGTGAAAATGGTTAAGGTAACATACTCTATCGAATTTTGTATTGACTGTAACGTGCTATTATATTATAGTAATCATGCAGCCACTTGATTTTTGGCTCATTGAAATAAGAGAAAAAATGATGATTGCATGAGCGTAACTGCATTTCCATCAATTCTACTTTGTATTACATTTTATCATTAATTTTTTATCTAAGTGAATTCCACAATTTTCTCTTGTTTACGAAACTTATTTCACTTCACTGCTATCAACTGTCTATCAATGGCCTTAAATTATTATCATTATCACCCTTTTTTTTATTCTCTTTCTGTTTTATTTTTCTTTTGTACGATTGATTTTATCGATAAAATAAACGACAACCACATGGTAGGAATCAATGATTCTTCATACAATGAGTGACGTCTCTATAGACATACTCATGAAATGTCACTGATAATTCTGACGTTTGTAATGGCCTTGTATCACTGATAATTTTTCATTTAAAAAATTTTAATCCAATTTTGATCAATTGCTACTGTAAATTAATCAATTAAACCAATCAATTCAGCTGTCATCAATTCAACGCACGAAAAATATCAATAATAAAAATAAAAATTACTTTACTACGTTTCAACGATACTGAAACTTCTCATTTCATTCTGCTATTGGATAATTTACTTCAGATCAATTACTGTTGAATCAAGAAATATTTATATTTATTTGTGACGTACTTATCGGATGCATTTCGCTGTTGTGTACAGTTTCTTGACAAGATATGGCTCTTTATATCGCGAACAATATTCGATTAGTAATGCGATGCTCATATGTACTCGAAACAGTTATTGAAACAAACAACAGAGACATTAATTATTGTACCCATGAAGTTGATTGAGTTATAACTTTAAAGTTAGACGTATTTAATTGATGCTCAAGCGGAAATAAACATTATTAAATGTGTGTGTGTATATATATTAATATATAAACACAAGAGGGTGGTCATTGAATAAATTTAAATAAAGATTTGTCAGCAATTATTTTGTACAAGATCAAATGTCATGATTTGATAGTTGTCGACACTTGAATTTAAGAGATGTTATCACGTTGAATCCTGAAGTACTGTGACCACCATCGGTGTGGATCGTTGTACATTGTCACGCGACATTTCCACACGCCACCAAAACATAATGTGAGCATCACGCTAATGAACACAACATCTTTCTGTTAGTTAACATGTCAGTATTCATATTGTCCTCATGAATTTTTACTAAATTCTGATCTGATAGAGCTATCTCAATTATTATTTTACTTGTTGCAAATATTATTTTACTGTTGTTTTGAATGTGATAAATTTTGTAGGTGTATTGAATAATAATTATTCAATTTTTCTGTTGCAATGATTTAGGAATGATTGTGATATTGAGGTTTTTTTTCTTTTTTATAATATTGTTCTTAGACAGTTTTTACGTTAAACGTTTTTGGACCTCTCGATTTGAAGGAGCAAACGAGAAGGTTCATGGGGACGCAAATACGTGGTAGGTTTATATATGTATTTATAAGTATACATATGTGTTAGAGGTTTGGGGAAATAGCGGAGCTGAAACGTTTCCTCTTGGAGACTGGGGAATAGTTGGAGCCCCCGCGCTAACTTTTTCCTTATGTGTGTGAGATTTGAGTAGAGGCCTATTGATCCACCCTGAGCGTAGTTCGGTGGCCGGCACACGCGCATAAGTCTTTTCAGTAAACAAGACAAATATCATCGCTCGCGTCACAGTATATATTGCAAATCTGTCTCTGTTGCTCGAGCGCTCTCAAACTTTATGCCACCACATCACATTCCCACTCGTCTTCAGAGTAACATCTCTTTAACTAGATAAATTTTTATTCTTTTTCTTACTGTCACATCTATTTCTTCCATTTTATATTTATTTTTTATGATAGAAAAATTTGTTTTTGAACTATTTTGCTCTTTTGGAATTATTAAAGTTTAAATGATCTTTAAATTGTTCTCTCTCTTGGAAAATTTGTTTGACTATTTTTTTTCTTTGGGAATTTCACAGTTTTTTGTCAGAAGTTTTATAGTTTTCACAAAGAATTTGATGAATAAATAAAGTTTTTATAAAAATATATGAAAAAAGTTAAATTAGATACAAAAGCAGATGAAGGAAAAAAATGAAAGAGAAATGGGAAATAAATTGGAGGTCATCAAGCCACGCCCTTCGAAACGCATTTCCCATGAGAAAAAGAAAACGACTTTATATATATTGATAAAAACACACTGATACACTTGCGTATGTATCAACTTGCAATTATTATTTCCAAATATAACGACTGAAAATTCTCTTGATTGAACTAAATTTTGATAAACGATAAGAAAAAAAAAAATTGCCCCAATCATAATTTGACGAAGGGGAAAAATGTGAATTCACAATTTGTCAAATTGAAAAAATTATTTCTTGATTGAATAAAAGAAAGATGATATCTTTTCACATTCAATCATCGACTATTTGATATTTAAATTCGCTCGTAATTTCTTTATTACAAAAAGCTCATTTGTCTGATGATTGTGAAACAGGTGTTTTCCTTCTATACATGAAGTATAATTTATTGCGGGAAATATTTACATAGTGAGAGGGTTACAAGTGAAAGTGAAAGAGCAAGACAGGAAATAGAAGCGGGGTGATCTGCGCAACGGCGTGCTCCAACACAGATCAACCACGTGTTTTCGCATGCAAACGAGCTCCGTCTGCCGGCACTTCGTTCATTTTAGTCGTTCTTCAACGATCATACGCGTGACGTCGTTATTTTCTGTTTCTATCATAGAGCTTTTGTCAAATAATCAAATATTTCTCTTAAATATCTTTTCATATTTCTAATTTTTTTGTTTCATCATAAAAATTGCTGTATTATTTGTCCTTTAATAATTTCATCTCTCTCCAATTTTTTTTTTCGGCTAATTCTTAAGATTGCATCAAGTGTGTCAAGAAGTCACGTAATTTAATCAATCGAGATATGACAAAAAAATTACTCAGACGTGAGGATTATATTTTTTGATTTGTTATCAGCTGTTGTATATAAAGTGGCGTTACATCGGTATCGAATTCCAGTTAATATTCCGGAATAATTGTACTATTATTAAATACGAAATTAATATTATTCCAATATTATTCTCTTGCACTATATATCACTTTGCACTTTCACGTTATTTCTTTGTGGTATTAATTCACTTGGAAACCCTTCCCCTTCAATTTTCTGTTAACTCTGAAAACAACATTTGAACAATCGCGACTCTTACATTGAAATAAAGCGACGGTGATTTTGTTCGCAACACGTGGAATTTTACAAACACTATTCAATCTCCTAATGAACTATTTTTGTATTACATTTAATTTTGATTGAGGCATAGTATCATCCATATTGTATTCAATTCATCTCTAATCGAATTTATCCATTCCCCTCACACGTCCTTCAACCTGTATACATATATATATGCATTTATATATATGAATACATGTTTAATTGATTTTGGATAAGTTATCTCGGCGGTGGCATGCGGTATCAAGTGTATTGAATCACACTCTGGTCAACTTGATATAAAAATCGAATCACATAGTGCAAATATTCGAAAGTACACCAAAAAAAAAATAAATATAAAATTCAAAATAAAAATATTAAATAGCACTTTTCTACTTCACACAATAAATAAAAACATGAAATGTAGTGAAATGATTTGTTAAAACTTGAAATAGATTTTTTTTGCAATTCAAAAAAAATTTTTTTTTTTTCAAAACAAAAAAACTATTGACAATTTACTTACAACTGTTTTGGCCATCATGCCACGATAGCGGCCATACTTGATATGAGAAAGTATCCCCACATTGTCCGCTAGGCCGTCCACTAATTCCCCCCAGCACCCCCGCGCTGATTCGACCACCCCTCTAAGTCACCCCCCTTTGGCGGCGCACCACCCCTCGCCTAACAGGAGCCACTGTATAGTCAGGCCTGAGTTGAGTCCAAGGGTGAAATGGGCGCTCACGAGCGCGCATGCACCCGCCCGTCTTTCCTCAATTCTCCCTCTTTCATCCTCGCGCACTCACGCATTCTCTCTCTTTCTTTATATTTTTTTTACTCTCCTTTTTTTTTCTCTCCCGCATTTTTCTCCTTCACCCCTCACCGGTGACATTGAGTCCGGCAAGTTGACCATCGAACATGGATTTTCGATTTAGAGAATATTCGACTTTCAACGACAAACTTTCGTCACCAATTCAATAGATGTGTTAACATATTTCATAATTTCCTATTTGACGAAGAAGTAAAAATAAAAATAAAAATAGTCTCACACTTTTCAATGAAATTAAGTTATCAATCACTATCCTCTTCCACTTGTTATTAAAAAAGTTTTTCACAAAACACAAAAGTGCATTTTAATTCTCTACAATTTGAAAAGAACGAGAAAATATTTACCTTCTAATTTTTTTATGACTTCGATAAATTATCCTGTCGCTACTACTTTGCTAGTAGTAACAAAAAAAAAATTCAGTATTATTCTTCCTTGCGATAAGTCAAAGCACGCAAAAGGAGCCAATGTAAAAAAAAAAGAAGAAACGGGGAAGAGAAGCAGAGAAAAAATAACAAAAAAGGGCAGGGTGTTCATGGAGAGCTACCCATCACTGTCTCCAAGTCTCTCTCATCCCTGGTCGCGTTGTCAGCGTAGAGTATTTGCGTCTTTCTCAATACCCTACTCATATATATATATATATTTATATATATATATTTTTCGACGATCCTTATACGCACGCACCTTATTGTAGACCTCTCTACAGTATGCGGGCGCGCGTGTCCACTCTTTCCTCTCTCTGTCACCTTCCCACTCATTCTCATCCTTCTTCGTTCCAGCATTCCACTTGTAAAAAAAGCTCCCTCACACGTACAAATACATACAGATAAATGACGGGAACCGAAAAGCGCACACTAGTTATATATATATATATATATATATATATATATATATATTCACTCCCTACTATGTCATTTCTCCTTTATTTTTTTTTCGATCCTGCGCGCGCGTTCATTTATATACGCGTTGAATGTAGACTCATTTTATCGAATTCTGAATTTTGTTCTTCTTGACAATGTCACTTGAGCCCTGTCAACTGCAAACACATGCCCATTGGGAAATATTTTATTTGATGTTATTGATAGAAATTGTTTCGTTGTATTATTGAAGAAATGAAATCAAAGCGTTTATATTGCTCGTCTGTTGAGCAATTGTGTCGGAAATTGTACACTGATTGACTGGGAATTTCATAGTGACGTAGATTGTTTGATTTAGGATACGAAAGATGTCGTGGATGATGGTTGTTATTTTATTGGAAAAAGCAAAGCTGATCTTCATTCTTAATGCGACATGATTGTAAGAAGTACTGTGAAAAAAATAGTTTGATGATAACAAAATGTTACACACAACGAAGAATGAAAAAATTTATTTTGATGATTGGATTTAATTTAATTAAAGAATGAAATATTAGCAAGAGCAAAATTTGATGTAGGAAAATATGAAATGGTAGGTGTTTTATAATTATTAAATATTAAAGTAATGATTAAATTTAATTATCAATGTCCAAAAGATTTTTGATACTTTTTTATTAAAAATTTTCATGTTATCATTCCCAGATTTATTGATAATATTCTCATGATATTCTTCAACTTGGGAATTGTATTGATAGTCAAAACATTATTCTGATGTGTCAATATTGACTCCAAGTTATCATATTGATTGCAAATTTTCAATTTGGTTTTGTAGAAATTCTTATTTAGATTTCAGACCTGCATAATCTGATGTAACTTCTGTTATATTCCACTCGAAATTTGGCTTCATATTTCTACCGTGCCGTTATTGTAAATCTGTCGTCATAGAGTCCCAGCTTCGTTGCTATAATGAGTTAAATGGATCTGTTTTTACTTTTCCAAAATATATTGATAGAAAAAAACCATTGAAAATGGTCATGAGTAGTTTTCAATAGACCGATGGGTTGGCGATGCCAATTTCGTTTCCAATTTGAAATAATTCGTAGGATCTTATCTGGACACATCCCAAAAAATGTTAAATTAACTACAGAGACCATCAGTATTCATATCCATCGACTCATCAACGCCAATGTCCAACAAATAAACAAATTATCCCCATCAGAAATAAATCTTCTATATTAAAAACTTCAATTTCAATAATTTTATTAACTTCCTTGAAAAAAAATCAAATCATTTCTTCAGAATTCTCTTCGCCGATATTAACTCTCTATTAATAAATACAATTGATATACATAAATAAATCATCTTTATTTATAAATACATTAATTAAATTCAATCATTTTATAATTATATGGTCAAGTGCAAAAAAATTAATGCAGATGTAAGTGACCACACGGAAACACCGCCTGGTCTCACCTCGTTAACGTTCACTCATATACAACTACGGTCAATCATGAATTGAAGGGCTGCAGAGAGTGCAGGGGTGTTCGTTTTTCTCACTCACTCTCTTTAAATATGTCTATGTGCATTATAGCGCGGTTGAAGGCCTGGTCATACGGGGCGCGAGTCCACAACACAGATATACAGACCAACAGAAACACCATCGTATGAGGAAATGGCTGTCGGAGTTGAGGAAGTTCTCACTGGTCACTAGTAAATCGTTCATTCTCCCCTCTGTTTCCCCTTCTACTCAGCGTCATTTGCTTTCTTTCTTTTTTCCACTCACTCACGCTTTCGCTCTCATTATATTCGATGGCTCTTTCTCAATTTCAACCCCTCAATATATAAATTTCCCCCCGCACTGTCACCCTCCGGATTCACCGTACTTCTCGTCACACTACGCGCACTGTCCTCCACCACCTTCACACACCACCCGCGACAAATTGCTTCGCTCTCTCTACTATCTATATACGTTTATGTGTGTATGTGTGTGTGTGCTCCCCTCTTGGATTATTCTTCAGAAAAATTATTACCACTCTACACTTTCATCGCAATTTTCCTTTCATTCTTTCTTCATCGTTAGGAAATGAAAATATTCCACTTCACGAAGAAAACGAAGAACTTGAAGGTTGATAAAATTTGATGTTTATTGATGTGAGTTATTGATCACATTTATTAGGTTTTCAACTACTTTTCTATAGTTTTTTTCGATCAATATCGTCTCATTGTGTTTCACATGAATTATTTTGGAACACAAAATTTTTATTCGTTTAATTTTTGTTTTAACATTTATAAAGATCATGAAGAGTTTTACAAGTTGCATAACATTTTACACGGATGTGTGAAAAATTATGACATGAATTGTTTATTAAATGTCTACAAGCGTCAATTCTTCCGTGTATTGATAATTGCGTTGGTTATTATTTTAATAACAGAATTCCACAGCATTGGATGGTGAGACATTATGTTTTTATATAATTATACTTGATGACTCTGAACTATCGGAGATGGGAAACACATCCAACAAATGACATAACTGATGATAACATTGATTAAGAACGCTGATAAAATAATTTTGAATCTATTATATAGTGGCTCGATTATTGACGATTGAAAAATATATTTTTACACTCAATAGTGAGAATAATGAAACATTTGTAAAAGTTTGGTAACGTATGACAAAATTAGCAATCGTTTTACAACATCCTTTTCCATAGACCAGATTATACTTTTGTTTATTAAACATTAATACTTTAGTTAAACATTAATACTTTCAGTTCACTGAACAGAATAGAAAATATCATGAATTTCATATTTTATAATAAAGACACCAATTTGAAAATTGATTCAAAGAAAATTGTGTTCTTCAAATTTTCTTTACTTTTACTATTGAAAATTGCTCTCAATCATAGTTTTGTTTTATTTCAATCGTTTCAATCATTTTCTAAATGATTGTAATTTTGATAATACTTTATACCACTGTTTTCTCTCCACCCGATGTATATTTAGTAATCATGAATATAGAAAAATAAAAGTTGTGACATTTATTATTGAAATATTGTTAGAACATATACGAATGTAAAAAAAAAAGAAAAGAGAATCTATAGAAGATTGTCACGAGGGTTTATGGCAATTGTTCTAGGGACGAGAGGGTGATATGTGTGGAATTGTGGTGAGACACTTGTCACGCGATTCAACATACCGAGTTCAATGATAACAGTAATAATGTGCCAGTGAATATGTCTCACTCTTTATATTATTCGTCCACCATATTTTTGCAGCCAAATCATTTCCACTGCTGTGTATTTATTTTTCTTTTCATTTTCTTTCACATTTACAGTGGAAAATACATTAAATTTTCACAGCAACGATGTCTCGTAAATAATATGAACACAGCTAATAGACTATGTCTATTAGTTAAATAAAAATATAAAACAAAATAAATGAACTAAAAATTGTTATCGGTCATGTCTTTCTACCTAGCAAAAGTTTAAGTATTTGGAAATTAACTGGTAGATAATGAAGTTGGAAAAATAAAAGAACAAAGTGAAATAATAACAAGGGTATAAAGCACAAGTACGACAATATTCTCAGTGGAATATAAGTCAAATTTATTTTACCGATAAAAAAAATATCAGCTCCATATATATTATTTGCCCGAAAGAAGTAAAAAAGTGAAAGATCGAAGAAATGATCAAATGGTTCATTGGATCCAGGGTATTTTGGACGTGTGTCGTGGATAATATGGGGTTGCAGCTCCTGAAACGGATAGGGGAGGGGGTGGGGAAGAGTGAGGAAGGGAGGGGGATATAAAACGGAAACCGCGTGTGCTCATGGAAGCGAAATTTTTTTTATTTATTTATTTTTCTTCCTTTCTTTTCTATATTTTTTTCTGGCTTCGACGATGATGGATACGCACGAACGAGAATGACCGAAAAACACATAGAACAGTCATATACGTCGTGTCCAGTATGAAATAAAGAAATGGGAAGTGATGTGTGCGATGTATAGTTATATGTATAAGTGAAGGTATCCGATGACAACACGTGTCTACATCAAACAATGAAGGAAACATTTCATTCTTTTTTTTTTCTTCTGTCTTACTTTTTATACCTCCTGTGTATCTCTTCATCTTCACATTGATATCCACATTGACATAAATATACTCATGCGTATGAATGTATACTATTGAGCAATTTATGACTGTTGTTCATTCAACAATTTTTATCATTTATGATTAAAATCTCAAGGTAAAAATAATAGAGGGTCATATGATCAGATTAGATGCATTGCGAGACTGACCATGTAGCAGATGCACAAGGGAATGTATATCCCTGTTTAATAGCCAAAAGACAGAAATTGAAATGAGAAAAAAATTTTTCAGCTGGCTGAATAAAAATATTAGGGAAAACTCGACAATTTTTTTTATTTCATTTATTTTTTGCTCTTTTTTTTATGTTATGGACGAATGTCCACGATAGGAGGAATGAACATTTCTCGACTATACAGCTTGAAATACAATCGTTGAACCGTTCCGGATCAATTCGATATTATTAGCCTGGTCAAAATGAGTGAGGGTCCAATGTAGTGGCGTGTGCGGGCCAGCAGAACAGCTGGACAATGGTCCTCGCTCTCATCTTTCGATTTTCTATTCATTTACAATCGTATATACATACACATTTTTTATACTACATTTTATCCTCCTGTTTGTTTTTTTATTCTTCCACAAAGTAAGTTAAATCGAGATGAACTTGCAGTGAAAAAAATTTTGATGCATGGCAGAACTTTTTTGAAATTATTCCTTTGTGTTGTTTCTTTACTGTTTTTTTCACATCTATTGATGTATATTGGAAATTATTCTCTGTGGTGTTAGAATCAATATAAAAAAAGAGAGGAGATAAAAAATGAAGCGAACAATGGTATGGTCATTCTAAAAGTAAAAAAATATAACAATAGGTATAAAAATTATTGTAGTGAACTCTTCTGTTATCAATCATGATCAATGTGACTGCTCACCGATGAAAAAGAATTTATATTGAATCAGAAGACGATGAGGAAGACAACGCAAGGTATATTCAGTTTGTGTTATTGCTTTGGAATAACCATCAGTCGGTAGTAACGACATCTACTCAATCGCTGATTTTTAGATGCTTTCAAAATTAGATGTAGATAGCGCACATATTATAACTTCTGAAAGTTGAGCATAAATCAAAAATTTGAAGAATATTTCACACGTACTCTTTTCTTTTTTGAATTATTTAATTATCATTAATTGATATTTATGAAAAATATACATCATCCCTCGTTCAATATTTCAAGACATGGGGGGAAAAAACATGATATGAAACAAAAAGAAGGGCGAGAAGAAAGGAGTGTGAATAAAAAACAATTGGGCTTTCACGCGTTGCACTAAAATATTCATTGTTTGAGTTTCTATGACAAGTTTTGTAGCATGTATGTACGTTGAAAATTGTTGTTGAAGTGTTGTAGCTATTCTATGTTGGAAAGTAGAATGGGTGACAAAATAAAAAGGAGGAAATGTTTTGTACATAAATTTATAGATGTATACATATACCTAGAAAACATGAACGTATATCAAAATAATGTGTACTCACCAGGCATACAAAGTGGCATAAAGAAAAAAGTTACGTAATTTTTACATTGACTCATATTTGTATGTATAGGTAATATGTCGTTTCCAAAAAAACTTCTAGAATTTTGTGATTCTTCTATTTTGAATATGGAAAGTATGAAAATTTCACAAAAGTTTTTTCACATTGATATGTTATCTTCAGTGGAAATATAAAAGAGGAATATTCGGTGACAACATTTGAACAATCGCCAGGATTTTTTTCACTTGAATTATTCAGTGTCTTGAATGGTGCAAAGTATGAAGTTGATAAACGCGTTGTGCATTCAATTAAAATTTCATTGAATGAATTTCTAAAGATTTCATTTTATAATTTTCATCCATTCAGTCTATTCATTTATTATATCATTTGAAAAATTGTATAGTGAAAATGATCTTTCATTACTTACTACGAGATAAAATGTTTATTCATCAATACATGAACAGACAAAGTTTTCACGTTTTTGTGAGATTCCGATTGATAACTTCAATGGATATAGCAATAACAGTAGAGCTTTTTTTATACTGTGAACGAGGGCATCGCGTTCAATTACATCCCAAAGCACGATTTCACGTTGAGTTCATGTGAGAGAAGCAATATATCCTGTAGATGAATAACGCAATGCGCGTACGATATATTATAAAGTGGGAGGATAGGAGAAAATAGATATCTCTATAAAAAGTGAAAAAGTTCACCAGCGCTTATTGCACAGAACTTAAATCATCTTTTTTATTTTTTCAATATCCCATTTTTCATGCAATTGTGCCTTATGTTTCTGTTCAAAGATGATTTGGAGGTGTTCGATTGAATAATCAAAAAATAATTTCTACTGTTTCATTATAATTACCATTTTTAATTTCACGTAATTAATTCTCCACTAGGTTTACAAATATATATTGAACAATCTTACAAACATCACATACAAACATCAAATCCAACTGCTACAATAAACATCCCAGAATAAATATTGAATTCAGATCTAAATGAAAAAAAAAAAACACAATAAATAAGATTCGATTTCAAATCTCACATCTGATAAAAGCACAATGACAAACATTCGACTATTCGTAATTCCTGAAAGATTGAACAGAAATAAAATAGCAAAAACAAATATTTATTCTTTACTTCCATTTTATTTTTATCCCTTTCGACCACAAAGTCTACTTGACAAAAGGACCCTGATGTTTTCTAGTTTCTATAATGGTATAAATATTCACCCAGCACACACTGGATATAAGTAGTATATTTTATTCATAACCATGAACGGTTACTATTTTTCACAACACACCTGCATTAGCTAAGGAGAAATAAGTGTTGGTTAGAACAAAAAAAAACGAGAGAAGATCGAGCGGGAAAAATGTGAAAGCGAGAAAGAACGAGGTTGGATGAAAGCGAGCATGGAAAGTTGCATTGGAAGCGAAGCGTCAGATGAGAGTGGTGAAAGGGAAGTGGTAGGTCCTGTATATACACATTATACATGTATATATTAAAACATACATACATACATAAGGGTAGTGGGGCGGGGTTGACTCTGGTGAAGAAGGCGCTTCAGTCTTTATTCATGCATAAAATCCATATTCTTCGGTGGAAACAACGTGCTTCATCGTTGGAGAAGAGTCGCGCACCAACGACACTCCTGCCACCCTCTTTCTCCACCTCATCTCATCTCTCTTTGTCTTTCTCAATTTCTCTCACTCGTTCGCGCTCAGCACCTCCGGCAGTAAAAGCTCAGTGGACGCCCCAGCATCGTCCGTGTCTCGACAAGACTTTAGTATTGGTTATATATACTGTATATATTTATCCGTACATACATACATATAGTAATATAGCTGTAGGTTATCGCACTCACCCCGTCGTCGAGTCAGTTAGCCAGAAGCAAAATATTTCATTCGTGACGCAACTCACGCCCGATCTTTTTTTATATATATGATCGTTGAGTGGATGGATGAAAACTCCTATGATGTCTACATATTTTACTATGTAGACAACTGCTATTGTTCTTATCTACTGCAGTAGAAAATTAAATGACAATCAAGATGAAATATTTATTTTAATACTTGAAAAATATTTGTTGTGTTCAGAAATTTATGAAGCCTTTTTTTGTGTGATGAATCCATTCAAAAGAATATTGGGCAATTAGTTTATATACTCTGAGAATTGTGAATAGAAATATTATGAAAGGACATATGAGATTGGGGAATGTTTATAATAGGAGAAGAAGGGTTGAAGGGTGCTATCTGGTCGCATCGATGCGCTCGTGATGACGAAGACGTGACTTGCCCCAAGGTGTCAAGAGGGATGGAGTGAATTGACTGGGACAGGAAGGGGTTCCTGTTCTTCCTTGGCTTCGCCGACATTCGTTCGCTTTGACGTATATGTATATAGATCTATCATTGGGTTTGGACGAGGCCCTGGGCGATCAGCTACGCTGTTGTTTATGAACGAAATATGGATTTTATGTACGTTTGATATATATTGGAGACGAAGGCGTGCCATATCTCTACTTTCCTTGTACATATTTATTGCATGAATCAATTTTGCTTTTCATTCTTCTTTTATGGAATATTATTTGTGGTGTCATTCATTTTTTTCTTATTAAGATTATTATGATTAGATTAATTTTATATGGTCATTTAATTATTTATTTTAGATTGGAACAATTTTTTAGAATTGATGAAAAAAGTCAACTGATTTTGTTTAAGATCAGGCCTCTTTCACTTTTTTTTTTATTCCAAATCGATTTGGAGATATCCGTCTGATATTTTTAAAACTTCTCACAATCTTACATAAATCCAAAAAATCGTAACAATGAGGTTTTACTGTATCAATTTCGTTGTTGATCATGATCGATTATGACAGTAATTACAGGCGATTGAAGTTGTTAGAACTAATTATTATACTCTCTGACGTTTGAACGGTTAAATATGAAGTTCTTTATTGTTGAATGTAGTAATTGCTAAGATAAACTTCATTCTTTTGTATCTGCTGTTTATTCTTGTTCCATTTACCAGATTGATTGGACTGACAGGGATTTAATTAGGTCCATCCATCATGTTTTATCAAGTTCCTTCTGGAACTTTGGAGTTGCTGAAAGCAAACTTAGTTTGGTGATGGCAATGATATAAGAATAAAAGCTTTTTCAAGTTCTAAAAACTAATGGTTCTGTTATTATATTCATCGCAATTGAATTTACTAAAAATTGACCTAGATAGAAATAGATGAATTAAAGAGCAGAAATTTATGGATTTCAGTGATTCATACTGGAAAATATTCATTGATATCAAAGTTATAAAATATTAAAAGCTGTAAAATGCAGACAATTCAGTGAATGGGAAATATATGATCATGATCAAGCTTTTATGAATTACAATCTTTTATAATAGAACTACCACAATCACATTCTTTAAATATGCTGAAATAGAATTATTAATCTGGCAAATCCCACTAAAAAAACGTTACGCGAGATATCGATTAAAAGTTTCACTATAATCCTTCCTTTGTCACAGGTGATGGAAATTAAGCAGAAAAAAAATATCAATTTCATAATGCCTTTTTTTTTTTGGGTTCGATAAAAGTAATGAATATAGGGCAAATTATTATATATTATTTAAATAATACAGAGCACTTGGGATTGTTCATTTTATCTTGGTTACGGGTCGCAGCCGATCGCCAAAGTGTTCTGCGCCCGTGCTCACATCGATTATCACACATTGGGTTTAGCCAACACTGGAGGTTGTAAAATTTTATCTTCCAATTTCCGCGGGCGCCCGGTGTGTGCAACTGTTTGTTATATAGATATATACATGTGTTCATGAAATTGGGTAACGCACGGTAATGGCATCGATAACCGGTGAACATTGCAAATTCCCAAAAGCCAGGAGTGTGTTTATGTGCTGAGGTGAAAAAAAAAGGAAAATAATAATTTAGTTCACACAGAATATTATGAATCCAACATTTAACATTTTTTTTGAGATGTCTATCAAAAGATATCAATAAATTAAAAATGTCTACATTGTATGATCGAAAATATGGAAAATTGGTTCGAGTGAGACAAGAAAATAAATTGAAAATGCCATTATACGCGAAAGAAAAACAAAGTGAGAGAGGAGAGAAAAAAAAAATAAATGTATGCCAACGCAGCGAGACGCGCAATGGAATGCCATTTTCTACCAACAACGTGCAGCTGGAAAAGTAATAATGCAATCCACAAATTCCGTTCTCTGTAAATAAAT
This sequence comes from Meteorus cinctellus, assembly GCA_030523045.1. Classification (NCBI taxonomy): domain Eukaryota; kingdom Metazoa; phylum Arthropoda; class Insecta; order Hymenoptera; family Braconidae; genus Meteorus; species Meteorus cinctellus. The sequence continues at coordinate 262,541 of JAPYZF010000119.1, forward strand.
TGCTCGCATATTCTAAACGACTGGAATTCGGTATGGAGAAGGAAAAAATATTTTTTTCTTTTTCTACTATTTTGTGCTTGCAAAATAGAATAGATGACTGTGTTTCAGAATATACTAAGTTAATTGATTCGTTTAGAGAAATTTATTCAAGTAAATAGTAATTATTAGTTCATTAGCCATACGAATTTCATCGCAAATTTATTTATTATAAAGTTATCATTTATAAAAGAGTGACGGGAAAAAATCGGCCGTGACTATTGATCAAGTCCATCATCATCACAAACTTTTGTGTTCAACGGAATAAATATAAAAATAGCAGAACTAGAAGCAATATCGATTCCATGTCAATCATTTAGAAAAATTACATGTCAATTCCAATATGTTGGATATTATTGAACAAACTTTTAAATTGAACCCGTTTCATCTGAAACAAGATTGGGAAAAAGAAACAAAAAAGAAGTTATTTTTTCCATACTACACTAGAAATTTTCTATAATAATCCGGTTAATGTTTCCTCTCATTTGAATTCATAATTCGGTAACATATTCAAAACTAACAACCTATTGGGTAGGTGAATGACATGAGGGTGTGACTTGGTGTGTGTCTTTACGTGTAGAACGGAAGGTGCTACGTCAACGTTGACGATATACAGATATATACCTTAAGCATTTGGCTTCAGACATAAATTGCGAATGTTCCGGAGGAAGGGATAATCGGATAATCAGCCAGACTGTTCTGCCTCCGGTACCCATTTTCAATATGCAACGTAGAACTGCGTCAGACTTGATGGTGAATCATTTGAAGTGAATAGCATGGGCGAGTTATAAGAATTGATAGTGAAAAATGTCAGGATTTATAGAATTTGTATATTCACCAAAACATTTAGAAAAAGAAATGAATTCATTGATCACTCAAAAAGTGACACAGAAATGATTCAAAATTTAAACAGAAATAGTTTGTAAGAGATTTTCCCAAATTTTCCAAGCTTGATACGATCAATAAAAAGGTGAAAAAGAATAAACAAAAATTGTGCCATTGTCCAATTGATTGATCTGCGTCTCTTCGTAATTTAAAACCCAACTTTTTCTTGATTAAAAAAATACAAAGTCGATATTCATCATCAATATGAAAGTTTCGCCATGAAATAAATTTGTTTTTATTCATTTCAACATAAATGTCATAAAAATAAAAGTTCATGTGTATTTTTTCGTATTGGACATCTCGAATTACCATTTTAATACGGTTCATACCCATATGAATTCGGTATATTTCAATCTAAATGAAAAACGAATCAGAAATAGTTTGATAACATCATTCTTGTACAATTCATTCCTGAGTGATTTGCAATGATGACAAATGGGATTAGAGCAACCTCAACTAAATTTAATTCACACACATCTTCGCAAATTTTTTTTTCTTCTACTAAAACATACTAGAATACGTCAAACCAATCACAATCGAAATAGTACCAACTCACAGTCATTCTCAAAGAAATCATCATAAAAATATTTCAATTAACATATAAAAAATGTCCAAAACATTTTTATAACCACTAAAAATTTCAATTAATTCAACTGCGAATAACAAAAAGTAAATAATATCTACACGTTGCCAATCAATACTAAAACACAAACATAAAAGAAAATTAATTCATCAATTTGATTAACTGCCATTTAAAGAACTCCACCTCGTTTAATTTAATGAATCAATTCAAAGTCGATCAAACACAATTCTTACGTTAATTCATTATCAAACTTTCCATCACGTCTTAACAATCAATATAACATAAATTCGTAAATAATTATTTCCTAATGAAATACAAGTCGGTCTTTATTAAAAATTAAATTCATTCCTTCTATCAATTGTATCACCATCAACTTCTGCACGTATACGTGCCCATACTTGAGTAGGAAACATATAGAGAAGAGGCCAGAGTGCAATCAGTCGGCGTGACGTGAACTCCCCAACACAGCGGACAGTCTTCCACTCAGCTCTGGGTATGCGGTTATTGCGGTTTGTGGCCAGCCGTTATTGAACATAGTCGAGTGATGGGGTTACAGAGCCATAGTCGATTGGATCGACATCTGTTTCGTGAAAATTGTTGGGTAGGACTCAAATATTTTCGCATTCAAGCATTTACCATCCCCTAAACACTACCCAACGATATATATCCGTATGGTTATCCATAGTTGTCACAAGACGACAGACGTTTTATGTCTTAGAATTTACCTCAGTTATATCACAATCAATATATCACCATAAACTATATACATAACTGCAGTTTTATACATTCCAACTTTGTGGTTTATTCTTGTTCAATACAAAAGTTGAAACTGAGACTTACGTGAACATATACATAAATATATATTTGCATATTTTTATACATATATGCATAGATACATAGATAAATGTGGAGATTGTGCAGGAATATCTTGGGAAATGTATGGAAAATATGTACATAGAATGTGCTTTAGTTCAAAAACTCTTGGCAAAATGTCGTGAGCATTGGGCAAAGTGCGATTTCAGGTTTTATTAGATTTATATGAATGCACAATGTGAAATGGACACTTACCGGTATGCGCGTTGGTGTATACCATGATAATATTTCTTTAAGGAAAAGTTTAATCCTATTTTTTATTATTTTCAAAATGATAAGCTTTATTATATGACAATTGCACTGAATGCAATCGCGTTGTCATCATTGTCATTGCATCATTATGCTGATTTTATACTCAACGCTTTAAGTGACTGCAAATTGCTACTAAATTATAAAAAACTCAGCATTTATTTATAATAATTGAAAAATTACAGTTTTAGCTATTGAAATTGAGAATTTCTTCCATTTTTCAACTATTTAGCTAATTCTGTTCAATTCCAAAATATTACTTTGTAAAATTGAGCTTTTTCAAACATATTTTCATTATAATATTCGCCAATGTATTAAGTTTTCTTGTAAGGTATCAAAACTTTAACTATTTCTCAAGTAATTTAACAATGACTTTCATCAAGACTTCGTTTCTCCCTTCATATTTGTGAATATTTACAAATAGCAGCTATAAATATTTTTATTTCTTGTAAATTGATACAGGGCTGTGTGAGATTTCCAATTAAATAGACAGCTGTAACCAGTGATCAGCAGTTAGTGTAAATCCGGACACATATACATATATATAGACATATACTTTCTGTAAAATAACTACCTCCATATGTGTATTTTCCAATATTTGTACACACATTTTTATGGGTATATAGCTGTATATACACATGGATCTGGTTATACAGACATGAAATTGACATGTTCCACGCTCGTATTTGGTTTTGTGTATATAGATCAGCCGCACTCGACGTGTCCGTTTGCTCGTTTTATTGTGTTGGTCCAATAGCAGTTGGAAATATGTATATATACACAGAAGCAGAATACGAAAAGTGAAATACAGGAGAGACAACTATCGATAGAGAAAGGGTAGATAGCAAACGGGAAATGAAACAGCGTGTATGGAGGTGAAGTATGAGTGAGACGCGGAAATGAAAATGAAATAGAAGATTAATCGATCCCTACATATCTCTTGATGTAATGTGGATGTAATCACCTATATGACATATATAATTCTACAATGAACATGGTTTAACTTGACATTTAAATTATCTGTGATTTTACTGTTGAATTCTTGAACAATTAATATGAATTATTGAAATGATATCTGCATTGAACGGGAAAAAGATTGGATCGATATTCAATTTAGGAACAATACACCTGAGTGACCTCAGGTCTCTGATTTATTTATGTGGGAGAGTATGTGGGAAATTTTTTTGTTAAAAAAAGCTGACGCTGATTAGTTTGTAGAATTGTGGTATAGATGAAAATACAAGTGACGTTGGTTAAATTTGTATTGAAGATGATATTTCTTGAGAATTTTTACGGAATTTTTAGTACAAAAGCCAGAGCTTTCTTGGTATATTTGTTATTTATTCAAACTGTTTCAGTCAGGAAGGTTGAAGTTGGATTGATTGAAGCTTTTATGGCACAGATGTTATTACATTCAAATTAGAGATGGTATTTACTGAGTGGTTTAATATAGACTTTGAACTGTTCTGAGAATAGATGTTCATTTACGGGTGATATTACAAAGTCCATTAGATTTTCATGTTGAATTTCAGAACGAATTTTGGAGAAATGTAATAAACGTGATTGAACAATCTGAATTGGTTTGACGACGTCATGGTCTGACTATTAGTTGAATTTCAAGCTGCATCTACTGCTGGGGGTTTCGTAGATATTCTCTCATGGGTTATTGATCGAAGTGTTATATAATGACAAAGAAAATTGCGTTACATTTATTGGTGATTTATAACAATGAAGTAAAGATTTTTTCCTACATAACTTTGAGGGTTGAAATTGTATTAGAAATAATTTTTCTTTCATGTGATATTGAGTAGAGTCTTGCTAAATGCCAAGTTATCAATCGTAAAATTATTTTTGGAATGAAGATAATTATGATTATATCATCATGCATTAATAACTGTGAGTGACGTCTTTCATTAAATAAATTATTCAAATAAAAAAAACTTTTGGTGATTTAGAGTAAAATGAAATGAAAAGAATAATTTATTACTTCTTGTCTATATTTTATTGCTTTTCTTATGTTGAACTCCACTAGGTGTTGGTGACTGACTGCGGGTCGGTTATAAGCTCTGTAGAAAAAAAACTAAAATTGTGGAAATTAAATACCAGAAAGCACATTGACATAAAATTTCAATAATAAGTGAATATTCTTTTGTTTTTTCTGCAAGATTTGTTGGAATAACTTTGAAATTAATGAGTCACAATGTCACTCTTATTAATTTCATTTTGAGTATGTCTTCATCTTTTATAAAAAATGAACAAACCAGACATTTTATTGATTCAATTATTTTAAAGATTGAACGAATTGAGATCATTTGAAGCTTCAGACAATTCCATAAATCTCACACTCAAATTAAAAATGAGATTCAGTCTTTATATCAAATGTAAAAATAGTTTTTAGATTGTGAATACTTTTTTTCACCAATTTGAAAAAAGAAAAAAAATATTCTCGATTGTAATTATTATGTGAATTAATGAGAGAAAAATCTTCAATTCAACTGAATATCTTATTGATGAATAAAATGAAAAAATAAAAAGAATTCTGAGATAGAATTCAATGGCGCTGATAAACCTGGTGACCATTAGTAATAACAACGCGTCGAAGAAAATACGGCAAAACAGGAGTCGAGAGGTAAAAGGAAAAAGAAAAATAAGCGGAGGAAAAAGAAAAAGTGAAAGTATAAATGATACAGTTGTACAGTTGATGTCAGTAGTAGTGGAACCGCCCGGAACAGAAGCGGAACGTATATATAGTGACGGTAGTCGTAGTGTAGTAGCTGGTGAGCATCGAAGCGGCGCGCTTCGAGGTGCGAAATAAACTTCCGTCTGTTTGAACGGTTGAAGGCACTTTACCTCTCGTCGTTCACTTTTCCTCTTACACGCGGACGCCGCGTTTCCGTTCATTTGTTCTGATGCTTGTTTCTTTCACCGCCGCGCGTATTAAACGCCCACTGCTTAATTTTATCACATTCAATCATTAAAATAATAACAAAAATAAATATCATTATAATTACCATGGGGGGAAAGAATGAAACATATAATTAAAAATAATAGATAAAAAATAAAAATTCTTACAGAAAAACTGTAATTCATTCCAGTTGCCTTATCTTACTGTTGAAGCTTCAAATTCTTTTGTTTATAATAAGATCATCAAATAAAATAATGCACACGGTGATTTTTTAAGTAGTTTAATAAACATTTGGATTATTTATTGAAATATGAAGAACCAACAAAAAGAAATTATCAGCTCATGAACATCAATTATAAAACAAGCGATTGCAAATCAAATTTTTGCTTTAAAAACAAAGTTCCAGTATTATTTAAACATTTTTAAAAATGATAAATTAAATTAATTATTATGAAAAACACAAAGCTAGAAGATATCCTTTGTATAATATTTGGAATAATATCAAAATGTCTTTATTGATTTTTGTTATAAACAACGAACGCACAGGCGCAACGTTGAGAAGGGGCTTCCATTCTGAACTATTTCGAGCATATGTATAGTCACGTCAACATAATAATCACATTTGTTTGAGTCAAACACCAAGCGAAATGCAACTCTATTGGGCTTTGAATTCCCCAGTGTTATTCATCATGTGTCATAATGATTTATTGTCTGAAAATGGTTAAATCATCGACCAATTCACGTATCATTCACACATCATCATTTTATTTTAGTTCATTCGATGTATAAATAATTCACGAAGTTCCACATTATGCATAAACATGAAATTGGATTCAAATTATTGAATGCCATTGTTTTTAAAAACATTTCTAATCACATCTTTTCCATGAATTTATTCCTTCGCTCTCTTTCGCATAATTATTTCATTGACATCCTTTTCCGTATCGGAATTTCATTCAACAATTCCATTAACTACAAAAATATCGAAATGAAAAATCGAAGATCTTCATATTTAATATTTGTTCCCATTATTCCAAATAGAAAATTAATTTTACTGTAGTCAGCTTTGCTATTCACTGATAATCAGTTTATAATATTAATCCAACAAATCAAAAATATAAACATTTTTTTTATCTAGTGAATGCAAAATGGATAATTGATTGAATTATGAAATACTATTACGTATTTGTGTATTGAATTATTCAATATGGACATACAGAAGAGGCAACTGCCTCCTAATGGAGTGATTTAGTGGTCAGAGGTAGTTTATATGCCCATGAATGTGTGGAACATCATGAACATTATGATTAATTGTACGCATTGTGGATTGTACAGAGAGAACAGGTGAATTTCGGTCGGGTTTTAATGCATCAGATAGGTATTATCAGAAGCTGCGTCACAACTGAATATATCTATGCATTAATTAGAGCAGAAACAGTGCTCCAATTTATACAGAAAAAGACATCTTTGATTTATTTTTTAATTAAATAAAGTTACGATGGTATGAAAAAAAAAACAGAAACAAAATATGATGCGAATGAATTCTTTCATTATTCATATAAAGGGGAATGTTTTTAATCAACCCTTACAACACTCTCACCGAATCAAAGACGATGTGTCACAGAATATAAAAGTGTAAGATATGAAGATCAAATACAAAAGAGGGATGAAATCTGCTGAAGGGGTATACAAGGGGTCGCTATAACAATAAATATTCCTCAGAGATTCCCCACAGAAGGGAAATGCTTCGGTAACTACGCAACTTCGTAACTTACTGCTACTTCCATAAAAGTATCTGTGAAGAAGAGATTTTTTTTTCTCTATAAATAGAAGAATAAAAGCTGGAAAGAGAAGAAGAAGCACAACAAGCATGTAACATGTCAAATAAAAAATGATAATGTAACAGTATGCATCATCATTCATGTAGATATCAATTTTTCACTGAATACGTCTTGGAATCCTTATTTAAACACTGTTTTTCTTTCTTTCCTCAATTTTTTTCTCCTGTCACCATGTACTCTCGGCCATATTTGTACGCTGGTCACGTACAAGCGAGGGAAAAGCGCAAATATTTGGTGTGAAGCTTTTGCACCAACGACCAATCTACATGTCATTATTTCTATTAACCAGAATTATAATTGGATGAAATAATGATCATACACACGGACAGTCTCATTGTATGTGAATATTAAAAAGTAGATTGGAAGAAAAAAAAAAATAATAATTTTACTGGTGTTCAATATTTTACAACAAATATTCTTCATGTCGTTAATTTTATTTTGAAATTTCTTGATATTTTATTTTTACGTTAAAACAAAACAACTTTTTTCCATTTCATTGCTTTATCGTGTATGGATATTTGTGGAATAATTTGCCCGCAACATTTTCTCATATGCACGTTGAAGCTCACCCAACTGTTCTGAGAGTGTAGAAGAGAGAAAGAGACAAGTGCGGTTGTGTGCATTATTTCTCGCTCCTGAGGTATGAACAATCCGAGTGTTGAGAGTAGTGAGTTGCATAGGCAAGAGGAGGACTTTTGGTGCTATATCCAACTACCCAACCACCCAGTCAGCCATTCGAGAACAATTCCAGCTCAACGCTGCAATTATAATTAATTGCAACCTGCGGGCCCCCTATTAGTAAATATGGCGCGGATATGCTTTCAGTAGAGAGTGTGCGAGTGAGAAAAAGCCAACTATATAAAACCCATTGAAATGGCATTGGATCCAGTGCACGAAATCCGAGTCGACAAGTTCACGCGTAAAAGAGTAAAGGAAAAAAAAAAGCATAATAAAAAAAAGGAAGTCACTACCGAAATTGTGATAAATGCAGACGGAAAAAAAGGGTGAAATTCCACACAAAATTGACTGATTGAGTCGAGTTAATTTAAGTCAAGTAGTTATCCCCCATTTTGATCAGACATTTCTCCAACGTGATAAGTCACGTGGCAAATGCGAATTTTCTCTCCAGAGGCGATAGAATGATAAAATATAAAGTGCAGATGAATTATTTCCTGAATATTAAATGATATAAATATGAAAGGTATATAATTGTAAATTCAGACTGCATCAAATGTTTTATTCACTTATAGAATCTCGTGGAAGCTTTAAAAGTTTCTTCTGACCGTGCATATTATATGTAGCGGTTGAATTTCATTATTAATATATCAAATTGTTCAGTAAAAGTTGTGCTTTCATACAACACTGCACAGATATAATAATAATGAATAGACATGATTTTGAACGATCAGGGAAAAAACTTTTATATTGTGACACAGCTTTTTTTCATTCTCTCATGGAAAAGTTAAATGTCAATAACGATGAAAATCATTCATTTCAAGGTAATAAAAGAACTATAAAAATAGTTTTGTAATAGTTCAGTTTTATATATTCATTATTGAGTGTATATAAAATTTTATGTCTACAGATAAAACTATATTTCTTATATACCAAAAACATCTGGAGAGTTTTACTGATGAATAATTGCCCTGTCACAAATATCCATCGCTTTTCTAGTTGTGGCCCTTGTTCCTCTTTAATCTCCGGTCTTATGATCTGCACGTTGGTTAACTTTATATACTTGTGGGAAAGCGCGTAATTTTCCTAGACTTGTCTCCAACAGCGCTTTATACAGCCTTCACTTTGAGTTTAGCGAATGCGAAATGGCAGAAGTGGAAGATATTTCAAACAACTTGAAATGCTGTATGTACGACCGCACAAGTCACTTGGATTGCGCACATAACTCGAAATTTTCGTCATTTCCATAGTATCTTCTTGCTTCTATATGTATCATGTCTTTGTATTCGCTGATTTCTCATCTTCTTGCTGTGCTCGTTGTCGTTATGTAAGCAGCTTTTATGCTTGCAGTATTATGGAATTTATGATGAAAAAACTATTGTGGGAATTAATTTTGAAATTTCACATTGATGTCTCAAATGATGAGACAGAAAACAATTGAGGTTAACTGTCGAAGACTTATGTTTGCTTTGTGATAGAATTATTTCAACCTCTGTGAACTGATGGAGTTCTAAGAGATGGTGAATATGTAGATGATAATGATTCATTGTATATTTTCCTGTTTCAAAATGAACTCACAGTCTTTGGATGTTATTGCTAAAGAGAAATTTTACTTTGAACTGAATCAAATTTATCACAATTGTTTGGTCTAACTTGGAAAGTTCGTTCATGATTGAATTATTCTTCATCAAAGTTTTCTACAAATTCAAGTGTTTTATATCCAATTCATATCTGTTAGAAATCGATTGTTCCCAATTTTCATTATTTATCAAAAGAAAAGCAATAAAAACGTAATTTTCAGTCTTTGAAAACTCATTACAGTCACTACAATACTAAAAATATAAATTAAAACATTTCCAAAAAATCTTTCTATTCTACAAACACAAAATCTTAGATACCAAATTTCTAAATATTATTTAAACACAAACTTGCAAAGAAAAACAAAACTCAATCAAAAGCAATGAAATACTAAAAAATAGCATCGAAATCCAAAAGCCTAATTGCAACTGAATAGATTTAATTTAAAACTATTTCAAACCACAAAAAATTCAGGAGTATCAACAGGTTTTTAACTATACCTGTAAACCCAAACAGACATAGAATATATAGTGGCAGTGATACTTGAATAACTGGAGCGTGATAAAAAATAGAATCATCCGTTTGTGCATGTAGCATAAAAGTAAAATAGTATCGCTTGTATCCTCTCTCGAAAAATCGTGAAAAACTCTACGAAGTAGCTACACAGTGGTGCGCAACAATCGCAAGCTTTCTTTTCAACTTCATTCACCCCCCGCATATCAATCTCAACTTCACCAGCGAATTCAACTCAGTAGGATACCTATACATATATAAAACCACATACAACTATAAATCCGTGCTCTTGCACGCTTGTATCTCACCCCACCTAAGCATTCACCCTTACTCGCTTTCTCTCTACCTCTAGACTCATTCTTCAACCCCTTGAGAAAGCGTGCACTCGCGCAACCTGTAGCTGTACATTTTACACATTTGAAATGTACGCGATAGAAATGTGTAATGGAACTCGATTTCAGATCGGCCAATCGACCAACCAACTTTTAATGTGTTCCTGTGGGTCTCTGTGTTCACACGGATATTATAAGATGTATGGTTACATGAATGTATGGATTTATATATTTATTTATTATAGAACCCCTCGAATTCAGGATAAAGTTGGTTAGAGATGAGAAATACCCACAAAATATACCGGATTTTCCAACGATTCATCTCGATTCGGTTTTATATATATTTATTCCACATTCCTAAGGGATGAAGCTATCTGTCAGATTCGTAAGAATTATTGTAATAAGTTTCTAATATGAATATATATATATTGAAATAAATGTAGAATTTATTGCGAAGAAAAAAGCGGCTTTCATCGTTAATCTTTTTTTATTGAATGTTTATGTTTATCGAAACTTGCGGTTTACAGTTTACTGTGAGGCGGTTGTGAGGCTTTACTTTATCTCGAGGTCTTCCGGATGAAGTTTTGTTATTACGAAGTATTTTGATAAGCAGAATCACGACATGTTCATTATTTTGTTAAGAGTTTGGATAAATTGTTCTTTATAAATTTGGTTATTGAAGGTATATTATGAAAGTTATTTAATACACAATGTTGGATTATCTTAAAACTTTAGTTTAAGATACTCCAAATAATATTTATTTAATCACATTCGGTATCATTTTCACAATGCCAAATATTAATATTATAAACTAAAGTCCAAGTTTTTTGATTGTGTATCAACAAAAATAGATTTATTATTTAGAATGATTAATTAATGTAAATGAAATGGATTAGTAGTTGTCATACCATCATGGTTGATTGCTCAAAGCTTTTCTTAAATATGAAATAAATCTACAAAAATGTGGTGATTGTTACCGTTGCTCATGGCTAATTATAGCCATCAATACTGTGCGAACGAATCATTTCATCATCTTTATTGTTATCTTTTGTTATTAGTCTGTGCCATGAAGATATGAATCGAGGGGATGTATTTCTATTTATTCTCTCTTCATGTAATCACATCATCCATTCATCCATTCACTGCGTGAAAAAATTTCAATTTGAATAATTGAGTCAATTATTTATCTGATAAATTGGGAGATCTCCCTAGATTTCACACAGGATTTATTGTATTTTTTTTCTTCATCACACTTCATACAAAGCGTTGACTTAACTCCTGATAGTTCGACAAAAATTGCTTTGTCCTATTCCGTCAAACCGTCTATTTCCGTTCAACATCTCCACGGTCTTTTGCACCTTTCCGCTTGTCTGCCTGTCTACTACCCTATGTTACATCCCATTTCTGTCCTTGTGCGCGTTCCATTCCATTTTTATTCTTCCGTTTTTATTCGTTTCTTGCCAGACAATCGCTCTTTGGCTTGGGTGAAAACTCTGGCACAAACGAGGACGCTCAGAGAAACAACGACGAGAAAAAAAGACAGAGTGAAGGCATAGAATACAGTGGGAGAAAAAGATGAAGAGATATAAAGAAGGAAAGAGTGAGAGACTGGTGGAAAGAAGAGAAAAAAAATTCTTTAGTCCTCTCTGCTCAGTAATTGTAGGGTCGTTACTTTGCGCGTTACTGCGTCTTGCGCCGTACTTTCATCCTCCACTGCCTGCTTACCAAACTCTCACAGCTTTTATTTTAAATCTCCACTTGGAATTTCATGAACAAATCAATATCGAAAACTTCTTTGAACGCTCCATTGATTTGCATGTATCCTTTTGTCATTTCACATTTATTTTTATTTGTATACTTTTGTTTTCTCTTGGCAGTAACAGAAAAAAATATCCAGAGAGTAAAAATAACGAGGAAATAATATTCAAAAGATCAAATCCACGAATAAAAATTATTTCTATGCTCTTCGTCAATTTTATTATATTGTTATTATCTATCGTTTTTTCTGCAATGCCATTAGCTAATGAATATTTTTATTATCGTTGCATCAAATTTCTTTCGTTTTTATAATAAACAAAATTTGTTGTCAATTTTTTCGGGTTTAAAAACAAAATTTACATTTTATAAAGATCTAAGTAGTGTCAACGATATTTTAAAATTTTGCTCGCTTTTTTCTCTACAATTTCTTGCAATATTTGTAAAAATGGATTTCCCTAGAGTTCAATGAATCACTGTAAAAGCTCGACATATTTTCTACGCTTAAGTATACTTCATTTCCGTCATTGCAATTTTGAATAAAATTATTCAGGACCAAAAATAGAAGAAAGAAATTATACGTCAAGTAATGGAATTAAGAATAAAAAGCTAATTCATTCATTTCTCTGTCCATCTATTTCTACAATTTTATTCTGATTTTTTTTTCCACTATATCAAAGACAGAAAAACATTACTAATTATGCCCACAGAAAGTCAATGACATCAAATATTTCTTATATGAACTCACTCTTGAAATATTTCTATACAGTTGAGGTTTAATCTGTAACATTTTCCATTACTGACGATAAATTGCACTGAAATAAGAATGAATTGATCATTGATACGAATAATATTAATATTAAAGAAACAATTTCATAAATCACATTTCAAACTAATCGTTCAACGTTAATCAATAAAATATTATTAGAATTTCATCAATAATTCATCCACATCTACAATGATAGCATCAACTAACATTAATTGATGTTAATAAATTCATATCAAACACAATAAATCAAATCGAAATTGCAGAACTGTTTATTCAAACAATAATAACAGCACAGCAGCAACAACAAAATAATGTCTCTTTCGTTTAGTATCTCAATCTGATGACACTACATAAAAAATATCAAAATTCATCACTCGGAAATCCCCAAGGTGCGACTGAAATATCACAGAACTGATTTAATTAAATCGTAACAATACCAAATTCATTTGAAATTGTTTTGATTGAATATTCATAAACAGTTTCTCTTCGTGACCCAACTGCTGATGAAAAACAAACTGATGACAGTTATTTGGTGTTGATCAATATTAACAGAATGACATTAACGATCAACAAATATCTTAAGAATAAAAAGCTACTTCTTTTTAACATAAGTATTGATTTTATGTCAATGAATTATCAATGACATTGAATAAATCTTTTTGTGCGTGTTTTTGCAATCATATCGACAATCGTTTCATTCGATTGTTCATCGGAATGATTCGATGCAATCACACGTGCATGAGCCGAATATGATACATAGAAAAGAGCAAAATGCTTCAACTCATCTCCAACAGTTATTGGAGAGTATGGGGGCTATTCGTTGGCCGTTTCACCTCATGATATCTTTTATTCGTTGGAATGAGGTGTCAGAGGTGTGTGAAACAAGCGGACTAGTGGACGTACGTGTGAAGGGTAACAGCGTAAAGGGGTTTGGAAAAGCGAGTGAGGATAAAGATGAGAGAGGTGCGAGGATGTCACTTTGTGGGATAGAAAAGTGTACCAACACATACGAGAGACGAAAAAGCACTGGCAAGGTAGCTGCGGGGTGGTTAGGGGTAGTTCAAGCGGCCTCGCCGTTGAGTGGGGGCAGGTGAAATTTCGCGCGTGCTCGGCTTCTCTCGGCGTTTGGATGCTGTGAGGGATGCTGGATAACGCGTGTGAGGTGTTCAGTTCTCCGCGCGATTTCCACGGGGAAAGTCGTCCCCCATTAATTAAATATTTTAATAAACGCTAAGAAATATTCAAATCATTTTGATAATTTGTAATAAATACTTCGTGATATTTATCGTTATAATTTTTGTAAATTTAAGAATTCACAGTTCTTTTCATTGTCAATTCTGAAATAATCGGGGTGCTTTTGACGTGTTTATTTCCTAGTTAATTTCATTTACGTAACTTCGTAGTTTTATCAAACGGATGTATATAAATTAGAGAACTTTGAAGAAACGAAGAGAAGATAAGGTAGGACGTGTGACAAAAAAATACGTGACAACTGTTAACGATACTACTCGCAAAACGCACGTGACACTTGTGAACATGAACGGAATATCAACGGATAATAATGTATGTATAATCAATAAAATATAATTTTGCTATTATTATATTTATGTGCACAATTTTTCATATTTTATTTCTACTGAATTTTCATTAATGGATTGATTTATTTTTCGGGTCATTGAGATAGAACGATTATTTATGATTCAACGAGCTTATCGGTGTGACTTTTAATGGCATGCATATGCAAAAAGTTTTTCATGCTGCATTTATATCTCTAGGGTTCTATGTTTTATTTTTTATACAAACATTTATGTGTGTATGTGTGAGTGGAGGCGAAGAAAAAAATAAAAGTATTTATTTAAATAATACAGCGGATTGAAGGTGGCACAATTTTATATTATTGCACAAAGTTAAATGTTTTTATCGACGATATTAAACACAGAGATTGAATAAAACAAATTTATTTGTTTTCTATTTATGCAGATGTTTGACTATATGATTAATGAAAATTTAATACTTTACATGATTTTTAATATCTAAAAGTTTTATGAACGTAATCTAATTGACGTACAGGTTTATACAGCTCTTATTGCAGTTACTGAAGATGCCACCATTGCCGATCTCATTAAGGCGAGTGAAATAGTCTTCCGCCGCAGACATTTCCGCCGTAGATCGAATTCTTCTCAGTGAAAAGAGAAATAAAATAGATATATAAGGTAATACTGCGAGAAAGCGATAATATTACGACTCTTCTCGATTCATTTTTTTTTTACTGTCTACTACTATGACGGAGAAGAAAAAACAATAATGAGAAAAAAAAATTGACATTTTATCTCTCATTTCGAATTACGACACTTTTTATTTTATTTTATTTCTATTCGTGTTTTGCAATTCCTTTTTTTTTTCCTTTCTATTTTTACTTTTTCTCTCATTGCCATGAGCGTAATCACGTACTCGCATTTTAATCACCGGCCGCTCGCTACGACTTCGAATTTTCCCTCATACGCATACATTCCACATTTTCAAATTCTTTATTCATTAAATGAATCTAAAGAGGAAAATGAAATGAATAAAAAAAAGATCATGTCCAGTGGCATTGGTGTTTTCCAATAAAACTTTTCTTTGACACCGAATATATTTCAGCTCTTTTTGTTTACGTTTGATTATTTTTGTTTATTTCGGCTTAACCAAAATGGCAAATTTAATGAACATAAAATTTTAGTATTTTTATAATTGAAAACAGCCATGTTCGTAACAAGTAGATCATTCAATATTGTTAATCGAATTCACATGAAGGATACACGTATACGAAAGTTTCCTCATACGAGTTTGTGAAATTGTTTTGTGGAATGTTGGCAGGATCCGACTTTGTAAATTTGATTGTCAGAACATGAGGTGTTGCGGATTATACAGACACATACACACATATATGGCATCACATCATGTCTGTTGTGAACTGTGCTTTCAGTATAAAATAGATTTCCCATCAAACTTCTTGTGCTATGTTGAAAAATTGAATTGTCACTATTCCAATAACAAACTTATCTCTGTGTCAGAGTGCAAAACCAAAATATCCAACACAATGACTTTACCAAATGAATTCAATCATTTCACCTCCATCCCTAACAAGTTGAACTAAAAAAAAATTTAAAAAAAAAGAATGTCTGTATCAAAAAATAAATGATAATGTAATAATTTTGTTTTTTAAACACTAACAAAAAAAGTAGAAGAATAAATCTTAGATGTTATAATCTTGCAATCTAACTTATCTTTACTTCATTCTTCATAGACTTCGCACAAGTTCATATGAATATATATGAACAGGTAGAACACGTAGATTTAAATTCTCAACAGTGATGTTTAACAGTCTGTGATATTTGCCGCACTGATTGCAAGCACGATCAAGTAAATTCAATTCGATTACTCGTACAAATCCCACCGAATCTCCAGAGATGATTTTGCCCAGACTTTTATCTCCCATGCCCTCTTTTTCTATCGACACTTATATCTATATATAAATTTATCGGCATTACTTTGTATTTTTTTTCTTGTCAAAGTCCTTTAACGTCTGAACTTGCATTTTCTCTTTTTACTGTCTATAAAAATCAATTCTTCTCATTATATCAGAAAAATCAAAGAAGTTTATTCACTGAAGTTAACACAGTTGAAAGAAGAAAATATTGGATGATAAAGTAGAGAAAAAAATTTTTTATCACACCGCACAAAAGGTTGACATGTCAACGGGTGTACAGTTCATGTATAATTCTAGTTAGTTCAGTTCACTGATCCGATTTTTGTTTACAACTTTATTCATTCCCTGTGTTCTTGATGCATAAAAATATATTCATATAGCTATTCACACATAGATGATGGATATAAATGTATACAATGTTATCTATACTGCAGTTTCTTACATATTTCGTTCCGGGGTATAAAAGAAAAAAAAGAGAAGTATCATGAAGAGTAAGCTGATCGTGGTTGTAGTAGCATGCATGATAGTGTGTACATTTTACATTATGAAAATATAATACTTCACTCAGAAAGATCCTTAGGTTCAACACGTAAACCACATCACACACACACAACCACCATATCTGTATATAGACAACGTGGAATAAAAATATTATGAATTGTTCAAGCTCAAACTACATTGTGCACTCTTCACACAATTCAGTCATCATCATTTCTTTTTTTCATTCGTTTTTTTTTTTCTGTATGTTGAAGTTTCATGGCTGCGCTTTCCACTTGATTCCACTTTCTTTCTTTCTTGGTTTTATTATTAATGTGCGAGATAGAGAGTCTGTGAGTGGGTTTGATTGTGATCTAATAATATGTCAACAGCGTGATAAATCTTAATCAAGTCTTGCATTGATATAAATCATGTTGGGGAAAAGGATGAGGATTTGTTTTTTGATTTTGTTTGATGAAATTACTGGTCGCAAGATGGTTTAGTGTTTTTGATTCTCAATCGAATTTTCATCGTGCAGAATAATAGTATTAAATTTTGTGTAAACAAAATTTTATAGATGAGGATAAAACCATTCTTGGAAAGGTTGATAGTGAGTTTGCTTGAGGTAAATAATAAAATCAAAATTCCTGAAGGAATTTGTGAGCATTATAAAAGCTCGAAATTTTCGTGTTCTCTGTACAGATGGTGAATTACATCTGCACATGTGTAAAGAATTCACCAATGAATATAAATAGTTTCTGAATAGAAAATACCTTTTTCTTTTCTATCACGATTGAAGTATTTTCCTTATCATACGAGTGAAGTGAACAAGAAATCTTTTACTCTCAACACTGATAAGGTTTTTATAATCACATTGAGAAGAAAGTTCATTGAACGAGAATGAGTGACAAGCTTAAGAATTTGCTATAAAATGCGGAATAGTTGGAGAACATTACGATCATCAAAGTGAGGTTAAATGTTTTGTATAATAATTGAAAAATTAACTAAATTTGAAATCGATTTATTTCTTCCGACATGAGTCGTATAAATTTTCTTGACAATCATCAACAACATCTTGGTTTTACGATGAAAATGACAATGTTGAACAACCTTTCAAGTAGAAATTTTACATCAGATGAAAAATTATTTCAGGATTTTAATTGTCGAAAGAGGTCGACAGCTGGGACATTTCTATATGATTGCATTTTCTCCAGTGTTGGTTGATGATGTGAAAACCCAGATGTTTAATTTAAATCAGATAAGCCACCATGAATTTTTTCAGAATAAACAAAATAAAAAATACGAGCGGAAAAATATGATTTGCGTATATCAATCTTCAAAGAGCCCATATCATTGCAATATCATTCATGGACATGTATGTAGATGTTTCTCCCTCGATATTACACTTCATCTTCCATACTTTAGAATATGTACAAAATTAATCACGAAAGTAAAGATATTTATAGAGAAATACATTATTTTTTGTGGATTTATGACAATTATCATAATGATACAGCTGTTGATGTATCTGTTGGTTATGAGAAATTTTTTGTACAATTCTTTTTCACACTTCAGTTTATATCATTATTATCTACCACTACAACATTTAGTTTTATACATTCCAACCCACATAAGCTAAAAAAAAAACCTTAAAAACCCCAAGAGGGGTCACAAAATGATGTGTAAGAAAAACACTTCACCCTGCGTCATCCAGCAAATTTTAATCAAATCTCTAAAAAATTTGGTATTGACAAATACATATTTCTCACGTATGAATTACTCTGATTAATGTTGAGAAATGAATTGATTCTCGTTGGGACTTGTCAGTAGTTATCCATTAATTTAATGGATCTATTTTAATGGCTTTCATATAGAGATTGCAACAAAAATTCTCTCTCTTCATAATAGAACTCTTTAAATCACCACTCGACCAAGAATGAAACATCACAAAAATTCTACAATTGTATTTTTAAAACAAATACTTTTGTGAATAGATAAATATTCTTTTATAGGATTAAATTCTATAATTTTTGCAACGATTACTTCGTAAGAATTAAAACTCTTCTCCTTTTTCTCACATAAACTGAATAAGACAAATCATCATGCAAATCATAGCCATCATACCATGACCTTAAAATATAAAAATAACTGTCCCTGAAATTTTGTCTTATCAATTACTTATGTAAATGAAAATGAATCTCCACTTCCAACCACAGTATAAAAACACCTTTCATCTCACTTGATCAAATAACAATGCAGGGTCAAAATTATATCTAAACCCAACCGTTGGAAAAAAGTGATTTGTCTTCCAGCTCTACAGATAAAAATTACAGAACATTCAATCATCCATTATGCACCATACATTAACCTTCACTCTAAATCGCTTAAATATAAAATTTTCCATCGTTTTCCACAAATCAAAAATTATCTCACCTACAAATAAACATTTTCAATCCATCAAAAACACTTTTACACTTTTCTTTTTACATCTTCTCTATTTAACATTACAAAATTCCTGTATTAATTTTCATTCTTACAATCGATCTTAAACCAACAATGCGATACTACATTAATAAATACTACAAAAATCAGCAGTAGAATAAAAATAAAAGCTCGCTAAAAAAGCTTAAACAATTGATCCACCTATATAAAGTTAAAAATATATCTATAGATGTAAATAACGCGGTATAGGGTGCGATATTGACTAAATAATGCAAGGCAGTAGAGTCTGTATATAACTTGAAGTAAGTGTACACGTCAGTGGTTACTGGGACGCAAGGGAAAGACTAGAAAGGGGGATAACGGGGTTTTGGTGCGAGTTGAAAGAGAAGCGCCTAGGGGTTTGCCTTCAACCAACTCACGGTTATCAGAGGACCCGTCGACACGACGGAGTGTGCGAAGAGAATGAACACGATATAGAGATGGATACAGAGTAAAGAAGGGAGAATGTGAGTGAGAGAAACAACTGCGTTGGGATGTTGGAGCTGTTGGCGATGGTGAAACACACAATAAGGAAGAACATATACTTATCGAGATCGAGGCCAAAACTTTATCAAAAGTCTGTATAATATACATAGCGGTGGTGTACTGTGTAGTTGAGTTTGAAGTAGTTCAGACGATAGACCGTATACAGCCACGTATATGCAGATATTTACGTAAGGAAAAGTTTTGAATTTTTCAATGGCCCCCTTCAGGCCATGAGGAATCGCGTTTGGCTTTGAGAATAAAATATAGTAAGGTTATTATACTTCGCGTGAATCATACGCACAAGCATTCTCACTTTCTACTTCTGTTAATATTTTATCCTCTCGCACTAGTCAACAAATGGCGGGAAGTTCTGTTTAAGTGGTCTTGCAAGACATATGAGCTGCCCGCGGCGTCACGACGAAACAAAAAAGCAAACAGAGAAAGAAATAAAAAAAATTGAAATAAAATAGTAGACATTTTTTTGCACCGCTTTCATTTACATATTCACTTTGACATTTTATTGCCAACGGGTGAATTTACATTGACACGATTTCAAGTGTGCCGTTGGCATTTATGCGCAAACGCACTGCAATTGGAAAAGTTGCGATGGAAAAAGAAAAAGGAGAGATACATTCAATTGAAAATTATAGTCATGACAATGAGGGAAAAATGGTTTTGTGAATGTTCAACTCATTACTGATTCAGGCTTACATTTATCATTATTATTTCAAGAATGGATTGTGGAATAAAATGAATTCCCTGGACAGGTTGTGCAAATGTTCAATTGTAAAATTGTCGGGGATTTGAAAATGAAAACGTTGAATATGTTTAAGTGATGAAAAAGAATCAATTGGGAAATTCTAGAAAGATAATACAGAGACGAGACAAAGTGAATGTGATAAATATCGAACGATAGTCGATTACTAAAATATTGTTAAATTAAATATTGTTAAATCAATAGTCCGAATAAACTATTGATTAAATCACTAAAATTTTGCAGATAACTAAAATAATTTCACCATAACTAATCATCGTACAAGGTTCTAACATGCACTTGTCTTTTCTTCATCATATTCTCTTTCTGAAACTCTTCACCAATCCCTTCTTAAATCATCAATCCCATTCGTTTCATAACAGTGAAATTTTTTGAACAGTCCGTCTCATAACTCAAATAATGTAACTCTCTCATTCATCGCGAAATTTATATTATTCACATCATCTTCTCCTCAAAAACCCGCAAATTACATCAAAGAATTTTGTAAACCTCTTGATAATTCTCACAATTGTCATATAATTTTGAGAACACTCAAATAATCATCTCTGATTTGACAGTAAAACTATCTCACACAATTTATCCACATTATCCAGTATATAACAGTTAATGATTAATCATTAATCATTTCCTATTTCTTATTTTTCATTTCTCTCGCAACACACTTTATAGACATTATTGATTGCACGAATTAATTATGGTTCAAAGGGGTGACGTGAATAAATAGCTCCGAGATTTGTGGTTGTGAGAGTGTGTTGATGAGGAAATGAGGAAAATCCAGGATGCAACACTGCATCTTTGTGCACATAACCTTAATACCTATGTATATATAAACACGTATATGTTCTCCATTCATTTACCACATATGTATTTAGAACATATTGCATTTGTTGAGCTACACGCTCGCCCACATCGCGGCTCTCTCCTCATTATTCCAACACAATGAGCGTTCCCATCCGGTATTGGCATTTGTGCGAATTCCAATAGAATTTAATTGGAGAAGATTGGACCGACATGCGCATGTGTATTCCTACCAATACACTTGTTTATATACTCATACGTTATTATATTACTTCTACGTGTGTACGTGAGTTGAGTCCAGGGTATACCAATGCCCAGGGCATTTGTTTAGACATATATATGTATTTGCTGGTTTACTAGTGTCGTTCTAAGCTGCAGGTTCGTGTTCAGTCTTGCATGCATACCTGATGATGCTGCACACGATGAACTACTCATTGTAATGAAGAATGTATCACAAAATCTCGGGGATTTCCATTTTTTGTTATGTTTTAGAGTATTTATTAATTTAGACAAGAAGTTCCACAGAACAACAGATGATAATTCGTAAATCTAAAAAATTTCACAATTTTATATATTCTGTACATTTACCAACGTCCATCAGCGGGAATCTGTTGAAATAGCAGTAAATATATTGCAACTCTGTGAAGTGATGGAATTTTTTTGTTAAATTTGAACAACAAAATATTTTGTAAGCTTGAAAATTGGCAATGCATTCATGTGCCAAAGGAACACGGCACAATGCGGTGGAGCGAGCTCAAATTTTTCTCCCTTGTCAATTATTTATAAAACTCCAAACGGAAAACTTTTCAATGGTATAATATTCACTTCAAAAAACGAGATGAAAACAGCAGAAAAAAATTTGAAATTTAAAAAACTCAATTCAATCCAATACATAAATCATATTTCATAAAATTTATATTGCCAGACTGATCTCATTAGAATGAATTCATGATTTTTTTTTACCAATTCCCATTCATTCCATTTAAGAAATTATTTTCCCTCACTAAATGTTCATAACGCTCAGAAAAAAAAAAATCATAATGATTTCCGAATGAATTCCCATTCACATCAAAACATAATATGAATAAATAGATAAATACGAGAGAAAATTACACCAAAACGAACGTGGTATGAACCAGAATAAAATGTATTATAAATACAAATAAATAATTGAATAGAAATGTTTTCTACCTCATTTCTATTGACGTTATCATCTCCAGAGGATTCATCTATTGACTGTTCAAAATACACTATCAATGGTACAATTCCCGTGTACTTTACGAGTAATTTCCGGTACGGACGTGGGCTCACGGATGTTCCACTCTCCATCAGCAAAGAGTGGTGATCTATATCCCTGAAAACAGTCAGCATTACGAAAAAAATATTACGTAGCAACCAAATAAAAATAGAAATAATAATTATTTCTTCAATGAAAAAAAAGAAACAGAAAAACCAATAATAATAATACTGGTAATAATTATAATAGTAATAATGCGATAACCCGTTCGAGTATGTTTGTTCATTCGCTTTACATTAATGAAAATTCACAGTTCTATTGACCGTCGATATTCGATTCGCATTCGATTTAATCAGCCTGCCGTAGCAAAGTAAATAAATCCCCAAATAAATAATTCTCCCATTTCCTTCATAGTCGTTTCGTTGATATTTATCACCGTATATTTTACACAAAATTTTCATCCACCTCTCACCAGGTCGTGCAATTTTTCTTCACAATTTTCATCACATTGTATAAAAAGAAAATGCAGATATTTATATTATATATGATTTGGAGATTGAATAACTTCATTTGATAGATGTTAATATTCCATAATATTCAGATAATTAAAATCAGAAAATAAACATTATTTATTTCTCATTTATTTTTTTTATTAAAGTTTTTATGAGGGTCTTCTAATTTTGTATTGTTTAAAGACGATAAAAATCAGTGGTGACAACAATTTTATTGTCATAAGAAATTTCGTACGAAATAGAATCCACACTTATTCTGAATTAGAAAAAAACACTGCGCCTAATAGCATACTTAGCAATAGACTCAGATCAGGCGATTAGAGCGAGATTAAATTAGCCATCGTGTCAACATCCATTTCACTATGGTAGAACGCAATCGATCGTGGTAATAAGAGTATCAACGTAATGGGATACCGATGAAAACCTCATTTCACAAATCGACTAATGATATGAAAGACAGACAGTTTTTCATAGATTTCTATAGTAAAAAATTTGCGAATTTCTTATCTTGAATTGAAACAAAATATTTTCTCTTTCTTCCTACTTCTTAAATATAAAAAAAATCCAAATACCAAAAAATAAACACAAAATTATTTGAATTCATCAATAATTCCGTTGCTTTTTTTTTCAATCTAAACCCTTCCAACTTCATTCCCATTTGCCAAACTAACAAAGGCTAAAATTTCACAAACAACTCATTAAAAACAAATTCAAATGACAAAATGAGGAAGCGACAAATTCTAAAGAAGCAAATCCACGACAAATTCTTAGCAAATATCCGCAAACATTTATTTCATCCCTCAAAGATCCCTTTTTCGTTGTATTATACACCATTAAAAGATCTCTATAGATTCACCACATACTCTCGCTCGTTCTACCACATTAAACTGTCTTAATATAACCCTCACCCTGGATTCAACATCACGGTCATTACACCGTTGCGTGCGACCCTCTCACTGAACAGAGAAGCAACTGCGAATATTATATGCCAACACCCATTTGGTTCATACCTACCACATTAACCTCTACATACGGAGTTAACCAACACCAACCAACACTCAGATAAATCCTGCTATGTGGTGTGTACCTTATGATTATATCCATGTACATGTACACTTGGCACATATACTCAATGTATATTTATATATAGTTCTCCATCAATATATGCCTATAACCGGCCACATCGGTAATGTTCACCCTTCCACCCTTCTGCTACTAGCCAACCTCACCATGTGACATTTAGCCATGTATTCCATGCTCAACCGTTCGCTACCCCCGACGCATATTTGCGCTGTATCGACCCTCCAATAAGCACCAGGTGAAATTTACCTCATCACATCTCCATCGAGAGCAATGAATTATTCTCCATCAGGGTATTATTCTGTCAATATTAATCGTCAATTACTGATCCTCATGAAATGAGCCATTTACGCACACATATTTTATTTTAATCATTGGAAAAATTTCAATTGTATTACATATCATATTGTCAATGCTTTTGCATGGTTGCAAAAGTTCTTTCTATTATTTTCATTACTATGTTTGAACGTTGAGAGGCAATTGTTTATTCATTCAATGTAGATCCGTACAATATTTGCACCAGTTTATTTACTCATTCTACACAAAGCGTAGCCGGAAGTTTCTCTCGACCGGATTGCAGATTCGAAGGGGATGCTAAATAGCGATGTGAAGGTCTAATTTAATAATAATTAACCCATGTTGCGTTTCATTGTTATTATATTTACCTTTATTTTTATTTTAACTCCAACTTTATTGTTTTTATTTGTTGTATTAAAATACAGATATTGAACAATGGATAAATTAATTCCAAAGTGCCTGATAATAATATTATTACCGATTAATTATAACTTTCATTTTCATAATTTCAATTTCACGAACGTAATTTAGTTAATTAGAGAAATGGATCTTCATTATTGATATCAAACGAATTCATTATGAGAATATAATTCCAACTGAATAACTCTATTAAAATACTTTAATCTACAAGTATTGAATAGTATCTCAACTTTGATATCGTCTGCCCTTAATCTGGCTTTACTCTGATCCCTCTCATTATTCGTCGCTGCAATGAACTATCAAAGAGAGTTTGTACCTCAATTTAATTGCGACGTAATTAGAACGACAATAGAATGTTTAATATAGTCAGCTTTTTTCGGTGGATTTTATTTAGCTGATAAGAGAAAAGTGTTCCATCACTACGCATCAGCATCTATGTCGATACTATTCCTCATACACCTCTCCAGTCCACAAATTCTCTTCAATCTCTCGAATATACATTTACACACACACACACACACATACACATATACAAACAGTGGGTCGATATATTTAAATTGGAACAGCCGATAGACTGGTCCATTGTTGGTGTTTCGATGAATCCTCAGATCGGATTTATTCATCAATTCTCACTTTTTACTGATCAGAAGATCTCAAATTTTTTTTATCAATGAAATAAAAAATGGGGAAGAAAAGAGATTGAGAATAATTCAAAGTTATATCTGCTACTATTGAACTAATTTCACTCTGAAATTTAATTAATATCATTAATTAGTGTAAGATAGTAATTATCACTGTTTAGTAATTGGAAAAATTTGTCTTTACTTCTTTTTAGATTTACAAATAGTAATGGTAATGATAGAGAATTATTTTTATGTAAGCTCACCACTGTTCATGTTAGTATAATCCAAATCAGCATGCGAAAATTCAATGCAATTGAAAAATAAAATGAAGGAATATTATAATGATAGAGAAAAAAAATGAAACAGCTTAATGATATGAAATTTGTTACGATCGTTTGGAGGTCATGGGAAGTCCAAGCTCTTGTGGTCGTTAAAAAAAATAGTACCAATATTGCTAAGGTATTTTTACTCGCTCGAGTATTCTAAAAGTGCTGTACCGAAGCTGATCCTATTTTATATGAAAGTCTCTCCACGTTCCGCTGCTCACCCGCGATCCTTCGCGTGCCGAGTGCGTACATGGGTTATATACCTATGAGAATCCTTAATATATATGGAAGTAAAGAGAACATGGAGCTCTTTATCTCCCTTATTCTCTTCTCACTTCAACCAATATCTAAGTAATAATTTTAATGAAATTCCAACGAGAACCGAGCGGTCTCCGAATTTCAATCCTCGATAAATGACGCGTTGGACCGTGGAAAATTCCTTGGCACATGGATCAACCATTCCCATCCATTTGCTCTTTCTTCTCATTTCTCTCTTCGTCATCACATTTGCGCGTCAATCCTTCTATTCTTTTTTATATAATATTCCACTCATCCTATTGGGACATTTCACAGCTGCGCTGACCTTCTTCTTTTATTCTTTACTATGTTACTCTATTTTTATTCTTTATCCAACTTTTCTTTTGTTTGTATTTCTCATAGCTTCACACACAATTTTTCTTCTCTTATTTCTAACTATGACGGAAGAAAACACGTTCGTTGGAAAAATGGTGGTCTCATGTTGGCCGTAAATATTTCATCGTTTTACGAGAGTGTAAAATAAAATAAAGAATGCTGATACTTATTTTATGATTTTCCATTATTTTATGATAATAAAATCATTTCTTATTCAGTTATATATGGGCAGTCACGTATCAATGTAGACATTCGATTATATCTCACTGGTATTTTCCTTTTCTTTTACTTATTATTATCAAACATTGAGTGAAGTCAAAGCATAAACAACGCGGTTGTAATTGCAATTAATAGCATTTAAGAAACTATTAAAATAAATGAAAGTTCTATAAATCAATGTAATTTTTTTAATTTTATAAGCCTTATTAGTCACACTAATAACCATCGGGATCAACATTTTTTTGCTTACTCACCACAGACTTGAAGTAGTAGAAGGATAGATAAAAAAAGAAACGAGAGAAAAATAAAAAGAAGAAAGAAAAATAAACCATAAGGAGCGATGGAAAAATTGAGGTAGATATGAAACTCTGTGAAAAGTTTCGACTGCATTCGACTATGCCTACTCAAGATTTTCCACTCGTAGAATCGCATGGAAAGAAGTGAAATAGTGGCAAGTGCTACTGCAGTTGAAGGGATATGAAACCACCAATCCTTTCTCTATCTCATCCTCACTCTCACCATTTCATTCTTCACTCAGATACTCTTTTGCTCATGTCGGCAACGGCCTCGTAGCTAAGACAGACATGCACTAATTTTGAAAGTGGCGGGCGGTCCTTTCAGTGGGTGGATGACGATAGAATACGAAGAAGCGAAGGTATCCAACGGCAAAATGGCCGCCAGAAAAAAAGGGGAAAAAAAATGTTAAGCGAAGGATAGAAACAATGAAAAGAGAGAAACATATTGCAACGAATGTGTTACAGTGAAAATGTTAGGATAAAGTCAGACGCAGAGAGAGAAAGATATTCGAAATGTAAGAAGTGAAAAAAACTGACATCGCACAAGGATTTTGCTTTTTTTTTTACTCTTATTTTCAAGAATAAGAATGTAGGAGAGAGTTTGTGAGTGAAATTCGAATGAGCCAGTGAAAAGTGATAGTAAAGACGACAAAAGAAAACGTGAAAAAGACGGCAGTGGAAACCGGGTGGCAAACTGACGATTGGAGAATAGTTTTCACATCGATAAAGAAGAAATTCACCCTATTATCCCATCCCCTTTCGCTATTATTTCCTCCCTTCTCTATTACGTTTTATCCAATTTTTCGTCTTCACAATATCTGATGTACAATTTTCAGTGACAATAACAAATAAAAAACCTTTTCTCTTATTTCATATTACAAGGATAATAATTTCACTATTTTATCTCCTTCATTTATTTATTTTTGCTTGCATTTACAAATTGTTCGATTTATTGTATTGACATATCCCTGATCTGGCATTGTAACGTCATCATTAATATCACAATCTATAAAATGTCGGTTAAGATTTTTCCCAAAGTAAAAATAAAAAATATCTCTCGCAAGGGAACAAATAAAACTGATAAAAATGGTTCTATTCATCACAGTGTCATTTTAATCTTGTTTCTCCAAGAGAAAAATGATTGATGCGATAAAATGGGTGGGAGAATGTACACGCGAGAATGTTTCAGCCCACGATATAAATTTGAGATAGAGAGTGCGAGGGATATATAGACAAGTCGGGATATATAGATGTATCAAAGCACCATAAAACTTATCGTTTTACCTTCATACCACGTATGAGCGCACACATACAATGCAGAAGAATTTGATACCGTGCTCAGCGCCACACAATCCAAACCCACCTGTACATACAAAAACCCACATCCACATGCAAAATATTCCATCGATTTCCTCGCGTAAATGATCTGTCACAATGGGGCTACTCTCTATACAACATTCAACGTCACTCATTAAAGACAAAAATAATTGATCACCTCACGCATCATTTTATGAAAAAATAACTAAACAAAATAATATTCATATGCATAAATCAATTTTATTCATTTTCAATTTTATTCAATTGAATACACAGAAATAAAAATTAAAATAATAAGAATTTCAAAAGCTTTCACTATCACGTGTAATTTATTTGAAAGGACAATTTCTGCAAATGCATTTTGATAAATAAAATGAATGTACAGGAAAAAAAAAATGAGGAATGACTATTGGACAACGTATGTATACATTCCACAATACGTTCATCCCCCTGTTCTCTCTAATATATATATATATATATATATATATATATATATATCTGTATTTATATATATATTGAAGAGTTGAACGACCGATGAAAGTCGCAAAGCGTTTACATTACAAAGCACTCTTCTAAAACGATCGTTCTCGTTCTATCCATTTCTGAGGAATGGCATCTACTTCTCAACATTCCATAATTATTTCACTCGTGCTCGAAAGCAGTTGACTATACACAGAATGTATATAAACGTGTACAGATGAGTGCATTGCAATATACAAGTGCATTTCCATAAGTACAGACACATTTCATGACACCTAATATTATTTCGTTTTAATTTTGCAAGCTTCAGTATTCACAGATCAATAGAGAAATGCATAAATATTAATTGCACCTGACAAATATATCGAATTTAAAATTCAGAATAATTTATTACAATCGAATGGATTTAACTTATTTTAATTATTTCTATTCTACTATTGCATACAAAGAAATTAATTATTTATATCTGATTTTGAATTTTAAATTATAATTGGTATTGTTGTATCGTTGATGAAATTGTTGGTATAATTATATTCAGATTGATTATTTATCGGTTAAATTTAATTGGAATTATTTAGTAATAAATTAATAAGTTTCTGAAATGTGCCAAGACAAATTACCTGTCATGGAACAAGTTGAAGACTGACAAGTATTTCCTCAGTTCTCCCAGTTTACCGATGCGAAGTCCTATTGTTTCTTCGTCACTGTTTAACTATGAGAATCCATTTGAACTTGTACGATAATTGATTGCTTTTCGTATTCTGTCTATCTATGGAATTGTAACAATATTTGTATCTGCATAGACTTTAATGTTGCTCTGTTTCTATTTGTTTTGCTTTTGAGTTTGTTTTGTGTCTTTTCATTCTCAAGTTTTACTCACACACAAATTCTAACGTAAACAGACAGTGAACGTGCCTTGGCGTATAGCTGTATAATTTGACAGATATAGAAATATATATATTTTTATTCGAATGTAGAAAAGGAATGGATAGAAAAATTGTGAAACGAGAGACTATGCGAGGTAGAAAAAATAAAAGGATAGAGAACGTGACTGTTGGCGGACTTGAGGATTTAAACTCTTCAGGTTTATGTTTCATCTTCGTCTATCGCTCACACCACCATCTTCACCCCATCCTTTTACCCTTCGAGGCAAATCAAACGATTTCACGCTCTACATTCTAGAGTTCTGGTAGTCTTTGAGGACTTTCCTTTAGGATTCACCCTTGTTTTTTTGCATCATTTCCACATTTTCACACTGTCACATTGAGTGAGATGAAAATGGTGATACGTTGTTATCCATGTTTGTATAAAAATGATGAAAGAAGTGTAATGTGAAATAACTTTTTAGTACAAACCGTAGTTGAGGAATTTAAACTTTCATCTGCTGATGTAACTCAGTATTTACTGATTAATTAACTGAGTCTTATTATTTATAGTTTTACACTTAAATAAAAGAAATATAAATTGTAAATGTTGTTAATATTCACAAATATTGAAAGGATAATTCAAGGATTGATTCAAGCGTTTGACTGATTAAAATACATTGATGACGTCCCTTTCGTACCATTTGTTACAAAATGGTTTGGTTCTTCCAAAGATTCTTTTAAAAATTAATTATATTCGAGATACGCAAATTTTTATTCAAGAGCTCATGTGTAATTAAAAGAACCATTCAATATTTGTGATGTATTCATTCAAACCTTTCAGGTTGTCACTCATCTGTACTGCGCGTATGTACCTATTTATTCAATTTGTAAATGCGTTTCATCAAACATACAAATAGCGCACGCAGACCTCAAAATCCTTTGATGAAATATCATGTTTTCTCGACTAATTAGTCTGAACAATTAGCATCAAACGAATCCCTCACATACAATACTTTGTGTCGTACACATTCTCCAACCTCATCGACAATAATTGAATGTCGTTTGTTAAATACGCAAATTATATTTTGAAAAAGTACAAGCATTCAAATGTGACATTTTTACTTGTTCAAGTTTGAATGGTTGATGTATAATTATAAATGTGATTTAAATTTTTCGAGTCAATGCCCATAAATTTCTTTTATAGAACAACGTTAAATAAATTCTTTACGTGTATATAAATTCACAATTTCACATACATAAATCCATTTTATTCACACTCGTAAAATCTCTGTGTGCCACTTTTACAGGAGCGTTGAGTTTTTAAGCTGCTTAAAACTTTGATCTGCATGACGCCCGCTCTTGTCCGAATTATATGTTGACGAAGATAAATGTACACACGCACATATACTATATCTATATAAATAAGATGAATCCATAAATGTAAATGAAGATGAAAGCCAGGCGTCATTACATTGAACCCATAGAAATTGATATCTATACGAAAATGCTCATACAGATAATTTTTTTTCAAATACAGCAAAACCTTACGTTGTTTCGACTTCACCACGTTACGAATTTGTCTATTTTTACAACCTGTTATCAGTCCTTTATCAAAAAAAAATGATTGAATAAGTTCACTGATTTTGTTTAAAATGAGGTCGCCTTCACTTCTCTTTTATTCTAAATTGATTCGAAGATATCATAGGTCAATCAATCATCAAATTCATCAAAATTTTCATCTTTTTTTTACTTTAGATAAGTAAAATACCCAGTGTTCAATTGTCACTCAGCAAACGCTGGAATCGGGCAGATATAAATAAAATAAATTGAACGAACGAAGTGAAGAATTGCATTGAAATTTGTTAGGGGAATGAAAGACTGAAGAGGGCTGCCTTAGAGGAATTTCATCCAATTTGCATTCATTCATTCTTCTTTCAACAAAGTAAAGTCCAGAACATCTAAAATCATTCACTTTTTTGTGTGGTTCCAATCCAATTCATCACATTTGTACAATTGTGACAGAAACAACTTTTCTGTTTATAAAATTAATAATAATTTCTTCACTTTCCTATTCTGAGGATAAATGTGATCATATGAACAAAGAAAAGTATGTGCAAATAAACAAGTCGCAGTTAATAATTCTGACCATGACAAAATTGGATAATCAATAACTCTTTTGTAAATATAATCAATACATTCATACGAAAAGTTATAAAACAATGCACGGATTAAAAAGTTATTGAGATTTCTCTTTTGTTTAATAATAACTTCGAACCAAAGAATAAAGAAAAAAATCTATACAGTAGAGATGGGTCACGTGCTATAAATGATGGTATTGGTAATGCAAGAAAAAAAGCATGGGCATAATGCCAGAGTGTATGTTCGTAAAAGCAGCGTTTGAGAGAGGGGCTGTAGCAAACTCGAACAAATAGGGATAGATAGGTTGATTGATTGGACACGCTTGTATTGTTTCAGGAGGAAGCTGAATCGACGTAACGATCCACGCCACGATGGCCAGTTGGCTGCTGAGAGCCGCGCTCCTGTCCAGCGCCCTCATCCTCGTTCGTGGTGAGTTGAGAAATTTAGAAAATTTTAATTTCCACAATTTTTATACACTTAAATATTCACATGAAAATATTTGATGTGTTCTATTCATTTTTTTCTATTTGGATATTCTTAAATGTACTCTGCGAAGCTCAATATTTTTTTTTTTGATGAACTTTATGTGATTGAATTTCACATAGTTCAATCTCTTTAGTGCTATATAGCAAAAGGGATTGGTCATTTACATTGAAAATGTTACATTAATTCTCAATTTTAGAAAGTTTTAACTGAATTCGGTCGTTTTTGAATACCTAAACGATAAGAATTTGAACTGGATGGTTTTTAAATCATGAAAACACTGTTGATGAATATAATGTTGAATTTTAATGCGAAAAGATGTATGAGAAACAACTCCAACGGATTATAATTGATCCTATAAAGTTTTATAGTTTATTTAGTTTAGACTGAAACTTATAGTGAAACTTTTCACAATTTCTCGTCACATTTCCTGGAATATTTAATGTGCTATACATGACCAGATCCACTTTAGTCGACAAGAAATAGTAGACAATTCTTCTCTGTAATCTCATATTGAAATCCAGTGATTTAAAAATCTACCCAGCCTGTTATTTATTCGTTGAATCAGCTTGAAACTTTTTTTTTAGAATCAACGTTGAACATTGAGTTTATATGCTGTTAATTTTATTTTCTTTACTTGGATGACTTCGTAAAGCATTACAAGTGAAGGAGAATAAAAACGACTTCACTGAAGTTAAATTCTTTATTGACCACTTGTCTATCCAAACATTGACCCCATTCAACCCTGTTGCCACAAAAAAAATAAAGAAATAAAAAACTTCTTGATAGATTCGTGAATGTTAATCTCATGCCAAAAATAACTTGGAGGAAATCAATAAATTAGAGATTTCTATTTAAATTATTCTTCAAGGAATTTACAACATTCTCAATTTTTTCTAAATATGAAACATTAATTACCGACAATAACAATCCAATGAACGATAAAATTAATGTCAATTACAATTATTTGACTTACATCGCACGTCTCTAAATTATCATAAGTGTTGGAATAACACACAAAGTTAGACACCCGTATTACCAAAGTAAACATTTGACATTTCCCTTTTACCAACCACAAATTAAAACTGGAATATTCATAATGAACAAAACTTACAATTTATTCCAATTAACATTTCATTTGTTCCATTACGTAATTGGATATATTCTCATTGATTAAGTGAATCAATTGGAATGGGTTCATTTACGTGGATTGGGGTTTCGTATTTCCATCAAAGGCTCCACGTGATTGAGGGTTGATTCGGATTAATGGCAGCCATTATACGTCATGCAGAGACCACGTACAAACACAATCGTACACTACACCGAATGCAAATTGGTTTAGCTCTGAGAAGACGAATAGTTTATTTATCAGTCTCAAGTCTTTGAAGATGCGACGATACATCTGGTATCAAATTGAAGCTGTTTACATCTCACCAACCTCCATGACACCTATCGCCTTGATAGACAAGTATATATATATATATATGTACGTTCTCACTACCTCACACTTTCGTATTTCCTGCCTCATCAACCCTTAAAGCCATTCTCCACCTTAATTCTCACGTACCATTTACCAAAGTTTCTGAAAGCGGTTTGCTTTCCTCCACAACCTTGAGATACGTTTTCCCACCTGACTCGTTTTCACTTAAGTCACCCAGGGGATTATTGGAAAATAAAGAAAAAGAAAAAAATAAGCAAGAAGAAAAAGAATAAAAAGAAGAAGAGGAAGAAGAAAATTTTGAATTGCACGTCATTGCGCCACGAAGCTCCTTTATAAAAATTTTACTTCACCACCAAGTCGAGACGTACCCAAGGGACGTCATACCCTCATTCTAAAGATATATTCTGAAAGACACGTGCGTTAAAATTTTCATCCACGTCTTTACACTTTGTGGCATCGAGACGGGGAAAAAATTAAAAAAGAAAAAAATTGCCATTAAATATTGAAGAAAAGAATGAAGGAATAAATGAATAAATAAATAAATGAATGAATAAATTCAAAAGAAAACAAAATCAAAACATCTCGGAATAAATTCGAGTGAATAAAAATAAAAGGTGAATATTATTTATACAATTTTGCTATTGTTACTATATTTTCATATTTTCCATTCTTTATTTTTAGGTTTTCTTCTTTTTTCATTCCAATTCTATTTGTTCTGATTTTAACGTTATTCAAATATATTCCGTATCTTTCCATATATGCAAAACTCCGGTGATGCATTAATTCATTCGATACTGTGCACGCGATGACGCTTTGGGGATGTCCAAAATTCCAAACTCGTACCGTATGTTCACTTCCTTCCTCTCTCACCCCTTCTCTCTGTGTTGATATGTGAATAATATTCGTGCATTTATTGCGAAGGATGAATCTCTATGCCATGAGGGAATCGAAGTTTATAAAGTTTCAACGTTAACGAGGTATTTTACGCGCTATTTGGTCAAGCCCCAGAGCCAACACATTTTAATATATATCATACTGATACCAAATGCTGTGTGAGTTTTCAATTCATACATTTTGTTCCTTTTCATATTACTATGTCGAATTATCTCCATTCCCATTTTTGTAAACGTTCTAAGCTTATTTCAATTATAACTTTTGCATGTGATAATCTTTCGCATATCAATCAAATTATTCGTACAATTAAATTCGTTCTCTACATACAATGGAATTATCTGCTTGTTTTAATTAACTGGAAATATTTCCACTCAAAAATATTCAGGAGCGAATAGAATTCGTAATTGAAACCGGAAAATACCAAATGAAAAGAGAATTGGAAAATAAGAATAAATGAATTCGTTGTTAAAGTTATTTTTTCATAGTATTGCAACGTCTGTGAAAAAAATTCTCACCCTAATAAACTAATTAGCAAGTTAAATTCTGGACACGGAAGAAACGAAGAAAAAAAAATGAATCGTAGAAAAGGGGAACATTTCCCAAGTGAGCAAACTCACCAAGTGAAAAGCGAATGAAAGTAACCAAGGAAAGAAAAACCTCAGCTGAAAGCTTGAAAATATCATCAATTCACAGCTAGCAACTAACTGTCCTGTGGGATTCATTCTCGTGACAGTGTATGTGAGAAAATAAAAGCAATAAAGATGGTGGGGAAAAAAAGAGAAGCATAACTAAAACGAAACAGTCAGGCTGAGCATGAGAGTCCAGTTCTAAAACATAGATGGGTTGCAAACGTTGTATTCAACGATAAGACAGCCTAGGTGGTAAGAAAATAACGTACCCGTGAGGCTGATTCGCTACGCCAGTAGCACCTTGGAGGCACATATAAACCAGTACGAGCACGAAAGTCGAGTAAAACGGCGAGAAAAAGCGAAGGAAAAAAAAAATGGCAGAGAAAAAACGACGTGAGTAGATTCGACTCGTGGATAAAAGTGAGAAGGTTGCAAAGAATAGAGTGTGTATGATATAAAACGGGATGAATGACACGAAAGAAAGCGAAAAAGAAGAAAAGACGGGGAAAGCAGGGGGTTAAAATGAGGAGGGTGAGATGAGGTCGACGACGATAAAGCTCTACAGTTCGTTCGTGGGGTGGTTTCTTAAAGATGCGAGTTGGTGGCGCACTTGTTGCACGACGAGACGAAGTCGTGGATGGAGTGATGGTGGTGCGGGGGATGAAGGAGATCGGTACATAGTAGCGAATGAAATCCAAAGGGTGGTAAGGGGTGAATGAAAGTGGAGGATTGGTTTACCGAGGGAAAAACCGACGACAGCCCACAAACGAACGGAAAGAAAAGGATGATGGAAATGTAAGAAAGTGGAAGAATGAAAGCGACAAGGTTAAGGGATGATGTGTTGTTTGATAGGGGCTGATATAATTGTATGGTGATTTTTATGCATTCTGGTACATTCGAATTCAATTGGGGGAGGTGATTGGCCTATGATTGAAGATCTGTATGAAAAATTAATACACTTGTGAGAATATTTAGGATGACTGTAAAGCTTGGAGATAGGACATGACATATTTTATGATAAAATTTAGTCAATAATGAGACTTTGAGAATTTTTTTAAACTTACAATCACACGGTCGTATATCCTACATTTACAGAGACGAAATGTGAGAATCCAATACGATAGTGTAGTATTTTGTAATTCTTTGTCATAGTTCACTTTTTTATTTTTTAAAAGTTTAACGAATTACAAACAATTCTATTAGAAGTTCATCCTCAAAGACGACTTGGTCAAATGAAAAATAGTTCGATGTTTGCGTTATTCGACGACGAATTCGAATCGTCATAGACTTCAATTGAGGATGCATCGAATTTCTGAGATCGGACTTTATCATGTAGTTCGCAAAGGAAGAAATGTAACGTCAGTTTAGTTGGACACACTCCAGATTTGGTCAGAAGTTTTCCAAGTAAAACTTTTTGTGTCATCCATCCAATGTTGTCGCGTTTTCACAGTTTTGAATCGATGTTGATACTGCCAAGTTCGTTCTGATCTTAAGTTACATTGCGGTTCCATTATTAACATTATTGATCTCCACATCCAATCAACTGAATAGTTAAAAATTTAATGGAATATTGGAGCAGTCTTAATTGTCCAGTTTCAAATCAACGAGTGAAAGACAAAATTTTTTTCTGAAATCAATCGATTTTCTCTAATTAAAATTAAAATAAAACCAAAATTAATTACCAGTTATTGTAATTATTTATGTGTAAGTAAAGAAG
Source organism: Meteorus cinctellus (assembly GCA_030523045.1). Taxonomy (NCBI): domain Eukaryota; kingdom Metazoa; phylum Arthropoda; class Insecta; order Hymenoptera; family Braconidae; genus Meteorus; species Meteorus cinctellus. Next base: position 299,630 of record JAPYZF010000119.1, read on the forward strand.
TAAATAATGAAGTCAAAGTATAATGAAACTTTACAAAAGTGTGCAAAAAAAAATTGCTCCATATTGAATTCGTTGTCTTTTTACAATTTCTCCATGAAAATGCTGTGCACATTCGCTTTCACGGTACAAACCGCACACTATCTTGACTTTCGTGCCCGTATCGCACTTGCCGTTATTTATTTTACGACTCTCATGAACGCATCGAAGTAAATATATACAACACAATATGGCTGTGTACAAAACTTACCAGAAGTTCATCCATTTATTGTTTCCACTATTTACCAAATATAATACATTAAAAGTCATTGATTTTTCGTTTCAATTCGTTTATTTTTCACTTCGCTTTATTTACTTTGTTTTTTTTTTTTACTTTTTCAATACACCGTTCTCTGTCCGACTCTCACCGATCTTTTTCACTTTGCCCAGGAAGCCACTTGACTCTATATCTCTAGCTCTGCACTATCCAAAAGCGGGATATCCGATTGGAAGTCGGTGCGATTGGATTGTACCTTTTGGAATGAAAAAGAAAAAGTTAGAAAAAAAAAGGGAAGAAAAAGCTAAAGGGAAAAGAAATGAGAAAACATTTATCGCTCCCCTCTGGCCGGTGACTTTCAAAGCGCAATTTTTACGTTTACCCTTGGGGTTATGTTGCGTATAATTCAGAAGTGAAAGCAATAAAATCTGGGAATTATTGAAATTCTATTGATTTATATTGTTTATAGATCAAGTGGATGAATAAATATTATTACACATCAGTTGATTCAATTGTGATATTATTTATGACACTAAAAATATTTGGAAATAAATAAACTGGAAATTCTATTTTTCAAATGAATTTAATTGCAAAAAGCAATCCTGCAAAATAACAAATTGATAACAATCAAATATTCCAAATGTTAATTATTATAAAAAAAATACCTCACAAATTTAGTCGAAAATTTCAATAATTGTGTCTGTAAATATCTAGAACGTAGTGAAAGGCTGGTGGAAAGTTAATGAGAACGTTTTGATGATGTTCAACAACTGAAAAATTATTATATGATACAAAACAATTTCAATTGAACATAAACATTCAATGACATACATTAAATTCATGTATTCATAAGCGAAATTCATACATATTTGAATATGTCGTTAGATGAAGCAGCAATTAGAGCGAATAGTACAATAGCCAATGAATATTCCATTCACTAAGTTCACTAACTCTAATAAGTCTACAACCAATTCAAGAATTAAACCAAGAAACCTTTAATTTCATTCGAAATAAATTATATTCATAACAATAATTTAATTCAAAATCTCATCAACAAATACACAAAATTTGTAGCCACAATCCAATTCCAAATATCCAACAAATACAAATGGAAATAAAATTACAAATGAACATTCTCCATTAATCTTTAACTCTCAATATTTCCAGTCAAATTTCAAAGACTCAAAATTTGTATAAAACATGAATAACTATTATAAATAAAACTGTAATAGTTTTATTATAAAAAACTCTTCCTACCTCCTACAAACTCAATACACAATTGATAGAAAAAAAATACATAATTACTCCAATTAAATATTTCCAATAATTTTTATTAATTATCATACAAACATATTTAATTATCATACTCAAAGATTGATCAAAACATTATATTTGTCTCAATATCCTTCAACACAACAAAACACTCTACATCAACACGACAATAGTCGTACGCATAGCAATAACACATGCACAACATCCACTACAGGAAAATAGTGAATGAGAATTCACAGAGTGTGCAACTTTGCACCTAACAACACTTGTTTCCATTTCAAGCTTAACACCACTTCAATAAATAATATAACCTCCTCTATATTCAAGTTAAACTTTATACCAGCCCTTAGAAACTAGCCAACCTAACTACACAATGTACATAGACATATTCCATGTGGTATAAATTTCTCATATGCACCAGGTATTCATTATGCTTCCTCTCCTTTTCAATTACATCACAATTATAATCAGGATTAATTAAAGTACTTTCATAACAAACAAATACTTTTGAGTATAAATATTTTTCCCTTTTGTGAAATAGCAAAGGAAGATAAAAAGTAACAATGTATAGAATTATTTTCAAGTTTTGTCATCCTCTGTATCTCTCACTCATTTCCATACCCCTTCAATCTGTATGTGCAACGCACACCCTCATCACTCCTCTCCCTCTGGACCCGTCACCACAATACGAAACGTTGCGTTTGGTGGCGCGCATTGTTAACGCGCCTCGTTAAGTTCAGTACGTGGCTATTCCAAATTAGGACACGCTGCCAAGCCTGCGCGCACGTTTCGCGCGTCACGCCGGAAATCTGACGTGACGCTGGTGGCACATTATTGATTTTGAGATTATCATTGCCTCTGTGCTCTACATATTAAACACAAGATATAATAATTGTACATTTGTATATTTATATCGTAAAATCATCAACAATTTATTCAATTTATTTCTTTTATGTTGATCGTTTTACTTTTTATCTTTCGCTTTTTTTTTTTCATTCTTTTTGATATGGTCACAAAGTTGTAGAGTTCAATGACGTTCGAGCTTTATACCGTGAATTTCCATTAGCCAGTTTCTGTTGAATCAAATGAAAGAGTAGAAAAAATTGAGAAAAAAAAGAAAAGAGAATAGGAGGGGAGAAGAAAAAAAATAAAGTTCTCAGTTCAACATTGAGAATAGCTCTGCCAAACCCTCGTAAATTTTTTCACGCTACAATTTCACTCAGCTCTATCTCCTTTTGTCTTTCACTTTGCGTCGCACTTTTTCCTCTCGCACTGGCGATAAAACAGCTTCGGCGAATAGCCAAGAGAGTTTTTCATTGCTGTAAAGTGAAAGACAGAAAATTAACTACCAACGTCCATCAAATACATGTATATATACAAAAGTTTATATATAATAAATAAAAAAAAAAGAGAGCATATTTATTCCATTATGTAATGTAACTACTTTTTGTTATTCAATTTTATCCGTAAAATATTTTTCCGATTTCAATTGCTGGAAATATGAAAAAGTAATGAATGAATGGACATTTTTTCTGAACGAGAAAAGCCAAAGAAAATTTTGAAAATAAATAAAAACAAAAAGTATAAATAAAATAAACATCTGCCATATTTCAACTTTTTTTTTGCTGTACGTTCAAACGTATACATTGAAGTAGAGTCACAGTTTGTGGAAGTTTCGGAAACTGTGAATGAAAAAAAAGTGTATAAAAAAATGAATAAAAATTGAAAACAGACAAAAAATAAACGCTGCCGCAAAATAAATACAAACTGGGAATGACGTGACTGGAGCAGACAGTACCCAGTGACAGATACGAAATGGGAGATGCGAGTCAATGTGACGTGACGGCCATGCGGTGACCCATATTCCTCTCGGGGCACACGAACCGCGAGGGAGGAAAGCAATAAAATATAGAGAACAGTAGTAGAACAGAAAAATGAACGAATTCACGCGATGCATCGGGTCATTTTGACTGCACGTTTGATATGCGTTCAGAAGACAGACGACAATGATATTCAAAAAATTGTGCATGCATACATAAAAGCGTCAGTGGAAAAGCAAAAACGAAAAGAAGACACGAGAAAAAAAAACCAAACCAAAAAAATATATTCGAAAATAAAAAACGCATTACTGTGTTCAGGACAATTAACGCCCGTTAACTGTCGTGGTTGGATGAAATAGGGAGTGAATAAAGACACAATTGCGCGCGCAAGTACAAGATTCAAAGAGTGGGACGGAAAAAAAAAACGTTAGTGAAAAAAAAAAATGGCGCATCCTGAATGTGCGAATGGGGGTGGCGCATTTCGTGTATATATATAAAAAGAGAATGACGAGGACAAGCCCTGGACTATTCAAGAGCTCAAGGGATGAAAATACCTGACCCAGCACGGCTTTATTTCCCCCTTTTTTTTTTTATATATTCCTTCTTCACCCCTAGTTTCAATGTAATATATATCTGTATGCATATCTATATATGTGTACAGTGTTTCTACACTCTGTACGGGTTTTTCGTGTACGTGCAGACACGACGTGGAAAACTTGGTTGAGTTAGTCCCCACGAGTGCTGTCAATCTTCTGTGGAAACTTCTAGCGATTCAACGTGGCCGCGCTATGAAAAAAAAAAGAAAATGTGGCTGGATCAAAAAAAAAAAGAAGAAAAAAACGTTCTCAGTATTGTTCATCGCCTCGCGTGATATCATTCTACTGGGCTTACCACACGTACAAACTATAATTTATTTTACCTTCGGTCCAGGCAATTCTATTCCTCTCAGTTTAATGGTCTAATAAAATATATTACCTTAATTCATCTTATTATTTATCGTTATTTCATACATATAGGTCAATGTATATTGTGAATAATTCTGTAAAAAAATATTAAAGTGAAAATATATTAATGCATTTTTATATTTTTAATAGTTGTAAAGAAAATTTCTGTTTTATATTCCCATTTCATATGGCAAACATTTTTATTGTTTTGTTATCTGAGTGGATTTGACTGGACAAATAAAATAAAATAAGAGCCACTATTTTTTTTTTGCTTTTCTCTTCTATGAATCGAAATTATTCCACGAATTAATACACTGTCACTTTATTTTTCTTGATCTTATTCAGAGAATGTTCATGGTGTCAATTGAGCTTATTTTATAATTTTTTCTGCCATTTTTCTTTTTGTGTATCTGATCCCCTGGGTGAAATTGAACATTTTTTTCATATTGTCAATTCATAATGTTCTTGCGATAATGTTACGACAAATGCCCGAGTAATCTCTAAAATAGTAATGGAAAATCGCAGAAAATATAAAGAAATTAAACTTCTGAATCTTATAATTATCATTGACTTTCTTCATTCAAATTGACTCATTTCAATCGTCATTAAAACACTTCTGTCACTGTAATGACCTTTGTCAAAAGTTTTTATTTCTTCTTCATCCCTTAATTATTCCTTTCAGACAATGATAATTACTTCGAAAATTCTTCTTCTATTTGAGAATAAAATAATCGGCTTCATAGCTGAATCTTCAAACTTTGGATTGTAGACAATTTTACAAAATAATAAAACTGTGGAGGAAAAAAACATTTCCAACGTTTCATCAATTAAATCAGAACAAAAAAAATGTTCTTTTAAAAAATTAAAATCCTTTCAAAGTCTATTAACGACACTGATCTTCACTTTCTCCACTAATCTTTAGCAAAACTTCGTTCTTCATAATTCTGTAACTCCGATAAAAGTGAATTGATGTCAAAAAAATTATTCTTTCTGATCAAATTGCTCTTCATCCTCAATTTCTTCTCAATCATTGCGAATATTTCTCAAAAACAAATTGCAAAATAAATGAAAATCGTGAATATACATTGAAATATATATCAATTCACACAAATTCACAATATATGACATTAATTAATCGAAAATCCAGCGCTTTGATCAATCCCAATTGTTGTCGACAAATCAAGAAAATTTTTGTACGAAAAAAAATCCTCATACATAGATATACCTTCACCCAAGCGGCAGCGCTTTTCAAATGGATGTGCAGGTTAAACAGGGGTTGTTACCCTATAACGAGTATCGTGGGCCCTTCATCCCAACAGTAGTCACAAAAAGATAAAAAACTGAACGAATGCGTCACTCACCCGCCTCATCGGACTCTCAATCGTGGCGGTCGCTAACTGCGCACCGTTTGACATGGAAATTTGAAAAAGAAAAAAAAAACCACTGAATGAATGATAAAACCGAGAAATAAATAATCAAACGCTCCCAACTCTCATGCAACACACACACACACACTAATATACATAGCTACCCACAGTTATGAATAATAAAATGGAAAGAGTGGGAAAAAAGTATTTAAAACGATGGAACAAACGTTTCTGAAAAACGATTCAAATGCATTCGTTATAGATGCAACGAGCTCAAAGTATACAAAATGAGAAATGTGAGTGCACAAGATGAGGAGAAAAAAATTTGACAACTGCGTAGTCACGTCACAATTTCGTGCTTGCAAACGAATGGAAAAGGAAAAAAAAAGTTAAAACAAAAATAGAAGTAAAATGCTCTTTGTGGTCTGAACGATACGACTCAGCTCTCGAGACATAGACGAGAGAAATCGAGACGGCATGATGACTCTTCGATTCTTCTCTACATCCCACATATATATATATATATGTATGCACATATATATATGTATGTATAGATCTAGTTCTTTTCCTACTTTCTTCACCATGCGCACGACGTTCTGCCCTCTTCAAATTTCTTCGTTCTGTCGTTCTGGCGTTGTCGTGAAAACCGTAATTAACTGGCGAATGCTTTTCGCGTTAACGACAGACGGCGCCGAGCAATTTAACCACCCGCAGCTTTTCTACTCCCTCGCACTACCTTTTTCCATTTCTTATTTCACTCTTTGCCCATCTCTTCGTTTTTCAGTCTTTCTCCACTATGAATTTCACCAGGTAACGCTAATTGCGCTTCAGCTACGTTTTCTAACAACTTCTTTCGTATAATTATGTTGTTTTACAAACGATATTTAATCAACGTTAAATTGATTTCAAACACTCTCGACTTAAAATTATTGCGCAAAAGATTCACGAATTATTCGTGATAAATATTTATGAGTTTATTTATGTTTTTATTTCATTTAATTACCATCAACGTAGATATCATTCATTATTTTTAATTCTCTATCACAATCACACGAACGTCACAGGGTTGAAAAACCCTTTAACATTATTACTTTGAAGTAAAATTTCCTTCACAATCCCAACAGCTTTCTCAGTAATGATAATTAACTTCAATGTTTTTCATCAAAGTATTTTTTTCAACAGTTTGTCTTCTGATTCATCTCTTTTGTTTCGTAAATAATGTCTACTCCGTTAGGATGCAAAGGTGAATTTTAATTCTCAATTCAATCCAATGAAGATCAGCACTTTGTCGGTATTGAAAAGAAGTGAAGTATCAAAAAAAAATATGGAAATAACAACAGGGAGTTTAAAGTAGACAGATAACTGCATATGCATACACATATAGATGATATACAAAGGGTACAAGCTCAATTAGAGTGTTCAAGGGGACAAAAAGCTCTTTGGTGATGACACGACGCAACACTTGACAACATAAAACATTCCCATACGCCACCACCATAATAATAATCAAATTGGCAAACAATTATTGACAATTAAAATGACAAATCCAAATAAAATGAAGATGAAGAATCATTTTTCCAATAATATTATCAACGAATCCAATTCAACAAAAACATATGAAAAGCTTTTGATATGTTCTGAATGCATACAAAAATAATATCGATAATAAAATTCCATTGAAAACATTTTTATTTTACGATTATAACCGCCTACATTTTATTTATGGATTCCAAAACGTTTTACTCTTGCGCAATATCGCTCATAAATCCATACACACAAATACACAATCACATATACATACACATTTTCATATATGACTTTATTAAACTCTAAGGTCGACTTCAAACGCTCCCCGAATTTATTGAATGCATGAACACATTTATTGACAGTAACTAACAAATATTCATTTCAATATAAAAATACACACAAACATGAAAAGCTTTTGATATTTTAATAAAAACGAAGCAAAATGAAAATAGTCGTAAAAAAAAAATTGACATTTGAGTAATACATTCTAAAATGATCAATAAAAACTGAAATATCAACGAGGATATTTATATATATCTTTATTTATCTTCATCAACAATTTCATTAATTCATTTGCAAATGTTTCATTTTCTGTTAATTGAATGGTAGGGATGGCTATATATATATATATACTTATGCATAATCATCGCGCTTGCATGATACTTGAAAATAATAATGACGTTAATTAGCAGTTGTAATTAACTGTGTGAAATATATTTTCAACATCAACAAAATATATAAATAAATGTTTTCAGTGCGTACTACACACACGCGAATATCACAATTTTCTTGCCTTTGGTTTATTATATTAGTCGTTTAATTCTATTATGCTTAAACAATGAAAATACGTTGCATGTGTGTTGAGTTTATATATATACACACGAAAAACATTCACGTTGAGACTTGTTGGCGACGAGACTAAGGAGACTGGTGCAACTCCACTTGCGTTGAGCGCGACAAGTTTTCGCTGACTCAGTCGTGCAGTGAGGGATGAAACACTCGGTAATACAAAGCGCGCTAGTAAAGCACGGAACGAAAGTAAGGGTAAATGGATGAGGAGGTAGAAGTGAACGGGAATGGGAATAGAATTGAGATGATGGTGAGGGTTAAAAGAGAGGAGGGTGATTAGGCTGCAACGTCACGCGAAAGAGGGTGGTGTATGGAGGGATTTGAGTACACGCAAGGGCATCGCCCTCAACGCGTATATTTCATCCAGTCGATAATTACTACAACCACCACTTTCGTATCGTTCATACACAGCCAATTATTATATTTCAATTAACATCTACAGAAGTGTGAAATAAAGATTTAAAATATTATGGTAAATTGAGAGAGAAAATATTTCTTGTAAATTTTATGGCGAGGGAAAAAAGTTGTGAATTTGACAATTTCAATTCGTCATATTTATCAATAAACAAAATAAAAAAACACCATAGGATAATTATTGTTGCTGAATGTACACCTTTATGTCATTCTAAATTTTAGAGTGAGATACTAGAAGAGAACTTTCAGAAAATTCGAATATGTTACAAAGTTGGTAACAAAAACGATGTCATATTTTGCAAAGCACAAAATCCATGTGATTGAAACTGTCACACATTTGAGATGCATCAAGGGAGTAGTTACCCTTTTTCTTCACTTTATGTATAAATACAAAAAAGTAAAATATTCATTCTAGAAAGAAAAAAAAAAAATTCTACGTCTTTTTATTTTTCAATCACTCACATATACAAAAAAAATTCAAAAATTCGTGAATTCACTCAGTCAAAGCTGTCAAATAACTCTCTTGACATTTCACTTTGATTTCACACTCGCATATCACAAAGATATAAAAACTATTTTTTCAATTTATATATATACAATAAAACTTTGTCTGACAAAAGCGAATAAAGTTTTATTATCCACGCACAACGTCGCTCTTTGGTGTTACGTCATAGAAATTTAGATATATAGAAATAAAAGAAGAAATCCCCTATGTATGCATACATGACTGTCAAACTCGTCCGAGAATAATTCACACGTCCAGAGGGTGCTGTAAATATTCATTTCACTATGTAGATGTAGTATAACACCAAGTGGTGAAAGAACAGAGCGAACGTTCATAAGTGGTGTAGTATTATATTTATATTGCAACGATGGTGTGGAAAGTGTCGCTTCGATCGTCGTTAACCCTCTCCTCATTTTCATCCCCTTTTTACTCCTCATTCGCTGCCATTATACCAATATACATACACCTTCATCATTTCCCTCCTGCTCACGCCTCTCCCGACACATTTAGCACCGTTCCGGTGAATTTAATTCGCCTGACGTTTCGCGGTAGGATTACGTGCTTTGGGTTTTTCGACCCGCGTTCAACGCGCGGCTGTGACCTGACGATGGGATGGGAGAAACCCACGAGCAGTAGTAGTGGGAAGGATATAGAAGAGATGAATACAGTAGAAAATAAAAAAAGTTCAGTGTGACTTCTATCGCGTCACCTTTTCCACCCCTCAGGGTTGCATTTAATATGAGTTGTCGATCGAAGGATAAATGTTTGGAACTAAAACATGAGAAGGAAAAAAAAATTCTACGGGTGAATAAGCAAAATGGAAAGATAATGGGTAGTGGGTTGGGAAGGGAAAGGTTATGCACAGCAGGGGTGTAACCGCGTGGGGGTGTGGAAACCGGGGGATTTTGTGTTGAGGTTGAAATTAGTGATGGTTTAATTGGGCGCGAAATCATTTCCGATGCCATGTACGGATGTAGTGGTCGAATAATCATGCTAAAAGCTCGTTTAAAAGAAAACCACCCCTTTAGTTATGAAACTACCTCTTCGTTGTATATCCCTTCAACCAACCCCTTTAACTTTTACTCTTTTTTCTTCATGCCAATCACTTCACATTTTTTTATGTATTCGAGTTCAACGCAAACTCTCCAATGTGAGTGAAATGTGCATGTATGAATTCTATACTTGACTTTTTCGCATGACGGTTGACTTTTTACCCGTCATCAAATATATATATATATGTGTGTATGGCATATGTGTGTATGTGTTCACGTGCATTAACAACCAGCGATCGATTCATCCGGTAGCGCTCGACTTATTCTCTTTCTATGGGTGATCGTTGATTGGTACTCTTGTGAGAAACAAAAAAAATGGACGGGGGATACACTGCGCTTCGAGATGAAGTTCATTAAAATGGATTACGATAGATACAGGGGGATGATTGCAGTATTGTAGGGGATAAAGTTCTATTCTTCATTTCCTGATTTTGATACGTGACATTTTATATACTATTAGAAAAAAACGTGATGTGGATTAGGGTTTTTGGATTTGATTAGACGAGATTTTGGATTCGAATTATGTCTGAGATAAATTTTTTACCTGAATATCCATTTTGTTGTATTTTTAATGAAGAGATTGGTTTGGGTTTGTATTGCTATGGAATTTCTTGAGTCTATTGATAAATAGTTGTTTAAGTTTATGCTTTTTTAGGGAAACAAAAATTAACAGGAAGTCAAAATTAAACCCCGCAATGAATTTTCTTATTATAAACAAATTATTGAAAGAGAAATTTTCTTTTAATAATTTTCAGGTATTTTCTTTTAAATAATTAATGAAAAATCTTTAACAAAGTTCTAAAAATAACGACGTTTAATATTGAGAAGATAACTATTTATTCATTTCATGATTCGTTTGACGTTGCATAAAATTCTGCCCTAGAATTTGATTGATTGAAAAAGAAGAACAAAAGTTTTGTCGTTGATTCAGTTACAGTCTGGTATGGATACATTTTTTATTGATTTGAGCACATAAATCATTTTAAATTTGATTCAATTTAATTTCAATTCACGGGATGACGTGAAATTATACTAAGGATCAATACACATCGTATCGAATTCGGATCTAATGTCTGAGACGAATCCATTGAATTGAGAATAAGGATTCATCTTCATGGATCAATTCACCTAGAAATATCTAAAGAATAAAATGATAAAAATTACTTTTTGTGCCTTACACAATATTACAATTGTCAATAATTATTATAAAAACACAACTTTAATTCAGCACATATCAATCAATCTAAAATTGTATTTCAAATAAAAATTTATGGTATCAATTGAGTATCAGAAAATCAGTTCAAGTTTTTCAGTTCTTAATGTTCCACCAGAGTAATCGAATTTTCCTCTTCCTCTTTCTTAATTTTAGATAAATCTACACTTCATTTAATCTCTTGTTTATCCTAACAATGTAAACAAACAAATATTGCCAGTCACAATTTTATAAAATAAATTATCACAATTCAAGACGTCAATTTCTTCCAATATCACAGAAACAATAACAATATCAGAAATGGTTAAAATGGGCAATAAAACGTTCCAACATTCGAAATTAAAACACTTAATTCCCCAGAAGTTTGCAATAAACGAAGATGTTACCATTACTTGAAGTGTACAATCTAATGGAACTAAAACTGTCGTACAATTTCTATTAATTTTGAAAATATTCCCCATTTTCTTTTGTTTATTTTTTTCTCTTCTATTCATTTAAATATACGTCATTATAGATTCTGATACCAAACCGCAATTACGTCACGATAGAACTGCTTCGCTTCATTGCTCTACCGGTGTCTGTTTACATAAATTGACATTCGTTTACCAAGTGGTTGCAACTTGCTCGAGGCAAACGTTCTAATAATTTGTACACTTGATAAATTAATTGCGCTAATTGACATCGATTTAATAACAGTTATTAAGAGAAAAGCGACTAAATTAAATAAATGATAATTTACACACGTTTGTGTGCATATGAATATTAAGCATGTATATATCGAGTATATGCGACAGGGAGAATTACCTGCATATAAACATAACATTCATCGTACATAGGCGTGTGAATACAAAGCACACAACACACTTACCGTACGTGCTTATGTATGTGGAACCTTGTGCGCCAAATTGTATTGTCTACCGATTGAATTTATTCTCGAGGATTTGCAGCTGCTGGCACTTTTACGTGTATATATAGCTAATTGTATAGCTGAATTTTCGAGGAGGTGTGTCAAGCGACACCGAATATACACGAAGACAAAAAGATGGAAACAAAGAACACGGAAGAAAAAAAAATATCCTCATTCATTTGGTCTATAGAGAGTGGATTTAATGCCGATCTTGCACTCTTTATTTACCGATGGAAAAAAATTGTGGTGTCATTCTCACTTTTCATGTGAAGTCGATGGATGGAGATTTATTTAGAGCGAAAGGATATAGTGCAGGCGTTGTATGAATTTTTTTTTAGGTTTGATTCTTTTTTTTTGGGAAAGTTCTTTCATAGTGATATTTTTTTTTTCGTCCAAGTCGACACTATTCATCTTTATCTTCAAACTCTTTTGCACACATTCTCTGTCATCGGTTGGGAGGATTAAACATTGTTGTCAGTTTTATTGTTATTTATTTTCTTGTGTGCTAGGAATATGTGAATGTGGGGTATATGTGTGAATGTGAATCTGTATGGGTGTGTATGAGGAATAATAATGAAAATGAATATCATTGAACCTAGAAAATTGTTCGAATTTATCAGAGTATGTTTGAAACATTTTTAATTAAACATTTTCCAACACACTGTGATCCACATGAGTGACATAAAGGTGAATAATGAGAATACTGAAGTGAATTTGAAATATTTTCGTATATATTATGTTCATAATTTTGTTTTTATTTAAATTTTTATTACATTGTTTCGATTTTTAATGTGAAAAGATATGAAATATTTTCATTGATATTTACACTACTCTGCCCTTTTTTTTCTAATTATGCACTAGAATTAAAAACAAATTTTTTAATGTGTTTTTCGCATAGGAATGAAACATTGCAATTGATTTTATTATATAGAAAAACAGTGAGCAATTAATACAAGAATAATTTTAATTTTTCCCTTTCATCATAAAACAGAAATACAAAAAAGTTTTTCACTGTTCAGAAAATAAACTAAATACGATACAAAAAAAAATAGTTAGATGAGCAATAGAAGAAAATAATATTCAAAGTAGATTAATATCATTAAAAAAAATAAGAAATTCACGATGAATTCAAACTGTTCGGTCTTTCTTAAAAAATACTTCACCAACGCTCCAATAAGTGATTATAAATTATACATAAAAGTTATTTTTCACAACTTTCGTCAGAGTGCCATTGAAAATTTCCAAACTGCATTAATCGAATAAATAAATTCAACACAGAAGAAAAAAAAAATTCAATAACATAAATCCACTACTATAAAAAAAAAAGAGAAACAATAAACAAAAGAATGAAAAAAACATTTCCCACATTCTTCTCATTTATAGTCCACCAATAGAAAATCATAAAAATCCGAAACCCCTCCAATTAAATTCAATATCAATCAACATTGAAATTAATATATCCCATCAAAATTTTTCCCAAAATTCATTTCAAATTGCGAATCAAATTCAATTAACTAAATACATAAATATCTATCCATTCACGTTTGGTTCATAACGATTGGAGAACAGAACACAACATCAAAGTTCCCTATCAAAAAATAAAATCTTCAATTCGATATCATACACATCCACATCCTCCCATTAATATCCGCATGTACGCGCACACCCAAATCCACAAACATCCACCCAGTGTATTGTGCATGGCAGTATCGAGGCCGCAGATTGACTGCGTGGCTGCCGATGGCATTCAACCTATCTGTTGTTATATACCATTTATTGTCGAACAGTACAGGCAGAAAACCAACTGTGAACTCCCTCCCCCCTATTATATACAACGCGTCCCCCGAACTTCATCCCTCCAATCCTCTTTCAAAGCTTCAATGCACTATGGATATTATTTCAAAGCGAGTACGAGATTGGTTTCGGTACGCTTCTGATGGCATAGCGTTAAGTTTCCTTATCATAATGGAATCGCGTTGGTAGGATGTTGGAACTGAGGTTCCTACCGGAAGGGTGCAACAGAGGTGTATGGAGTGTAAGTGAAGGGAGTGTATGCTGGATGAATGGGTTGTGTGTTGGGATACTGCTGCAAAAGACATCCAATGCATCCCTATGGACAGAAGACAAAGCTTCATCCGTCTCTCAGTAGTTCATTCTTGCATCAGATCTCTCACTCACAATTTTTCCTCTCTCTCGTCTTTTATCATTGCCGCATCTGATATATAAACCCGTCGTCATGCGTCGTAAGGCGTTCAGGTGAACGTCATTAACCCTTAAGCTGTATCAAACGTGTTCATGCATGCACAGCTTTGAGCTTTAACTAAATCTCAAATATCCACATGACGCTGTTGTGTTGATGTTTTTATCTACGCATATTGAAATATAAAACCAGAAAATAACACAGTGGGGAGAACGTATAGCCAATAGAATCCTATCGAGCGTGGGAATATTGCACTTTATTTATTCTATTTTCATTCAAGAGAATATAAAACAAATGAGCGAACGAAATGGAATATGAAAAAGAATTATCTACTGATAAAAGAGGAGAAAAAAAATGTTGCTTTTTTTTTTATTGATATATGGATTGCAATATATCGAGTGTTAATAACGGATTAATAACAGAGTTGACTAGGCAATCCTTTTTTATTTCATATTCTGTTCCTGATAAAAAAATGAATAAATGAATGGATAAAATAGGATTGGAGGGAAAAAAAAATAATATTGTTCATGAAATGTGAAGTGTTGAGGGGTGCGAATTAAAATTTGACAGGAAAATTATGTAGGTGGAATTAATATCAATAGAAATTTTATTATTGTATCATCATTATCGTTTTTGTTATGATTTTTATTGCCATCATCACCCTAATGATTAATGACTGGGGTGTAATCTGGGCTGTTGTATTGCATTGATTTATTCTATGAGCTTCTCTCAGATATAGAACAGACGGTCAAAGGGATGACGATGGGCACCTGAATCGAACATCCTGTTAAACCGAATTCATGCTCTGGTGTATATGTCTATGAATATGTTTACGTGAATCTATCACTGTACGTATATGGTATACATACATTTGGACAATCAGTTGTCGGGGGCACAGCTTATCTAATAAATTAATCCACCTGACCCATTTTGGAACAATCAACAATCATTTAAATATTACCATGAATGTTGTTGTCCTGGTAGGAAAGAGTTGGTTGAATGTGTTCATTTTCATGACTTTGATGAGACATCCAACAATAACCAAAAATCAAACAACCAATCGTTGATATTAATTGGTGGGCTATTCATTTATCAACTAAAACTCCAGAAAGAGACAGAATAAAACACCAACAATAATACCCAATTGATTACCTGACCAAATTGTTGGAATGACCTAAAAATAGATTTTCAATCCATCAGAATTTTTTCCTATTTCCCCACTTGTTCAATTGGAAGTGGGTAAAACATAATTGATTACACTCAACATCCCTACATTCTATCACACGCAATAAAACATATTCACACCCATATATATATATATATTCTCCATATTAATATATTGTCAAGCAATGAGCGTAACATTCCAATGGTTCAACATCTATGGTGAAACACAGTGCCCTGTGGCGGGACCACCCACTAATCAATATCAACTCACACCTCAGTGCTACAAAGGGAGGCAAAACCGGAGCATCTACCCCTTTACCACTCCTATCCACCTCGCTTGCACCTCCATTATCTTCCTCTCTGTTTCTGCGTTCATACCTTCTCCCTCTCGCCCTCACTATCCCATATATCCACGCCCGACTCGTTCACGCATCTATAGAATCTACAGATATCCCCGGATAAACCCGGGCGTCCAAGCCCCCACCTCTCTATCACTACAACTCACCCTCTCAAAATCTCTCTCCCCTTTCCATCGCTATTTCAACCGAGTTACGACAGAGAGGATCGACATATAGGCTATCACCATATGCGATATCGACGGTGAATTTACAATTTAGTTTGCACAAGCGCACCGCATACCCCATCGATCTGGAATTATATGAAATTACAATATTTCCTGAGGACTATTGACACAAATACCTGTATGAATCAATTGTAGTTTGTTACTTATAGACACGAATATCTGTGGAATGAAAATTGTGCTCAACTGAATTCAATGAAAAATGACAATGAAATATCAATTTTATAATATCCAATAGTTAACCGAGTAAATAAAATTTTAATAGTTGCTGGATATATTTTTTTTCTCGCATTTATATGATGTTAAAATTCATTTTCAGAAATTCCTTTTTTATTTCACTGATAAAAGTTTACATTTCGTCAACATTTTTTTTTTCTATCATGAAAAATGAAAGAGTAATATTACAACGTGAAATAATTAATTATCAAAAATTGCAATTCAAATTATTATCATGTTTAATTGAATAATAAAGTTTGATGAAGTCTTGTCATTATTGCAATTTTGGTGAATAATCAAAACATGACAAAATTCTAATTTCTAATATTATATAACATCGTGGTTGTTTAATAATCCCAAAAAGTATTTGGCGAAAATTCAATTATTTGTTATTGTAGAAAGCATTCAATGAAGGATTCAAGTCTATTGAAATTCTAGAGCAGACAGTGTTCGTTGAGCCCGGCGTACCGTCTAGTGCTGTGGTAATAGAATTATGGTTCAGGGCTCATGGTGCACCCTAGAGAGCTCATGCTCTCAGAATATTGCGTAATTCCAATGCACATCAAATTTCAACATTTGAAAAACAAAGAAATCGATCACAAATTCAAAAAAATAAAGTTACACAAGTGTTGAATTTTTTCTTCTCGTTCATTAATTATAAAAGTTATCGTAGTGGAAAAAAATTGATCATCTACCCCATGAGATTAACAAATGATTCTGTTAATTGACGCGGAAAACTCATTAATTTTACAATAATCAACAGAAAATTCTATTATTTTATACCTGACTTCAATTAGTGTCGAATCATCTCTATAAAATCATCGAATTATTATTAAAAAAAAATTGTTAACATTCAGTATCATTTTTTATTCCATTCCGCCCATAATTTTCACAATTACATCCAACGAAATTTCAAACACACAATCCCACCCACTTCACAAACATCCCATAACCTTTCATGAATATATCCACATCCATCATAATCTCAACAACACAACAATGATGACCCAAAATTCAATCATAAACAATCACCAATTTAAATAAACAAATAAAATTATTATCTCAAATCAACAACAATTAAACCATCTGAATAATCTATCGAACAAAAACAATTCATAAATGATCACTATCATTAAAATCTCAAATATCAGTTCTACGTCGTCCCTTCCTCTATCACCTTCCTCTCCATTCTCTCCTGACCTATCGATTCCCACTCTGGTTTAACATCGAATATCCACACAAACCATAGTTCAAACTCCCCAACGCACTTACACATCCAATTTCATTATTAACAACACAAATTAACTTCGCAATAAACCCCCATACAACTTCACATTCTCCATTTTCCACCATCCCAAAAAGTCACATCATTCATCGTATTTATCCAATCAATTGAATAAAATTCATATCTAAAAAATCAAAGAACAATCTCATCAGATCGCATGCTTCCATCAAATTATTCCAACACACGACTGACCTATATTCACATTCACGAATATATTCACAATCAGAACTATCACATTGTGTGAAGATCTACATATAGAATTAATTCTGGTCTTTGATTCATCCTTCAACCAAAGATAATCATCAGCGCTCGTTTGGCAGCAGCCAACCAACTTTGTCGATCGTGATGGTCAACGAGCAGTAATTCACCGAGAACATTCAGCTTTGACGGCTATTGCGCATTGAGAGAGATGAAGCAAGAGAGAGAAGATTACAGGGTTCAAAATAACACATATATGTATATGTATATATATAGGAGTAGAGAGGTTGATCAGGGTGAACGTGGCGCGTTAATTCCGTGCAGCTGATTAATTGGAAACGGGAACTATCGCGCAAATAGCCGACAGATAAGCCAGCACCAGTTTGTCCTCTGGCAACGCGACGAACCTCTCCAGTCACCTCACTCCGATCGACCTCGATTCCTCGATCCGACGGATGTACAGACGTTAAGTCCTTTCGTTACAGTTATCTATTCGACAATTGTCAATTTACATATATATATATATATATGTGTGTGTATATTGTAGATGTGTATGTGAAGATGGTAGATATATAATATAAACCGACAATAGGTTGAGCGGATAAATGGCGGTGAAATACGATGTATTGTGGTTGCATTTTCGTTTACTGGATTTACTGATGATAAATATCATGAATGTATTGTGGATGTATGTATGTATGTGTAGGAGATTGCAGGTATGGATTTTATTCGTGTTTCAAAGTGGTTCAATCCCAGAGGGCTTTATTATTATTGGGCAAGAAGAGAAGTTTAAATGAATCCGAAGAATTTAATAATTTATGATTTTTAATTGGAAGGTCTATGATGAATTTGAGAATGTGAAATAAGGCAAATTTGTTATTGTAGAATAGTTCATATGATTTGATTGACTGATCAGATTTTTTTTAATATTTTGTATTAGTTTGTGGATTACTTTAGGATTTTATTAGAGTTTATTATGGTTGAAGCCTTTTTTTTTTATTTGATTTGACATTAGAAGATTTAATTCATTTGTGAAAGGTTTTTTGATTGTTTTTTAGTTTGGATGATAATGAGAGAAGAAAAATGAAATTTTTCAAAAATAAATTTCATTTTTGGAACATTTAAGTTTTCTTTTGATGGAATGAATGACAAGTACAACGTTGCGATAATGTTTAAAAAAAAATCGCTGAAATCCATCACAATCAAATAATTGAATTCACTGCACGTCGTATCGATCGCAAAGTTTTTATTGGACTCACTTTCAAGGAAAAGCGGTGAAAATTGCAACGTAGTATTTATGGCCACTTGACCTGAGCAATCAAATTGTGCCATAACTTCTGGAATTTTTTCATTTCCAATATGAAATTCAGCACATATTCTCTTGAATAGATTTTACTTTGTGAGTAAACAATATAAAATTAGATTAATTTTCCAATCTCATATCGACATCTCTCAATAATTTTTGCAGAACAATCAAAAAGGGAATATATCAATAACAGGTCAGTCGGACTGAAATATAACAAATAATTTCGATGTTAAAATTATTACAACTACAAAATTGATAAATTAAAATTTCCAATCAAATATTTAATAAATATCACAAACTGTTCAAAATCAATTGACTTCAAATAATCCCAAAATATTCATCAATGTCATTTGATATTAATAACAATTATTGAACTCAATATAGTTTGTCAACAAATTACCAACCAAACTCTTTTTAATTCAATCTTAATTTAATGAAACACGATTGGAAATAAACACAACGCGACTGACCTATTGAATATATAATTAGATAACTGACCTAGTAATTTTTTAATAACTGAACTAACCGATAAAATTCTCGAATTTATATCTGCAATTATACTTTATGGGTCACGCTGATTAAATTCATCTATAATGAATCGTGGCTTTAACTCGTTCCAGATATCCAAAGCTTCGCTTTTTACATAAAAACAAAAACAAATTTTCAATTTCATACGAAAAAAAATTCACATTTAGTTTGCAAATTAAAATACCTCTGATCTATTTCTCGAAGAATTTATTAATATCAAATATTTTTTGTTGAAATAAATTACCAAAATATGTTATATAAAATTTACCACGACATAAATAATTTTGAAACAGAATATTCAACAAAATCTTACAACACTGTTGTTAAACATTGAGAATGTATAAATTGTCGACGTATTTTACATAATGCGGTATGAATTACACTAAAGCCAAGAGAGAAAGAGGGTTACGAGAGGGATGTTAAAGCATGCAGCTAGAATTCTATGCATGACATTCATCTGGGTATATGCACTCACAGTAAAATTAGAACTTGGCAATGTGGATTATCGTAATTGCGGTAGCTGAGTTGAACCGCGATAAAGCAGAGGTTTAACATATATGCCAAGTCGTATATATATGAGGGTTGAATGTAGCAGGAGGATGATGGTGATGTATTGTATGATAAAAAGAGAGTAGAAATATATAAGCGACGTGAATTTTATATCGAATAGAGACAGCAATTGCTGACCATGCAATTTTTTCGCAGTAAAAATGTGATTTTATTGGAATTTATGATAAAGATTTCAATAATGTTAGCTTTCAATATTCTTTATTGTTTCTCTTCACACAGACGTGCTCATATATAGTGTGTACAGTAGGGGTGGATGAGATAGAATGAAAATACTGTGATTTATATTTTTTGTTTGATATAAAGAGAATATGAGAAGGGGAAAACCATTGATGTAAAAATTATTTCAAACATTGAAATTAAAATTGGGTGTGCCTATAATTTTCTTCAATAAATTCAAGCACTGATAAATGTTTTATATAAAGTCAATGATTTATATTATTAAAATTTTTCTTATGGCTATTTTGATATTTTATGTGTGCATTTGTTGAAATTCGATGAGATTTTATCACAAGATTTGTTCATGGCGATGTTAGAAAATTCAGATAAATAAATTTTAATAATTCATTTGTGGAAATGTAAATATTTCTTGAATAATTATTTAAATATATTGATTATTGATTGATTAATATAAAAAAGAATAATTATTTATCATGAATTGAACATAGAATTTATTGAATTGATATAATCGATTGGGTAAATGTTTTTGGACTGTATCATAAATTTGTATTTGTAGCTCATAAATTTCTTCTTGTGTATAATAAATTCTCGTCTTCATATATACTCAATTTTTCTCTGACTTTCTCTTAAATATAGAGAGCACAGTTTGTCTATTGCCATTAAGAGTTCAATATTTCTTCAGTCGCGATAACATTTCTCAATATAAAAAAAATCCTCGTCGATAATGAACAGACATTTTTCAAACGTTCTTTTCAACTTTCAGGCATTGAGCTTTGACAGCCAACTCATGTTATAAATGTGTTTGAATATATTATTTATCATATTCATACAGATGGGTAACTGACTAGTCGAGCGAGTGGTTCATGTGGTAACGTAAATTTATTTCTGTTTGAACCATCAAATTTAACATAACCATTTTATTTTAAAAATCATTAATTCTCACTAAAATTCTATTTACTCACAAAAAAGTCAAAAATCAGGGGGGAACAATTTTATATAATTAAAAAAACTTACAATTCACACATTGTGAGCTCCCCATAAATTATTTACCCATAAAATTTGAAATCCGCAAAATTCAGAGCAAATTAGCAAAATGTTCTACAAATTTTCATATATTCTTTAATTAGTAAACTCCAAAATGAATAAAAGTGTACGACACAATTCCAAATTTTACAATTCGTTCTACACTGATTATAAATACTCCAACATTTCCCTCTGTTTAAAATTTTTCCTGACAATATAAATTCATTACTTTTAATTCTTTTGTGAAACTTTCATTTATATTGAATCTCAGGTTCTTCATTTTCTTCATAATAAAATCAAATCAGCAGAACTGCATCGCCACATCCAATTTCCAGTTCTTTTCGGATTTACCATCATCCTCAATTGTGCTATAGGATAAATTAGAGACACAGCTGCACTGCTGATAACACGCATAGACACGTCCAAGTCTCTATGCATACACATCCACATTTACTATTAAATGCTCAGGTTTAACGTCACTAATTGCACACGATACTCGTGAATTTCCATGAGCGAGAAATTCCCCAACACGTTTGCCAACTTTATTTATCTATGTGCATATAAACGTACGTAGATGTGCATTCCCATGAGTGATATATAACGCTAGAAGAGATAAATTTACCAACATTATATATAAATATACATTCGAAGGATACGCAAAGGGCAAAATATTCGAAGAAAATATATTTCAGTCGTATGCAATTGCGGTCACGAGAAAACCAACAGAAAACACCGTCACAAAAATATATCCACACATTTATATACATGAAAAAAAAAATATAAAAAAATAAAGCGAAAGAAAAGTGTGAAGAAGAAAAAAAAATAGTGCAAAAACAAAACCATAGATAAAATAAGTTCGAATAAAACTGAGCATATGCTGTAAGTCTGACTATATCTCGACATTTCTACTTCTACTGTTCGGTTTACATACCGAAGACCTGGCCCGCGAGACCACTGCAGTAAAGGGAATGTATTCATGCATGGTCAGACACAAACGAATTGACAAAGTCGAATGGATCTTATATCTACATATTCACATATAGATTCGGGATTATTTATGTACCACAGGAAGATATGATGATTTATTTCCCATCATTGTATTTTATTCTTTCTTTTTTTTTGTACTCTTTCATTTTTTTTTTTTTTTTCGTTTCCACAACAAAGGTGGAACGACCTGTTCGTTTTTACGAATGACTTCCGGTCGCATTTGCCAAGTCAAGAGAGAAGAAAAACACGGAAGAAATACTCTTGTTGGCTATTAACTTCCAGATGGAGGCACTGGAGCACGCGTAAATATTTTCTCTTTTTCCCTTCGTCACGTTTATGTATATATATGTATAAATATATATATATACTTTGCTCCTCGTATTTATAAATATATATGTATAGTACAACGGTTGCATTTACGATGAGCACTTCGGGAAATGAAGTTTCTTGGCACAGGGAGAATTTCTATGCGTTTCATGTGATAGGTTAAACGGAAGAACAGTTGAGCGGAAGTACGCGCGAATTCATTGGGCGCAACCGTTGAGAATTTTCTCCTCAATTATAGTAAGTTAGTTATGTAAAAGTAATTAATAGTTAACGACAAATGTGCACCAACGAAGTCGTTGCACATCATGCAGTTGCAAAAAAAAATAATAGCTAACGAGAAAGTGTAATAAATGATGACAAGGTAGAATGAGAGATACACAGAAAGAGCGAGTGAAAATGAACCATTTTCCAGCTGTTGATTAGAAAACTTCTGGTGTCGCCTGCAATGAAACAATTTCCGTACAAATTTTCCAGATGCTCTAGTACTTCATGTTGGATATGCAATTTTACTAGCCAGATGTTTCCTATTTAGGTTAAAATATATATTTGAATAACATTTCTTATCTTTTTAAAGAAATTATTTGATGGGATTTGATCGTGAAACAAAAATATTGATAAACTTATAAATTGTTATTGAAAGTGTCTTCTTATTTGTCTTGATAAATGGACAAAATATTTTAGCTGGTGTTCATCATTTGGATTCCCGAAAAAGAAAAGAACACAAATGAATTCAGCATCGTTGCAAATATCAACTTAGATTTTTAATTCAATTCACTATAATTAACATAAACTAATTTGTATCAGTCAGTGAATTATTAAATTCCAAGAAATATTTATTGATCTTTCAATCTTTATGTATTTGCTAGTTATCTGTGGAGATGATTAATTAAATGGTTTATTCATACTGCGGTTGAAATAATCTTTATTGAATCTTAATAATTCTTCTGGATGTTGAATAAATATTCTCCCACATTCATTGTGAATTTTTTATTACCTTATGTGCAAAACAGAAGTAATAAATTAGTATTCATAGCATTTATTTTTTTTATTGCACCTACAATTTTTCTCTTTCGCATCATTACTCCAATTATTTATTAGTCCTTTATTAGTTTTTTCTTTCGCTCTTTCGTTATCGACAATACAACAAATCCACTTCTTATTCTCCCAAGCGCAACCCCCATTGAATAACAATCGTACCAAAGTCTAATTCAATTTTATATATGCAAATATATACTCTTTGTTGTTGTTTAAAAGAAACAAATGTTTTATTCTGAAGTCAATGGTCCTAACTTGTGCATTCAAGTTTTATCTTACCAGTTCCGTCATTGCTTTAACGCGGAAAAAAAACTTTGCCATCTACTCACCCCCTTTTTCTTTAGTCTTTTCTTCTTTTTCACATTTGCTCGTGCTGGGAGGGGAAAAACTTTTGGGTAAACTACGATTAACCCGAATGGATTTTTACTTCCGTCTACGTCTATCTACCCAAAAGACCTCATCGTGTATTTTTCCTTACTTTTCACCCTCATACCCAATTTTCGACCCTCTTACATCCATCTCTCAGTCACTTTCACAACTTCTCAAGCTCTTTTTTCCTCTTATATTTCACCTCGTTCCTATACGGATTCCCTCCATGATCCACCTCCATCAAATACAATCATCTCTTGTTATATTTGCCATTGCACTATTTGATATTTTGTCACATTTTCTATTCTCACTGAACATTTCCATACACGTTTCAAATTAGTCGTCGACTTATTTTCAATTGTGAAATTCGATGATTGTAATATTTTTCAAATACCCCATAAACATTTTTGTCTTCCTATTTTCTTTGCTTGGCTTCAATCTATTCGTTGCCACAAGACACCGAAACTCAACACAACTTTCTCCATACCTCACCATTCTATTGCTCATATTTTATATCCTCACCCAGCGTTTCTTCTTTTCTTCGAAGAAAATTGGAAAAGTCTCAATTTGAGTTTATCTATGCATACACGACACCACATAGCATATTATTTTACATCGAATATTGCATTGAATATCATCATATTACAGTCTATTTCATGATAATATCAAGACAGTTTAAATAATAATTCATAACTTTTTTTATGAATATTATTTTCTGCCTCATTTATTATTCTTCAATTCCCCCAAATTCGTTTCCATTTCTCCATTATAAACTTCCGAACTCACTTTTTTTCCTTTTAGCTGTAATATTATTCAAAGTATTTTTGTTGATAATGTTTGAGGCTTTGAACAAGTAATTTAAAATATTCTTGAGTTTTTCACAAGTTTGTAAATAAATTGTACTGTACTTTTTTGATGTATTATGTGCACACGGATTCAAGCTACACTACGGTTCGTTGGAGCATTTAACGAGAAGATTAATTCTGTTAAGTGACGAAGATTAAGAAATTTATCGCGGTTGTTAGCGAAAGGAAGAGCGAGAACTAAAAATTGGAAGAATGAATGAAAGAAAGGGTAGAAAAAAAGAGAAGAAAAGAAAGCGAGTAATGTTCTAACCCCTTGAGCTGGAGTGCTGCGTCGCATGAGCTCACTGCAACGCACCTAGCGCGCATTTACGATCATTAAGGAGTAGTTTATGAGTCATGGACTTGTTATACTGTATATGCACATGTGTTTATGTACTCACATACGTTATGTAAACATAGATATATCCTTGCAGGTACATTTGCAAAGTTTACTCAGAATTTATTAGCCTTTAATGAATATAAATGCACAGACCATTCTGCTGAGTTCTACAATCCATTATGTATTTATGTAACTTAAATATAATTAAATACCTCTTCTTCTTCTCAGAAAAAATAAATTTTGTGTATTTCTATTACGCTTGATTCATTGGGAACTGATTAATTTATTTATCCAGAATTCTGGTGAATAATACAAACGTGACAAGAAGTTTTTTGGGGACTTGATACTCATCGATCAATATTTATGTGATCAAATGATATTTTTCAATCAAACGAATTCATACATTCAAAATGTTGGAAATGGAATTTTTTTCCTCTCAATAATATTGATTATAACATGATATAACTATGTGAAATGTTTAATGACGTGAAAAATTGATATTAAATTGCCCAAGGAATAAATTCTCATCGTTCGTCTTCTCTTATCAATTCATATATAGTTATATACGTAGGTAAAAATCAATAATATATCCGACAAATGGAGCAAATTTCTAACAGCCGAATAACGCACGTAAAGCATGAACAGAAAATAGAAATTTCTCACCCTCACATTTCACTCATACTCCCCTGTCTACCACCCTAAATTCTCCCTCATATCCGCCTATAGATTTACGCGCGTTCAGCATGAGATTCCAAGAGGTATTACGCTTCCATTTACGTCTCGTATCGCAATATTGCGAATGAGCCAAATCGATTCCAAACGATAATATGGTGGTGCGAAAGTTTGAGAAGACGAGACGGGACGCGAATTCTTTACATATTTCTATCTCACTCCTTCACCCATGCACTCGATTCACTATATGAACGAAAGTAGGCATGGAACTCTGGAATTGTCAGCCATCGAAGCAGACTCCAGCTCGAGGGATTAACCCACGATGAAATGCATTCCAATCCCTATTTTATTTATTCTTTTTTACCTCACTCTCTACCATTCCTCTCTTCCATTTTCATTCTGACTTCTGCACTTTGTCATTTTCTCTTGCTTCCTCTTCTTTCCTCATCACTTGATATCTTTTTTCACTTAACGCACAAAGTCTTATGGATGAAAAAATTGCACAAGCACATTTTACGGATCTTCCTATTCAATTTCCCACATATATTTTATCTTTCGACATTTTATCAGACCCCTGATATTCCCCATATCAAAAAGCCCACGTATTTCCAAAACACATGTAGATTTGCATGTAAAAGCGTGAACAAAATAGAAGGAAGTACAATGTCACTCGGTGAATTTTTAGCACGAATAAGAGAAGATATGACACAGTATGAATGCAACTGTGTGTGAGAAAAAGATGAAAAGCATTTTGCAACATCCACGCTTGTCCCTTTGTCCTTTTGTCAATGGAGAATGGCAAGTACTCCCCGCATTCACCCTCTTCCTATTTATTTCTTTTCCCTCCCCGTGGTGATGCAACACCAACTGCTGCTGCTGCACTTCCATCTACCGAAGAATCTCGACAAATTTTTCCACTGGGATGCTGGGTAGTTTTCCTCGATATACACTGACAAACATCTATATACATATCACCAACAACATAACAGAAACGAAGAGATGTAGAGTGTGAGTGAGAAAGGTGTTAACAACTCGTTGCAGCAAGACAATCACTTGTCGTTTTTTTATTTATTTTTTTCCTCGGTCTTGTTTTGTACCTATTTTTTTTTTTCTTATACCACTCGGGTTTTTTGTATTGTCTTCAGTGAATGGGACACCTTCTGTTGTCTTCAGCACTATTTGTCGAGCATTTTCAAATAAAATGATCCACCATTTGTAATACATACCTCGGAGACATTTTAGTAATTATTTACTAGAATAAACATCGTCTCAAGCATTATATAAATCCATGTCAGAATTATCCATTATTGCAACAAGAACAAAGCGTTCAATGAGAAGTTGAAATCTTCGTAATTATCTCGGCTATCAAAATCATTCTGTATCTCTTCAACTCGCACGCAAAACAACAGCAATACAATTCCCTGTAAAAAAATAAATCAAAAACACCAACCAAACAGTCCAAATAATTAGAACACCAAAAAAAAAAAGGTGAAACAAAATTTCTCGTTCCACTTCGTTTTTCATTCGAAACAGAATTGTACACCATCGTGAGTTAGTAGTAACACAAAGTTTCTATTCATGGCAGGTAGTTAATTCAATGTAACCAAGCGCTGGAATTTAATGACAGCGACACACTGAACGCCCAAAATGACGTAGAGACTCTCTGTAATTAAGACAAAGCGAGTGAATGGGAGAGACAAAAGGGGGAGTGATCACTGTGTCGACATAAAAGCGAATACGGGTGAGCTATTGTTAGTTATATATTCACAACAATAAATACAGGGAACTTTACCTATAGCAGATACCATTTACACTTTCTCCATTCAAATACTACCTGCCTCTCCAAATATAGCACCACTCATGAACTTTAAACCACACATTTTTGACACATATTCACATCTTCATTTCCACAAGCAATTTTATTTGGGAATATAAAATATTTACACTCACCCGTATCCAAAGATTCATGCAAAATGAATCGTCATGGACGTGTCGTCACATGTTAGAGCTTTTACATCCCGTTGCCATAAGGTCCTAGGTGACATATTGCAATGAAGATTGGTATGGGATGCACTGCGCACGCACATGTCTAAACGACACCATGACAATGTGGTATTTCGTGATGAGAATATGATAGAGATATAAACAATGCGAGAGGCGAATGGTGTTGTAATTTGATCCTCACAGAATTATGCAAGCTCATTCGTATGAATGTCCATCATGTGTGATAATGTATTCGTCAAATATATGTTGGTCTTCATGACTATAAACATTTAGTATTACGTTCATAAAATGTGCGGTTGAATGTTTAAAAAACAATTGGAGAATATGACAACTATCAGATATAAATTTATGAGGACGTGATTTCTGCTAATGTCCAGTCATATCATTTGTTAGATAGATCTTTAGACGTGTAGATATAAAGGGAGGAGTGGCAATAGTTTGAAAAAGGGAAAAGGGAAGAAAATGGATGCGAAGTGATATCTAGAGAATTTTTCTTTTTTTTATCTTTGTCTCTTCACCTCACTTGCTTTATCATCGTCTCGCTTACTTCCTATCTGTCCTGGACAGTTTCCCAACCAGTGTGAAGCAGCGCTCTAGCACTATATGGTTATCAAGCTTGCATTCATGCATAATGCACCAACCGATTCTTGTCTTGTTCTCCATGGTACGGATGCTGTGTTGGTGTATGATGCTCTCCCTTTGCTCGTTCATTGATCGTGACTGAGGAAAATGCACGAACTCTGTATAACTGCGAGAGAGAATGAGATGAGTTTGGTGTGAGGTATTGCCAATGGGGTGTGCATAGTTATGGAGCATTGTACGGCTTTGGAGATGTATGGTGATGGATTTCACATGATTGTTGGATTCTCAGAGAGTAGAATTGTCATTCGGGTTTTATGGTTATTCAGCAGTCGTTTCAATCTTTTCTTTGCATTATTATCCTTTATGTTTCATTATGAATTCAAGAATGGTCTTGTTTAAATTTGTTATCTAATGGAAAAATAATGGACTGAAGTGTAGAAAAGATTCCAATAATTAATGTTATAATGGAAATCCGAACATATTTCATTGAAATAAAAATGGAAGTGTCTGCTGAATGTAATTTTTATATGAACATGTGAAATGTCAGTGTGAATTTTGTAATCATTATAAATTTTTCCATCACATTAAGTGAATCAAAATATTCTTATTAACAATAGATAGTTCTCTTATAACCTTCGAAACAAGAAAGAAAATGTTAGAAATTTGAACATAAATATCACGATGTCGATTGGTGAGTTGATAAATATATTATGCTTTATAAATTTTTGAAAAACGTCTGGCGTTTTCCATCTCACAGTATGCTCCATTATGTTTTTACTCTGCTATTTAATTAATGCTGCGATAAAAGCGATTGCGGATGCAATCTATATTGAGCTTCGCGCATCTCCATCGCGTATTCAATTAGATTAAGTTGGATTAAGTTATTTCTGATCATCAGTTTAATACCGCATCAGACTTGGAAGCGAATTGAGTTGCGTAATGGCAACAAATATGAATTTTGATCCATTAGCACTTACGCCATAAGAGGAACTCCAACATTTATGTGCATTTGGAATTCAGTCAGGATAGAGACGAGTCCAAATGGTAAAAAAGGGGACGAATTAAATAAATAAACCCGACGATGTCCATTACCCAGATCAATTTCAAATATTTCTCTATCTGCCTGTATCCTTGAAATAATTTTCCAACATTTTCAACTGCTTCCTTTTAGCAATTCATCAATAATTGACGTTACCATATGAACAAAATGTAATTACCAGTTCCATCACCTTCATCAATATGGTTTTTGCTAAGTGCTAACTGCTTGAGATCTTACTAAAGTACTTCCACTTTTCTGCACTCATATCCCAAACTAAATTATGGTAACATCAAATGGTTTTATCCTGAAACACTAATGTGTTATTCATATTAAGAAATTAAGACCGTAAAGCAGCTTTTGCCTTCGTTGGCTTCTGTATTCTGTTCAATTTCACATTTTCCCAAACATCTTCGAATAATATCTCTCGCTTCGGATCAACCTTTAAATAAATATTAATCCAAGAAATATGTCATCTGAAAATAAGATTTTTCTCCAGTTTTTCGTCAAGTGCTCAAACTACTTTAAGCATTTCTTAATAATCAAGTCAAGTTGATTTTTAACATTCTTTTTTTACCTCTTTTTTTCAATCATAATAAACTCCGAACGTCACGAGTATCAATAGAATGACATTCGTGAAATAATCGCGCAGATCTATTTAACTTCATTAAATTATTATTGATTTTACCATAACTCGTGTGGTGTGATAAAAATGACACTACACAAAAGTATTTTCAAATTGTAAATCAAATAATTCTAATTAGTTAGCTATCTGACATCCAAAAGCAAAACTCGAAGTGAAAGCAGTGTAACCTTCTGAAGTTCCCGCACTTGAGGCTTTAGAGAAACTTAATGAGGTGCACTTCTATGTTACCAGAAGGCGTGTACTACAGAAAAGGGAGAAGACCTGCTAATTCCTTTCCTTGCCCTTATTCTGACAATGAGATGAAAAATAGAGATGGAAATTGTGGAAAGGTCTCACTGTAATGACTGCTTCACTCTGGATGCACTCCAGGGTTGTAATTCATTATTATTCCAATTGTAAAGCTACAAATTTAAAAGAAAATGTAATGACGTTACAGAAAAAAATAGAAAAACGAAAGCATCACCAACATAGCGCTTTGAATGCATCAAGATTAATTATATTTTCATCTTTAGTTCTGAATTGATTCACATACAAACAAACAATATTTTTGCTTTATATAATGAAAGTTTATTCTTTCGTTTATTCTTTTATCCATCGATGTTTGAATAGTAACCCTAATTCCATTTGTTATTTGCAAAATAATATGCACGAATGAATTTTCAAAAAAGAGAAGAATAAAGCAGCTTACTTGGAATGAATATAGCAAATGTATCACAAATCTGGATGTTTCATATCAATATCTAAAATGTTTTTGCAGTCTCATGGAACACCATATTCAGAATTTTCCCATCATATTTATTCTCTCTAGTAAAATATAGGACAGTTTTTAACAAATCACTGATTATGGTTGATTGATTCATATGAATTGTAGTGGCTGACATTAAAAATCAGAATTTTCCTCTTTCTATCATCGAAAAATTTGTAACAAATTCATATTAATCTAAAAGTGTGTTCAAATAATTAACCAAACGCAATATGAAGAATTCTTCGTTGTTCAACATCTAAAGTTTAACATGAACACGACAACACCGGCGCCATCATAAATATTCATTCATCCCTTATTCAATTTTTCTTTCCTTTTCAATATTATTTCGAAACTTGTTCAACTTACATACTTCATTGTTTGAGCGCATGAGGATTAAGGTATTAGAGTCTTAAAATTTCTTCATCGCGACATCCTGCAGCGAAGTGGGCGGTTATTGTCAATGTAGGTCATAAAGTACGCACACACATATATATATATATTTATGTTCGCGAGATAGATATCTATATATAACATACCGTAATATAATGTTGGGATTAGTTTGGTTCAGGTGCAGAAGTAAATGAACGCCTAAACCAAATATGGATTTAAGTGACAGTTTAAATGCGTTACCACACGACTGGCACCAGATCCATATATTGCACAAGTATCGGTAGTAAAGTTGAGTGCAAAGCAAGAAATTTTCACCACCTAAGTGGATCAGGAATATGAGAAATAACTAAATGATCTATAAACTGAACATATTTGTATATTTACGACAGACATTGGGATGAAATGGTCAAAGACTAAATTTGTTTGAACATATTTTACGTCCTCGTAAAAAATTGACTGAAATATTTCATAGATAACAACAGAATTTTATAACTGAATGGTCTGATCACAATTTTTCTTTCATATTTGATTACAAATCTTGCAAGGACATTTATTTATCATCGTTATAACATAAATGATTTGTCATGTGTAATAATTCGTGGAAGCTTTGTAAGAACTCATTAAAACCAAGCTTTGACCCTCCTAAATTCCAGTCGGATGATGTATACATGAAGTGAAATTGAGGCAGTGGAGGGTTGTGGAGAAAAAAAATAATAAATATAAAAAAAATCGCTATGGGAATCGTGAACGTAACTACCACACTGATATATATATAACAGGCATGTAATGAGATATTTCCTACGCGAGAAATGAATATTTACTGGCAGTAAAGAGAGATGGCATGGGGTAGAGGTTTCCGAGCCATATGCACTATATATACATATAATGTGCATAGCGTTTGCCAGAGTGTTCCACTATCGTGGCTTTTCATGCCATATCCAACATAATTTATTTATACATCGTAATAAAGAGCGAGCACTCTTTAAAATAGCTTTAAATATTGAGCTTTTTTCTTTTCCTTACATGACAGGATCAGAAGTAATTTCAATATATTCATGAAGAATTGATTGATAGATGTAGTGATTGATCATGCTTGAGATATTTTTATTTATAATTTACTTATAATTTGTTTTGTTTTTGAATTTTAGGCCGAGGAACGGTGCTGGATAGTCAAGGACCAGTGTTGATATCCGAGCCACGCTCATCAATCGAATTTTCCAACGACACTGGTGCAATGCTACATTGCTCGGCTCACGGTAGTCCTGGTCCAAGAGTTGACTGGCTAATGGGCGATGGTTCACCTGTTCATCCAATTCCAAATATTCGTGAAATGTTAGTGAATGGATCAATGTATTTTTTGCCATTCGGTGCTGAGAGTTATCGTCATGATGTACATTCAGCAGTATACCGATGTCAAGCTTCGAATAGTGTTGGACGTGTTCTTGGTCGTGAAGTTAATGTCAAGGCTGGTGAGTGATAAATAAGAAGAGAATCAAATGATAAGTTAGATATATACTTTGGATTCTTTTTGTTGGTTGAATTGTCATTTAAGTTCCTGATTATGTGAAATTGTTTGTTTTGTAGATAAGATTGAATTCGATGATGATTATCATCATGGATCTATGATTAAATTCGACAATTTCGTTTTGTACTTCAGACTCTTTATCAGTATGAAGAATTTGTGTATAAATTCTTATACAAATATGACATGGATATATGGACTTAAGACAACAATGTTTTTGTGAGAGGGAATTTCAAATTGAAAGTCTCGAGTGGAGTAGAGACAAATTTTGGAACAGCATTCGGAATAGTAATTGGGAAATACGAATAATTTTTGGTGCTAATCAAATTCCAAATCATATTAAACGCTCATCAATCCTGCCAACTTCGATAGAAAATGTTTGAAACATACACACAAATCGCGTGAACTCTGTTCAAGTCTAATTGATGCATAAATCTGCCAAACATCACTGGCGCCAGTTCTAAAAGCTTAAACTGGCAAGAAGTGGGTATTCACCTTTTCTTTGAGAAATTTCGTGGACTCTGCAGCACTTGACTTCAACTTATCCTAACTCCAACGTGTCCCAACTGTTCCAAAGAAATTTTCCTACGTACTTATGTCAGATAAATCAAAAGAATACAAATTCCAAAGAGATCAGAATTAAATTCCGTCTTTAGCCTCAAAGCTTGTGACTGCCACCTCAACTATTTCATGAATTCACAGAAATTATAATTTTAATATATGTCAATTAGTAAATTCATTTCCTCATCTGGTTTCTTTTGCTCCTGTTTATTTGTATACATATTAATGATAGACATCAAGCATAACGAATCCAATTACATAGTTGCCACGAATGATGTATTCATAAGTAAGTACTTGCGGAATGTGAAGGATGAGGGGAACATGGGAGGGTAAACGAGTGGGTGCTAGATAAATGTCTTCGAGTAGGGCGAGAGATACTTGGATGGAAATCGCGCGCCAACTGCATTAACCATCCTCATCCTATTTACTTCTCACTTCTTCTCACTCCCTCTTGTAGATAAATTGGTCGCGTCTCATCTCTCTGCTTCCCTTCATGTATATACCACCAACACATTTTGTTAGTGGGTACCAACCATCAAGCCGATTGCCAAGATCGTGATTTGCGTCGACCAACCGCACTCGTGGATAAACGTGCTCTTGATTTCTTCTGATATGAAGTGTCATATTTTTTTTTCTTCATGGCGATAACGTGCCAACGATCACTTATCACCGTTGGACATCCAGATATTTATTGACCCTTACTCGCACGCAAGATAACGTGCCAAACGCTCGCAAAATATATTGACCAGAAGAAAAAAGAAAAATGAAGAAGATACCATAAACTTTTTATCGCGATGGCAAACGATTTTTTCTGATTATTCCAAAATAATTTTGAAGTTAGATTCGAATAATATTCAAAGTATAGTAAAAATAATATGTTTCCTTCATTTTGAATTGATTCGACCTTACCTAAGTCCCAAAAAATCGTGACGCGTGAGGTTCTACTGTAAATAGTCAAAACCCTATTTCAAATAATTAAATAACTGCATCACAATAACTGTGGTAATTATGAAAACCTAAGTAGGCATAAATAGAGAATGAGAATAAAAAAAAACAAAATCCGTTTTACAATTATGAATGCAAAAAAAAGGAAAATGAAGTGCAGGCTCCTGTCGACGCCAGCACTAATTCTCTTATCCTCGTGCTCTGCGCAGAATTCAACGAAAATTCACCGAGAAATTTTGTCGGTTAGCAAAAGTTTATAAAAGCTGAAAGGCGGTTGCCAAAGTTCTCTCAAAGCTTACTTCATCCACGTGGCGTACGCCCCCACAGACCACTCCATTCTTAGTGCTTCAGTGACTTCCAGTACCATTTTCTATATATATATAATTCTACACACCAATGTCAACTTGCAAACGTCCATTTCGCCCTCACTGCAGGTAACGACTGACTCACACGGGCCATTGCCAAGTTCAAGATTCGTATTTGGACTTAAAAGTCTGTACGAATTACCACACCATCCACTTTTGTTTTAACTCCAACCAGGAACCACATGTACATACACATGTAACCCATGTTGAAAATATGTTTGATGTATGCTGGAACAACATTTGATAGTTCTGCATGACACTAAAGAGTGAAGTGGTTGAATATAAATAAATCTTTCATTGAACATTTTTAGCAAATACTTATCAATATTTGATGAAATTCTGTAAATATTAATTCTGCAATTAGTAAAGTGGCAGTCCAATGAAACACTCGAAACTGTTGAATTTAATTATAATTTTATTTCATTGAAAGTAGTGGAATAAATCTAATTCTAATTATTATGATAAAAATTCTAAAATTAATTCTGCAATTTAATTTTTCCAGTTGTCCGTCAAAAATATCAAGTAAGCGTAAAGGATGCGCACGTACTTGCTGGAAATACTGGTGTGTTGAGATGTGACATACCAACACACGCCAAAGAACATGTAGCTGTAACATCGTGGGTGCAAGACTCGGCTTTTAATATTTATCCAGCACCCGAGAGTGGTAAGTTTTTTCTTCTTAAAAACAATTGTAATTAATAAATTGTATCTCTTTCATATTTTTTTTTCATCGCTCGTTATTTTGTTTTACAAAAGTTGTTATAATACGATGAAAATTAGTTTAAAAAAAAATAACACGAGAATAAATATATATCTGTAATGAGTATGATAATTATCAAGTTAATGAGAATTCATAATATTTATTACAGTCTTTATTTTTTCTACTCCTTTTTTTCCGTTCTCGTTAAGTAAGCAGCGAGGGTAAATTCCGTTAGGTCTAAAATTCTCAGCCATAAATATTCTCGTCGTCAAGAGATTTAATTTATAGCTTGTACGATTCCATTATAATTTTCTAATTCATTTCAAACTTTACGTAATTTTGATTATCACAATTCGCATGAATAAATTAGTTCATGACTGTTGAAAAGCTTTTAAATTTCTGCAATGGAAAGAAAAAAAAAATTGATAATCTCTCATAAAATAATTGGAGCTAAGTAGCATTCTCATTAACGATCCATTAATTATTTTTCCACTTTCGTTCGTCCAATTTTGTTTTATAATTCCTTTATGTTTGTAGGAAACATTAATTTTCCCATTTTTTCACGATAGCATTATTAATCAACTCATGGGAATGCGCTATTGAAAATGGAAATATTTTCTCAATAAAATATATTTCAAAACAGCATAAAAGCGAACGAAGATGGAAGGAAACACATGAAGAGAGTATGAGAAGAGAAAGATATTCTGCATGATGGTATATGCCCAAGTGACATATATGTGCACTAAAGTTAGCAAGTTTATAGTGAGTGACGACAAAGTATTGCATGAGCCAGATGTACCTACCATTCGTTGACGTTTATTCGAGTCGTACGAGCGTGGAAAAGTTGAAGAAACTCACGGGCAAGTACAACGGTAACGCAATGGTGTTGAGCATGACGAGGGGCAAGAGAAAAAAAAATAAAAATGCAACTGCGAGTTTAGAAATGGAAAGAAAAGGAATGGGATGAAGAGAGTGTATACCAAGCCAGAGAAAAATAAATATGAGGGGCAAAAGTGTGGAGGTTCAGACTTTTTCAAGGAACTCCATACTCACAAGGCGAACAATGTGCTATTGCAATATCGCTCCTGGCAATGAAGCAGCCAGCATTGAAGAGTGAAGCAAAAAGTGAGTGGAGCGACGAGAAGGATCACCAAAGCTAGAGTGAAAAAGAAAGGGAGCGAGGAAAATAATTCAATCAAAAGTGAATTGAGTCCTTTCATCAAGACGCAGCAGGCTCACGTCTTTTATGCATTAGAAATAAATTTATTGCATTTGGACGTCAACGAAAGCACGAAGAATTTTCCAATAACTATTATTTCAAAATTAAACTTTATAAAGTCAGTATACTAAAAGGTTTCAACGCAATTGTTCAACAAAGTAGAACCAGCAAATGAATGTGTTCATTCATCTACAACTATTCTTTGATATCAATATTCCAGCAGAAGTTCAAATTTCATTAACAGATAAATTCATCGACTTAATTTAAACATGAACGAATACCTGATGGATGAATGCACTAAGCTGAATTCAAAGAATGCGTTTGATATGGTTAGACATGATGAGCAGGGACAACTTTGGAGCTGAAAACGTGCACACTTCGGCAGAAAGAGTAAGGGTTTGCGACACAAGAGTAAAAGGGGTAGGAAAAGAGAGAGGGAGAGTGTGAGACAGTGGAAGCGAAGAGCCCACACCGCACGAACAGAAAGTGCTCTGCCACAATGCAAATTCGCAATGGCGCTCCGTTGCCTCTTAAGCGACTATAAACCCATGTTCCATTCTCTTCTCTTCCTATGATGCTACCACAGCTATGTGAATTTCTACCCTTATTCGCCCCATCTCAATACCAACCCCGCTGGCCCGATCTGTCTCGTTTCTCGTCTCTTGCACTTTCTCCTTTATGGATTCAGCTTCGCTTCAACCCAACCATTGTAGAAATAATGATTTCTGCATAAATACATACAGGTATATACCAAAATGTTGGAGGTCCAAGTCCCAACATCTTCCTTGGTTTTACCATTATGCAATACAATCCCTCTCAGTTATTATCTATTGTCGTTGGAGCAAACCAAATACCAATTGTTTTGATTAATATACCACACTGTGGTGTCTATTCAGATTTAAATGCAAACAATAATTCAACCAGAGATTCGTATTTTATCATTATAAATTTGATTTCGAATTGTTTTATCTTCCATTGATATTTATTACTTTGTGAAAAATGTGCATTGATGAATATCATGATATTCAATAATTCAAATGGAAATAAAAGAAAAAAATATGAGTATTGGTATGTGAAATGAGAATTTAAAAAAAATGTTTTTTTCCACTCCCTATTACTTACCCTCTCTCTCTCTCTCGCCCTTTCTCTGAAAATCGCATTTGCAATACATCACCAGCTAATAAACATGATGGATGATGAAAAAATTACTGAATAGCGCAAGGTTCGTGCTCACGACAGCTATTCATTCACTGCCATTGAACGAGAAGGGAATGCGGGAAAGCAACGGAGGAAATATAAGCGAGTGAGAAAAAGTGAGAGAAGTAAAGAGGGAATAGGATGGTGGAAGTCGAGTGAAAAAAATTCACATTTATTCATAGATGCAAAAAGTTTAGGTGCAATATTTTTTTTCAATTTTTCATATTTTTGTTCTTTCTTTCTTTGTTCTGTTTTATTTCCGATGGATTACTCGATTCGACGATATTAACCTGGTGCATCGACGAATATGGCTGATGATATAATAGACTTTTGAATCATTGACGATGGTGATGGGTGGTGGTGGTGGGATTTGGAAGATATTGAGAGCAACATATATGGAAAACCCATCCCAGTGTGAAATGAAAGCGAACAATGCAATAAAAAATTCGAGTTGCTAATAATTAATTCAAAACAAACATGAGAGAAATAAACAGAAGAATAATAATGAATGAAGAGACAATGGCTATTGATACTAAATGATGTATTGAAGATTAAATAGTAAATGTGAACAATAGAAGATATTTTTTATTTCTCTCCATTCAATTCTTCTCTCGTGTGAATAGAAAATAAATATTCAATCCTTTTGATATACAGCATAATATATCTATATCTATGCTAGACTGAAAGTAATCTCTATATAGATGCTGGCTCTTGCTATATGCACGCACTCTCTCATTTTCCTTTTTCGTCAACCATCCACCCACAGTGCTTTTTTCGCCCTCGACGCGCTTGGAGGACCATCCAAGCGTCTAGCTGACTCTGGTGTTTTCTCTCACTCCCTTTTTCTCCATTCTTTTTTTTTGTTTTCAACTTCTTCTGCGTAATCCTTTTTTTTTTCTTCATTCTCGTATATGCCACGGCCAGTAACAACAGAGGTATTTTCCATTACGGAAATTTGCATATTGATAGAATCCGGGAGCATTTCCCTTTTGCCTCATTCCATTTCTCGATCTTTTATGGCGTTTTTTTTTCCTATTTTTCACCTCATTTCCTATCATATCATTTTACTTCAGAATATAATATTTAAAATCTACATCTTCTTTTTTTTTTCATTCCTGACTAGACAATTTGAACATTTTCCTTTGTTTTTTGACACTGTTGCTAATTTGTCAAACTTTTTTGTTATGTTGCAGATGGAAAGTATCACATGTTACCTACTGGCGAGCTGCTCATCTTTTCCGTCACTCCAGCAGACACTCATTACGGATATCGATGTAGAACCGTGCATCACGTTACCGGTGACACCGTCGAGAGCTCCAATCATGCACGACTCATTGTTACAGGTTAATAATCATCAATTTTATCTACCATAGAAAAAGAAATCAGTTACATTTGTCACATAGAAGTGATTCCATTAATTAAATTGAATCAACTCATTGGAATACTTGCTCGATAAAATAGAAACAAAAACAGATTACAGAACATTAATTATTTTTACCAAGACAGACAAACACGAATAGTCGTCGAGGTTGAGCAAAATCCAATGATTCAGTAACGCCTGAGGTGAATACTCGAAGGTTCTTCATGGATGAGATTGAATTAGTTCTCAAGTGATCAGATTAAATTTCTCAAGTGAACATATAACGACTACAGACATACTTATAGAGTTCCCATATGGTGAGAAGTTTATCCAGTGAAGTAAATATATGTTGTTGGGTTTAATGAACCCACCACCATGACGACCTCTCAAATAAAAAAGATTTTTATATCATTTGTGATGTTAGAAAATGATACCAAAAAAATCATTAGAATTGCATCCACCCATTCAAGTATTGACAAAAATAAAATGAACAGCAGCAATGGAGGAATCCATATTATGAAATTCATTCTCATACTTCACAACTTATTTTCAAGAAATGAATTTCTCAGGAACGAAAGTGTACTCCTGCAACAACCCCATAAAAGTTCATAGGGAATCATCAAAAACTTCAATCAGGAATCATCAATAATTTTAAGCAAACAATGAAATTCTCTTGATGATAGAAAACGTCTCCATTTTCAGAAATTACGTCCGACTAACAATACAAAAGTAATTTCATTCCTCAAGTGTTTTATCATATCATCCAACGGATGAACATTCGTTTGACAACAGAATACACTCGACGATCTAATGCGACCTACCCATTTTCATGATTGCTCACATGACACAGAAATTCATGCAGGCATGAACGTCAACATATCATACATGGCCTCGCAACAATTCGTTATAATTAATTGCATATGTTGTACAGCACACAAACGAACATACGTTCAATGCAATGGCGAAGGGTTGTGCTGATTAAACTTGTTCAACGTGGATGAGCAACAATACGTTTTCCTCATCGCTTCTCGCTCATACCACCACTCTACTACTATTTCTCATTTCAAGCTATTCATCGTCATACCAACACTCACCCTTCAACCTTTTTTATTTATACAATTTTATTTTTTATTTCGTTTTTTTTCACCCTCTTGCAACTGCTGCCACAGCTAATAATACTTCAAGTTGCATAACGAGTGTACACCATAACGCACACATTTGCCAAATGTGCACTGCCTCACTCCCTCGCATTTCATATATCATACAGTCAAAAAGTTGGTTAATAGAAAAAATTGTCCCGACATTCTGTTCGTAAAATATAAAAAAAAATAGCTCCTCATACACTCATAAAAACTGAAAAACAACTTTTAAAAAACATCAATAACAATAAATTTCAATTGTTATTTAACATTTTTGTTCATAATCATTTTTTATATATTTTATTTCATCATTCTAAAATATCAACATAAATAAATGGAAGTAATAGTGCAATATAAGAAATAAACAGTGAGATAATAAGAAGAAGTCACACGAGAATAATAAAATGTGAATCTGTTCAGAACGAAAGAGAAAAACAAGAAATAAAAGTGAATAAAAATAAAAACACAAATATAAACTTTCGTGTGTACGGAAACGTGTTTGTGTATATATATTTTAAAGTCAATGGCAGTTCCGAAAATCGTTATAGGTGAAACGTTCCCGGAGGATCTTGCCGACAACTGAAGTAGAGTAGTTTCTCATTGTACCAAGTTCCGGACGATCGAAGCTACCAGAAATGCCCACGTGGATATATACCGCGTGTCGCGTTGTGCAAGCTCTTTCACTTTTATTTTTCTCTTCTTGGTTTAGTCCCACGTGCGCAATACATACGAGGAAAAATAGTGGAAAGGGGTTTGTATATATGTGCATAGATAGAAAGTGAGAAGAAGGGAATGAGAGACGAACGAGAAACCGTCTGGGGAGAATTCATTGGCCGGAACATACGAGTATCAGGAGGGAAGTAGAAAAACCCATATATACCTTCTTACGATTTTGTCCGGAGGGAATGTGCAGAAAGTTTGCGAGGTGAAAGGGTGGGTGAGGTTTGCCACGTCGGCAATGTGCCCTATAAGTGACACCTGCAAAGCGAAATGTAATGAGATAACAAATCCGATGATATCAAAATCCTCTCCGATTTTTCTAATAAAAAATTATTTATCAGCATAATTTGAGATGATTATAA
This sequence comes from Meteorus cinctellus, assembly GCA_030523045.1. Lineage (NCBI taxonomy): Eukaryota > Metazoa > Arthropoda > Insecta > Hymenoptera > Braconidae > Meteorus > Meteorus cinctellus. Next base: position 341,068 of record JAPYZF010000119.1, read on the forward strand.
TCGATGATATATTTTTTTTTTTCATTTATTTATTTATTCAAGATTATTTAAGAAAATAGAGGAGCATAAATTTCAAGATGTCATAGTAGAGTGAATTTTTTGATAGACTTAATTTGTTTTTTCAATCATTTTATTGAAGTGAAAATGTCTGTGAATGAGATAAGTGTAATATTATGTTTGAATCAGAGAATTTTTAGTAATTATTGTTCGATTAATTCAATTAATTTAAAACTTTCAATTGGTGATTGATGTTAAAAATGTAGTTGTTCTCATTTACAATGAAGCAGACGTTCAATTATTTGCCGGCGGAATACAAACTGTTCTCAACGATGATTCGAAATCAGGTAGTGGAAGTTTTCATGCACTGTCTGCGTAGACATTTATAGATGAACAAACTTTTATAATAGGGAAAGAAGATAAAGTTTGTGTTTCTATTTTATTTGTAACAATGCGGAAAAAATAAATTTTCATCAGATTCATCGTGGTATCCTTTCCACAATCAAATTTTTTAAAAGTGATCCATCAATGATAACAACATTTAACAAATTTCATTAACTTTGCCAAATGAAACTTATTATTTCTATCATTTTCTCCCTGAAAATTGAATTATTCCAGTAACTTTTTCACAATTTTCTCTATTAAATAACAAAAAATTTTAATATCCCTCATTTACTTATCGATTCCCAATCATCCAACAAATAAAAACACCATAAAAAAAACTATAATTTTCCAAATGATCACACCCAAGTTTCTCCTCAACTAAACACGCCCATAAACTTGAGAGAATCATTTAATTTATTCATAACTTATCTTTACGATTATAAATCACTGATTAATTCATAATAATATAATAAATTAAAAGCCCTTTATTGAAATCACTTGTGGCGCGTTCATTGAACCGATAGCATTAAATTATTTAGATTAGGGTCGACGACTTATCGCTCGCGTATTGATTCTATTTTTCTTTCACTGCATTCTCCACCACTATAAATCTCATACTCAATACATTCACAAACTTCCATAAAACTTCATCCCCATATAGCAAATATTAAAAGTATATTTATGCACTCTGTGAATTTTTTGGCCAGTGGCCGATGTTATTCCTCCCTTCTATTGTCACATTATTCATCAAAATAAAAAAAATCAGGTTAAAAAAAAAGCTCAGAACGCTTGAATGAATTCTCAAAAAATATTGAAGGAAAATTCTTATTTCCAAGAAACTTCCACATGCATCTATATATATACATGTACATATATATATTATATATATATTCATGTACTTATTTGCAGTATAAGAAAAATATTCAAGCAAGTCATAGAGCAAGTCAGTGAGTGCAACACCTTCGTCGTCGGAAATTGAGCGGAAAGCACGTAATATATCGGATTTCACGAATGACTCTATAACCATGCGGCACGCGCGACACAGTGTCGCCCTCGCTTAAATTCTTATGACACATATTTGTCTCTACACCTATACTTATACTTTACAGTATTTTTAAACATCTTTTTGATAATATTCATCCCTCTTCCCTCTTTATTCCCACATCTTTTCTCCGTATTTTCTCATCTTGAAAAGTCAACGATCTGAACATAATGAGAACCTATCCAACATCCCTGGTTTTTGCACACCATATCTGTGATAAGATTCTCATAAAATTTAATACGATCCATTTTTTTTATCCACCTTCACCCTCATATTATATAAACGAATGAGCAAGAAAAAAAAACTTACATTCACGTATAATATTACATCGTTACTTGGAAAAGTAAAAAAAAAATCGAGAAATAAAGATACCCTTTGAATATTGCATCGCATCAACTTCGTCTCTGCATTTGAGTATGAAATTAATTAAAAATTCCATAATTAATCAACTGACTAACCTTTATATTGCGATATGACACATTTTTTTTTCTTTCTTTCATTATTATTCTTATGATTATTATTGTGACGAATTCAATATCATATCTAGTGTGAATATGTATTGGCGTTCATGTAGATATATCGTGAACGAGAGGTCATGAACTTTGCTCAGTTGCGACGTCAATTAAGCGCGCGGTGTGAGAGTGGGATGTTATATACCACCAAGGGAGAAAAACAGACAGATGAGTGCAAGAGTGAGAGTTTAGTGTGCGTTTATATAGGGCTGACGTTGGTAGTACTGCTACTACTGGAATTGATGCAGCGAGTGAGATGAACGTATATATGTATGCATATATATTATACATATAGTGCAGGTTGTATACATGAGGAGAAAGAGGGAATTCCATTCTGTCTGGCTTCATCAGTGTCTTTCTGCTTTCACTACATTGTCGTTCTCATTTTGCGCTCGCCACCCCTATTATCCGATTTTCTTCACGGATCGTTGCACCGGTAAACTCCTCGGAGTCCTCCCGAGACCAGAGCTCAATGCGAAAAAACGTCTGTGCTATAAACATATTTATGAATAAATGTACCGAGTTTTCTCTATCGTTTCTTTTATACATCATTCGCTTTTATTATTCCACATGTATAAGATAATCGATTTATCGAGTGGTTTTGTGTTTTTTTCGTCGAAGACGAGCCAAATGTTTTTCCGCATAATCTCCTGCTTCATCTTTGAATCTTTTGTGTAGATATACTGAGAGTATATATTTTTGTTTTTAAATCAAATTGAGTTACGAGTTTACTTGATATACAATCAAAACAATTTTTTTTATTGTAGTGGAAATTTTTTATAGAAAGAATTATTTGATGTAAAAGAGTTTTACAAAATGACAACTATTAAAGCATTAAATAATTTACATTTCGTTGACAACAATGTCTGTTATTGCTTAGAAATGCCACTTGACTGAATGCACAAAAAAATAATTCAAACAAGACTTGATTTCAGGATTTGCATCTCTGTGTCAAATTAACTTGAAGGAATATTCTGGTTTAGACAATGTGCAAATCAGGTATTTTAGGGAATTTCATTAACATCAAGACAACACCTGACAGTTGGAAATCACATTTGCATAATTGGAAACGTTTATTCAGTCCACGAAATTGCAATCAGAACTACTCTTCTTGTTTTTTCCTTTCACTTTCTACTTGGAATTCCAAAAGTTTTGAAAAGCTTCAAAATCCAAAATAGAATTGCAATTCAGCACAATCAATATCAATTCTCCTTCAACCGCATTTTATTCATCAATTATTCAAACTGAAAACTCAGGTCATTCGAGTGCATGACAAATCGTCAAGTCAAAAATAGTTAATCAATAGTCAATCAATAAAATACCAAATGAAACATAAAATCCCACTAAAATAAAATTTATCAAACAATTCAAAATATTTCTCATTAACAAACTAAAAAAGAGAAAAACACCAATGCACTCTACAGTAATTTCTAACTCCAGTAAAATAAAATGAAAACACTGCAACAAGAAAAAAAAATAATTCCCAATTATAATCCAAGAAGTTTCCACATTGAACCAAAATATCAATCTCCACTTTGTCCTTCATCAAAAAAACGCACAGAAAATTTATTTTATATAATTCCGAGTTTATTCATCCCAATCGAGTGTTAATACAACAACGAGACTGAAAGAATTACAAGAAAAAAGGAAAATAGAAGTACCACAAAGCTAACAGAGAGAGGAAAATGGTTGAATGGAATTGCACGATCGTAGATATTCCCTCATGGAAATGCAAAATGCAATGGCAGCGCAATGTACTCGGAATATGCAACGTCAACAAGAAACAATGCGGCCATCAATGCTTCAATCCCTTCCTATATTCATTCACATATACCTTCCAACCTTGTGTACCTCTATCTAAAGTCTCTCAACTGTGTTTCATAACAACAAATACAAAAAAAAAAATAAAAGAACTGATATAGAAATATTAGTCTTAAATCCTTCTACATACAAATCAATTACAGATGAATAATAAATAATCCAAATCTGTGCATCGAACAGATTTAATTCATCTCCATAATAAATTTAATATACGAGCAAGAGAAATCCTCATATAAAATCACTCTTCCAATTAAGTAACATTATAATTAATATTGTTGATACTGCCTAATATTTGCATAGTCAAATGATTTCATTTAAATTGAATTGCGTGAAATTAGTGGAATATACATAGATGTACATGAGATGCATTCACATTGTACAATTCAACAGAGCGTGGGAATCGCATGAATACACACCGACATGTCAAGAGAGCATTGGAATTTATATTATACCAAATCAAAATATCCATATCACTGAGTTCACTTGAGATCATAATGCTTTACGCCCCTTTAAAATAAATGTTGATACATATAAAAATAAATTGTTCTTCCTTGCTCTATTGAATTCGATTTCCAATACAAATACGACACATTGCATCAGGATAACACAACTCAACCTCCGAACATTTATCAATCACTATTAGATATAAATACAATCGATGAGCTAAAAGGTCATGCTTGCATTTAGGTCAAAAGCTAACACGTTATTTTGTACATACCTGCTCTTGCCCTTTATCCTCGTGTTATCTACGAATACAAAAAGTTGCAGGTTATTTTTTTAGAAGTCGTGATCGATGGGATTATCGAGTTATTGAATGATTGACGAGGCAGTGATAAATTCGGTATTTTTACTGGTACCAGAATTATTTATTAAGGAGATTCACTTGGTAAATGGTTATAGCAAATTTATTGGTGGTTTATTTTTTTGAATTGACAGGTAGTCAAGTGCAGATATATATTTTTACACATGTTCGTGAAAGAAAATTTTAGGTTATCATATTATTGGTGAAGTTTACTTGGTGTATGAAGAGTCAGGTTATCCTGTACAACTTTTGTGAAATGTTTTTAGTGAAGAGAATATAAACAATTTTCGAGTGGATAAAACTTCACGAAAGTTTTGAACAACAATCGCTTATATATAAAAGTTTTTGTATGAAAGGAAGAGAGATGAGGGTGAGTTGAAATGGGGAAATAAAGCAATTAAAGAAGTTGGCTTTTTTCCATCATGTTATATAATAGATGTCGATATAAAAATAATTGAGAAGGAATTGTTTCAATTAGATGCATTCTGACGTAAGAGAATTCATTGAATCATAATTCGTTAAAACTTGAAAATGTTTGAAGTATTTTTACATTATTATTTCATCATTTTTTTTTCGATTCTGATTATTATTATTTGCTCTTTCTTTTATATTTATATGTATGAAGAGATATAAATGTTGGTTATATATTACTGGCCAGTTTAAAAGTACATAACTTTTGCAAGGGGTGGTGCATGCTCTCGGAAAGTTGGACGCGGTCGCGAGGAAGAAACTAAAGTGAACATAAAAACTCTCTTTCACTCTCTTCTGGGCTGTTCACAGCGCCAAGTACAGGCACCATCAGTAGCCCCAACGCCGGATGCAGTTGGTTATTGCTGGCGGTGCGGATGACGAAAATGAACAGCTCTACGAATAAAACCACCGTGAAACTTGCTCATAATATCGCGTTATATTTTCATCCATAGATGCACAAACAATTTTAATACTTTTACCTTTCAAAAACATTTTTATTTCCAATTTATTCTGCAAAATACCAAATATTTCATCACAATAATCTTCTGAATATTATTTCATTATGTTCTAGATATTTATTGAATAATAAAACATTTCATGAAATACAGGATTAAATTCTTCGTATTTTTTTTATTTTTATGCAAATTAAATTGATGACTTCAACGTATCTACCGATAGCATTTACCTCTGGGTCAATTCTATTCATTTCATTTTATGTGCGTGGAACGAGTAGATACATGACCCGATATATGCATGGGATTTATACATATGTACAAACTTGAATACAAAAATCGACTTGAAACATATAAAAGAATTTTCCTCTGGCAATTAACAAATGGTGCTTTAAACAAAAAAAAAAGAGATCAAATAAAATTTCAATCTCTGCTTGAGGGTGATTGATTATACACATTGAATGTGCGCAATGAAAATTTATCACCTGAAACATTTGCAAGAATTTAATATTTAAATGAATATGAGAAATGCATTATTATACATCAATAATTTTTGTAATTGTTTCTCCATGATATTTTTTAATTACTCATTAATTCAAATGGGATCGTTGCTATTTATATATATGGAAATATGTCACGCGCAGTCATTTTCCGAAGCAAACGTGCGTGTTAATCGATTGCAACATGAGCCAGCAGCGTTTCAAATCATCACTTTGACATTTCCATTTTATATTAATTAATACATAACAGCAAAATGTGATAAAATTATAAATTAAATTCTCTGCATTTTTCTATCGCAATATGAATGAAGAATTCAACGTTGAATTTTTCTCGTTGGTGCTATCGTATATACCTCAATCAAATTCCAATATCAATTTAAAAACAGAATACACTTGAAGATGAAGAGAAAGTGTAGAATATAATTAGAATTGTTGAGAATTTTATTTACATTCATCCCCTAACACTACAAATTTACAACGTAATTTGTATCCTTGTAACAAACTATTTACATTCAAATTTATAATGAATAACAAAAATTTTCAGACTAACTCATTACTACTCGCAGGAAACGAAATAAATATAAAAACCAACCGGAAAATTACTTCTGCAGCGACACAAATGCTGTCACTAATTAATCTCAATTTTTATACATTCACCACCTGCTTTACTTGCGATGAAGAATTCGGAATAAATGTTGAGATAAGAGGCAGAGTGAAAATAATGAAAGAAAACAGAAAATATAATTTAACAATAATGAAAATAACTGAATAAATATTTCTTCATTGCGTAACCGACAGTATACTACAAAGGATTGTCGCAATAAATATCTGAATGTTATTATATAAGCAAAACAAACCAATCTGAATAGAATTGTTGACAAGATGACAATGGAAAACATCTGATCAATGTGACATTAATAATACACATAAACAGAAGTATTCAAACTGTCATATCCAATATTTCAATATCATAATGGAAGTTCTTCTCACGTCGTTCAGTCAATTCCAATATTGACTCTCCTCGTTTCCGTGTCATTCACAATACCACAAAAAAAAAATTGTCGTATAGGAAAATTATAACATCCGTAGCTAAATATATCAGTGACAGATCCAGTGAATTTTGATAGTCAGTTCTCACGATTTTGTACAAATCCTCCAAGTTTTAGCATGTTGCTAACTGAGTCTATCCTAGCTTTAATTTATTATCCAAATGACAATTTTCTTCTCATTTATTCTCATTTATTTAAACTCTAACTTTACCATTTCCTTCACTCAGTTTTCATTTCTATTTATTGAATACCACAATATCCTGTTTCATAATTTGAATCATCACACAGTGATGAATCCAAAAAAATAGATTCTGGTAACATCAATATTATTGGACAATAAAAGATTTTATGAAGAATATTATCTGAAAATAATATTATTCTCAGAATATCACAGTACAATAATAGAATAATACAATAAATTTTATTGATCTCTTTGGAATTCCATTAACAATACAACTTTCCACGTGCCTATTCACATGCAACCTATCAACAGCACATTGACAGTGATATCAATGAACGCAATAACACGACGTGAACGATGAAAGTGTTACATATATTACTATCACTATCGAACCATATAATCAATCAAACATAAACTCCTGCATAATTCTGTCATGATATTCATCATGTAATTAATGTCCCTCTGTTTCATAATATTCACCCAAGCTTCCACATTCCAAACAAATATATCATTAAATTTTTCTCCAAGCTAAACAAAAAATAAACAACATTCAGCTTATGATAATTCTGCATTAATTAATAACAAACAAATACATCTGTTGATATTCATGGTCAAATACAGGATGTAAAGCTTTCATGTATAATGCGTCTATCAACGAACATCATAACGAGTGATTGTTGATAATGAATTTACACATTCATACAAAATAATGATCCACCTCACGTATACAAACTTGACATCACATAATCCACATCAAAAGCTTAATTATAAAATAGCATCTCTTTGCATTACTGAAATTCTGTTTGTCATTAGTTAACATTTTGATCCAAAGCATTTAGCTTTTCACTATACAATTATATGAAACTGTTTGTCGTTATTCCTCTTCTTTCATTTCACCACGTCATATTTTATATTTTATTTATTCCGTTGCTTTTCTACCTTCTCTAGAATTGAATTGCTATTCAAGATATGATAAACGACAAACAGAATTTCGTTTTTTGAATTGTAGAAAAATGGGAAGCACAACGTCTTGAATGTCTCTTGTGGGCTGACAATTTCACTGTCCTCAAACATTGACGTAGTTGTGTTCAATGCTGTACATATATGTAGAGATATATATATATATTTATTTATTTATTTATGTGTGCATATCCATTTCAGAACACCGGAATCCCGACTCACCACGTATCACTGAACGCATGAGTTCAACGCCAATTCGCGCTGGTGAAACAATAGTCCTGTCGTGCATCTCCCAAGGAAATCCACCACCAATGTATCTCTGGTTTCGTGAGTCAGTCAGTGGCACTGACGTCATCGTCAATTCAGAGAGAATTCATGCACGTGCTGGTGTTCTTATTATTCAATCAGCCAGAGCAGAAGATGCTGGTCGTTATGTATGCCATGTTAATAACACTGCGGGCTCAGAGCGCGTTGAACTCGAGGTCACAATCATCAGCAGTTTGTCAATACATCTGGCGCCACAGCAGGTCAGTCTAAAATTATGAAATTTAATTATTAATCACGTAAATATTAATTTAATTTATGTTAATACAATGGAGTTTATTTTCTTACATGAATATATTCTTCTTTAGGTTACTATCGATTTGGGAAAAGACGCCAAGTTTCAATGTGCCGTGACAGGACAACCCACTCCAGCAATTTCCTGGGCTAAGGACGGACTTCCGGTGAGAGAGGGCTCCGGTAGGATAAAAGTACTCGGCAATGGTAGCGGCTCTACTCTCCACATATCTTCTATCACTCGTGATGACAAGGGCATGTTCCAGTGCTTTGCTAAGAATGACTATGAGATGGTTCAAGCCACAGCGGAACTGAGATTGGGCGGTGAGTCAAGAGAGAAAAATGGATGAGTGAAAAAAAAATTCGTTTACAATATGAATGAAAAAAGAAATGGTGAATGAAAAGAATCTGTGATACCTTATCTTTTGAATCGAAGATTACTTCACCTTTGGGTGCACTAGGACATTGTATTCCTTTATCACAATGTTTCCGAAGTTTCCATCCAGTTCGCTGTCATTTCAAGTGTTTTGTTCAGTTATCACTCTTGAAAAATGTTGTAATGTTGAACGAAAGTGTGCCAAATGTGACTACAATGACAATGATGGTATGAAGATGTCGACAATCTCGGAAACATTTGGCTCTGCAGTATTGTTATTTTGTAGGGCGACTTTCCTGTTGTTTTCAATCATCATACAAAGTATGAATGTTGCATCAAAGAGGAAAACTCTTGGTTGTTGTCATATATGCACATCCAGGACTCTTAACAAGTTTCTAGTAATTCTGATGAATGTAATTCAATTCTTGCTTTGGATTATATAAATGTGAAATCTAAATCGATTTTCAACATTCAGCCATGTCATTCAGAAATTTTTTTCATGAGCTCAGTTATGAAGTGTTCTATTCACACGAATTATCCCAGCTTTCATGAAATACTTTTCTATGGAAGATTGCGCACATCTTTTCCAATTGCCGGGGATCAACAGTAAGGCATCTTGCGAGAGAATTTGAAGATAAAAGACAAGGAAGTCCTAGAAAATCCCTATCTGGATCCTCCAAATGATTTGAACATTTATTGACTGCTGCAGATTTCTTTACCTCTAACGGATTCATAACTCGAAGCTATTGCACACGTTCTTCTTTCGAATTCATAGAAATTCAGGTGAAGAATCAATTGATTTTTCTGATATATTCAATTGCTCATACAATGGACATGAAAAAAACCAATCGTCATCTTATCTCCTATCTACAAGATCCAATAAATGAACAAAAGCTTTTGTCGCTAGCGAAGCCAAATTAAATTACAATATTCAAAACGAAAAAAAACATACTCGTCATAACCAACTGGAATTTCTGACAATCCTGGGATTTATTTCAAACCAAATCGAACACTTCCGAGCATTAAAATCAAATCGATAGGAAAATGTATAACTATGAGGAAGAATTAAATCCAAAAAATTGTTCATCTTGTCAATTGACTGTAATCCAATCTAAATAATTTCTTCCTTCGCTACAATTGTGCTTGGACCCCAAAGAGTTACAAAAATACATAAAATAAATTGAGCAATGATAATCACCACGAAAAATTGCGAGATCAATTGTCTAGCTTTGCTATTATATAGTTAGAGTCGGAAATGACTGAAGTTAGAATGCGTGTGTATGTGTTTGCATGGATGAAGCAGTGGTAGAACAATTAGGATGAGCTTCCGGATCGGTTGTCGGCAATGGAGGCGATTTCTCTCAATGTACACCGGAAGACTCTCGAATCCCCACAGCCAGGCTGATTGGATGGGCAACGACCCAATAGCCCGATCGATGCTTACCTTTTCCACTAGCCAAGGCAATCCACTTATATCTGTATATAGAAAACAGAAGGAGAGACGCCGTAGTGGTGGTGATTTTACTCGGCCATTCTCATCACAAGAACTCCATTTTATACTGCATGCACAAAATCCTTGTAGAGTATCCTCGTATTTCTCTATTCCTGTTCCCTCATCCCTACTCACATATCTTCTTCGCGATGGAGTACACCATCCACTTGCTGCGTCTTTCGTCTACACACTCGATCCACCGTGCTTTCGATTTACCATGCGCGAATGAATTGGTAGCTCTATATAAAATCGGTCTGAAGAAAAACCTGGCGTAGAGTAATGTAATGAAAAGTAAATATATATATTTGAAAGTTTTTGAAATGGGAATAGAATTCCTTTTTTTACATTGATAGAAGTTGAAATGATTATTCTTGTAAAGAAAAAAGAACTGGATAAAAGATGAGGACTAAAGCTCCAGAGTTTTAGGTGTCATGTTGGAAATTTCATTTTGAACTGAAGTTGGATCCGATTTCATTAAAATCAAAAATTTAATAAACGGAGGTTAGAAATTTCCATTTTGTTGGAAGTCTTGATATTAGTTGATGAACTTCCTATTTCTTCTACTGACACTGTCACGTTGAATCGTGTTAATTAATAATCAAAATTAACACGATGGTTTTATGATTTATGATAATTCATTAACATCCAGGAAATGTATTGTTTGTTGTATCAACTCATGGATGAAATTATCATATCATTCATTTAGGAGAACGTCAAGTCCAGCGAATGTTATTTATGAATAGATACACAACCTACTTCAAACTCTCATACAAACTTTATTGTTCATCACAGAGTAACGTACATGAGAGTACACACCAACTTTATGTGCGATGAATTCTGAATTATTCATCTCATATGTAATATAGATTCAATTAATATTGCGATATTAATTGAATATCATGCTGGAAATTATATAATCATGTGTCTGGTTTCTGTTACACTGTGAGATCTATTCATTAGCAAAATTGCCTAAATTTTGATTAATCCAATTAGTAAAATGATATTGAGACAAATATAGATGTAACTGATTGAAGAGCAGTTTGTAATTGATGGAGAAATAAGTGGTGAAATAATTTGTGATGTTCATGTGGGTATCCAATAGTTGTTTGTTAAATCACTGGAAATTGAACCATGAAATATCGCATATCATCAATATATTGTCATTCTTCTCAGCCATCAGGTGCACACGACTGATATATCTCTATCACAATAAAACTTCTCTACATGGGTTCCTACATAAAGTTTGGCTGGAAAAGAATAGCGACCAAAAAGTAAAAACATTCTATAAAAGACTCAAACAAATGGTGTCGACGTGACTCTCTTTCTCATACTTCTTTTATTTTCTCTTAGTATTTTTTCCATCTGTAGAAATCAATTCCCCCAACAACTATTTCTCCATTCTAACATTCTTCTTCTTCTCCCATATCATCTGACAAGTTTTATTAGCACTATTTTTCACCACAAAGAAAATAAGAAGAAAAATCAAATAACATACATAAAAAAATTAGAAGAGAATTTTTCAGCGTAACCAATCAAGTTATGAAATAGATTTTGGAATTAATCAATAAAATAACTCCAATTTGGGAAATGAAATATTATAATCCAACAAGCAATAATAACTCGTGACTAAAAATTGAATAGCATCGAATAATTGAATGTTTCTATAATATTAACGTTCGATTGTGTATTAAATTCAGATAGAAATTGAATGAATGAAAGAATTTGGCACATACACGACAACACCATTGGAATATGTACATATATTGAACGCAAACGGGGCAGTGAGAGATGAATGGCATAGGTGTATATATATAGAGTGCAAACGTGAATGGCAATAACGATTTATGCAAATAGATGCAGCGGTGGACGTGGAGGGCGTGGCATATCCTCAATAGCGTGTGTGCACTCTTTGATTTACGTTCACTATATTGAACAAACACATTTTCTATCAATATATGTATATATTCACCGCTAGATTCACTCTCATACATATTCTTCTATTCCTTTATTCACACATTCGTTTTTTACTCTATCGCTTTTTCTATTCATCAACTTCCCGCCACTCACACTTGTACATTCTCACCGCAACTCATTGCACCCCTATTGTCTTCTCTATAATTTGGCGTTAATTTACTGGACGACTATTCGAATTCGAACACGTCAAACCACAGATCAATATGTGTTTGTATGTATATATGTACATGGTGGCACCTTGTATATGGCTGCATGCAGTTTTGCCTCAATGCTCGTGTGGCTTGTCATGTAAATGTTTCGCTTGGGTAATAGTTTCCTCATGAGACCTGGTGACCCCAAACTGGAACAGTGTAACCAGTACGTGATAATAATTCACCTCTCAATTTGAAACGAACATTTGGTCCTTTGTAAAAATAGTTTTGGGTGAATATTTAAACGAATGCTGTCTGCTATCTTAGTTTGGCTATTTATAGAATTTAGGGAATTGTATTGATTAGGAGATAGCTCGTTGGGAATTGGGAAATATGATTTGAAAAGAACTGAATGGCAAAGAAGAAAATTGACATTTATAAATAAATTGAAGGAACGAGTATTAGTGATTAGAAAAAGATAATTCCAGACTCAAGTTGTGAAATGTTTGTTAAAAATTCGAAGTACATCAAACGTATCTGGATTTCTGGATTTTGAATTGTAAAATATTCTCAATCATTTCAAACTATCAAAATTGAAAACGTACAGATTTATTAATTGTAATCAACAACTAGAATTTCATCTTTTTCTACAATTTCCAACAATCTCTCACAAAAGCTCCAAATCTTTCACTCCTGTGCTACATCAAAATAATTTTCTCTTATCTGTCACAAATTCATCTCATCCCCATAATTGCATTCTCAATAATAAATCAAAAAGTTTTCACAATCTCTTTCAGAAACTGAATTCTGAATGGATTTACCAAAATTTATAATCTCATAAAAAGTTTTTCGTGAATAAATTTTAGACATATCTTCTCTCCACCATAATTGCAATGAATTTTTAATTGTCACAAAATTTCTCAGAGTCTCAAACTAATGCCATTACAAATGTATACATATATACAATATAAACGCGCACAGAAACACAATTAGTCAGAGAGACATAGACTTTTGGTTTAAACGTAATGCAGAACATGCGACCCGTACAAACCTAAACGGTCTGGCAGCATCCGCTCTTATACCACTTAGTTGGTTTTGGTATAATGCAGATTACTATACTTCTAAAACCAATTCACCGTGGGTGAACCATTGCAAAGTTCTACCATACTTTGTATAACTGTATATATATTACGGCAATGGTACTTGGTCGCAGTGATGGTGAAACGGAGCGTGGATAGAGAAGAGACATTACGACCAAATGGAACATGCAGAAAGATATGAGGGGTGAAATAAAGAGAAAGATGAGAAAATGCATGTCGCAATAAAATTATTATGCACCATCATATTAAATTGATATCCAAACGGTGAAAATTAATTGTAGCTCAACTTCATAATTATACAACACACATACAAATTTTCCCATGTGCTTTTATCTTAAAGGATTTATCAGCAGAGAAAGCATCTAAAAAAGACAATACTGCAAGAATGAAGAGGAAAATGGGCTTTGCATATGTATAGTAATGAAAAAGATACTTTAAAAGAGAATATAACGCGTTGAAAATTTACGATAATGTTTCACAAACGATGCGATAAAATTGCGACGCCATTTACTTGGTAAGTTGGCATAGGTATATATGCATAGTGAATGAAGTGTTGGGGTGGTTGGTAAACATTACTGCTGCGGTTTCGTTTCACGCGCACGCCGAAATAACGTGGTCGACATGAATGAATGAGGTTGGTTTGTATATAACTGTATGTGCATCGTTGCAATGGGTCGCTACTCTTCTACACATATTCTATATCTATTTGAGTATCCTACTGCTAAGCTACGAATTTTTCAACGCAAACCAAAGAACCGCTGTTTCACTTAAAGTATATTGCATTAACGTCCATTAACGTCTCTCGCCATCATCAATTATCATCTCGAGCGTGTCGGTTTCTCTTTTTCATTATCGTTCACACGAGTTCACAGTGACGGATTACAAGTATTCTTCGTCTCAACATGAGTCTATTAATCATCCTCTCAAACCCAAAAGAGAAAGAACAAGAAAAAGAAAAGAATGAAAAAGAAAGAAAATGGAAAGAATAAAAAAATACTTCTCATGAGTTATTTTCAGCACGAAAAAAAAGGAGAAGAAAAATAGTGGAAAAATCTAGAACACTCATTAAGGTTGATATGTATAGCATTAGTGGTCTGATGTATATTTTCCCTTTTATTTCACACTGAAGATTCATTTTTTAATTTTATTTTCTGGTTTTTGCGTTTTCATGATATCAGATGCGGCGCCACAACTTGTATATAAATTCATCGAGCAAACAATACAACCTGGACCGTCTGTTTCCTTGAAATGCATCGCAACTGGTAATCCAACACCTCATTTTGCTTGGACCCTGGATGGATTTCCATTGCCTCAGAACGACAGGTATGAACTGCTGCTTCTTGTGCTTCATCATATATTTATATACTGACATAACAAACGTATCGAGTATTAAAGTAAAGCTTGTGAGTCTTTATAGCTATTAAATAAATAATTTATCACCATTTTCCTTATGATTGAGAATATCTGATTCTTTGGATGATATTTGATCCAAAGAAAGAAAAGTTGAGGATTTTTATATTCATATTTGAGTTATGCATCGAACAATTGATATTCAATACAGATTAAACTGTCGTGATGACATCTTGAGAAATTAATTGATAATCAAACAGTAATTTCATGACAGATATTCAGTGTCCATTTAGGATATTGGAATGACTTTAAGAATTTTTATTGTTCCAAAATTTTAAGATAAAGTTCTTTCATTAATAAGTAGGAATTGTTTGTTCAATTCTTTTCCAAGTATTTATTTATTCTAATCATCTGATTTATTTCCAGGTTTATGATTGGGCAATACGTAACAGTACACAGCGATGTGATATCTCACGTGAACATTAGCACAGTACGTGTTGAGGATGGCGGAGAATACCGTTGTTCAGCAGTGAATCGTGTAGCTAAAGTCCATCATTCAGCACGGCTCAATATTTATGGCTTACCGCATGTACGACCAATGGGAAATTATGCGGCAGTTGCTGGCGAGACCACAATTATCAAGTGTCCTGTTGCAGGATTTCCGATTGCTTCTATCACATGGGAAAAGGGTTTGTATTTATACCAACTGAATTTTTATCCAATTTTTATTTATTCTGTTCATGTCTGTTTCGTTATCAACCATTCACTTATTCGACAACTCCATATTCCAGTTTGTATTTTTTTTTTTGTTGATATTAATTTCATTTAAACTTTGACGAATATTCAATTTCCCGATCACCTATATTCCATCAAAAACTTTATATCCAATTGATTGCGAAAAAAAAAAGTGGATAATGATAAATTGGAGGATTTTAATATTCATTTCGGCGAGCATTCGCAACAAACCAGAAATGAAACACAAAATCACCACATGAATATTGAATTTTTAATTTGACAGTTCTATAGAACGTTCATTATTTTATTTCAATAATTTATAGAGCGTATAAATATTTAACGACACGAATCGAATCGTATGAATTAATTAACTCCGATTCGAATTAATATTTACATATGTTGAATTCCATTAAATGAGAAAATTAATATTCAATTCTGTGCGTATACTGACAATTGAATCCTACAAATAAAAACAAATATTAATATTTAATCAAATTCATAACTTCAATCCCAAATAAATGTTGTGTTCTCACGTACAAAGTGACGTAACAATAAAAGAGAAAATTATATATAACAGAATCACTAAAGAAAAACCTCTCATAAGACTTATCAACCTTTTCTCATGTCTTTACTCTTCTGTAATGTTGAAATATTCGCGCGATCGTACTCGCTTATTCCGAGCTTTTAAGTGAGAAAGGAAGTTGCAGGAAAAATATACCACAACGTCCAATAGGGAAAAGTTTTCCTTCCAAAAGAGTTCGCGAAGCTCTCGTAATGATGAACCAAAGTTTTATCCAAGTTCGAGGTCCACAAGGGATGAACAAGTGAGGGAGACTGAACGTGAACAGAGAAACGAGAGTCAGAGAGTCCTAGTTCTCACTGAAGCGACACTACATAACGGCCGAGTAAGCTCACGAGAACTATAGCTCCAATGTCGCGTGTATAGCTTTGGGGTGAAAAGTTGAAGCAAAGTCTTTCATACTCGACACTGCTGCTATTCAAGAAGAAGTTGGTATGAATCAGACGAGCTAGACTTTTGACGAAGACAATTTCATGACACAGAATGATTAAACCAGTTATAAAAGAACTAACTGAACAAAAAGAATGCACAAAACTTTCCATCAATAGGACAATTAATACTGAACTATATAACAAATCATTTTCTTTCTTTAAACAGATGGACAAGTTTTACCAACGAGCAGGAGACAAGAAGTATCATCAAATGGAACTTTGGTCCTTCACAATGTTGACAGCAGCACGGACCGAGGCTCATACACTTGCACTGCGAAAAATAAACAAGGACACTATGATACACAAACAGTTCAAATAGAAGTGAAAGGTAAGAAAAAATCACATGAAGGAGCAATAAATCCCTCATTTTTATTCATCAAATCCCAACAAATACAGTGATGTTGATACATATTACAACAATTTAATATCGTGACTATTTACTTGCTCAAAAAGGAAATATTTAAAGTCGTTTAATATTTGAGCCGTTTAAGCATCCAAGACAACATCAACTACAGGAAATAAGTGAGGAAAAGAAGTTCAGTATAATGCAAACACAGACGGCAGCCAACGTTTGAATTATTTATCTATCGAAATCAATATTTCAACAAAAAGTCCCTGGTCTTCTTTTGTTTCTCTCTGTCTCAGTCTCTTTTATTTCCATCCGGTATAACGCATAAACAGTTGAAGACGAGCGAACCCAAGTAAAGAGTGTATTGAGAATGAGAAAAAACTCGAAAAAAGGAAAGACTTGAATGTAAAAAAAAAGTGCATAAAAGGAATACCAGTAAGGAAAGAAAAAAGTACGAATAACGAAGACGCCATTCTATCAGCAGCCCCGGAGACCACAAGACGTATATGGCTTCAGTGTAAAGTCCCACTGGTTCCATCATTCATAAGGGGATGCCCGTCGAGACCCCATCTGCCTCCACTATTCTAGAACGAAACCTCTTACAAAGTCTTTGGAATACTTTTCCATTTTATCAAATACCTCGTCCCGCACCTTAATCGAACTTGATACTTTCCCTACCTTTCTTCCTTCCCCCCCATTTAATTTCTTATGTTTTCAACTGTCTCGTTCTATAAAATTATTGGAACACTATGAGAAACATGTTGGGATTCATTTATATACCAGTTTATGTCAATACTATGTACACACTATTTTATGGCATTTTTATTTCTCAACAGGAGGTAAATTGTTTATTTGATTTATTTCATTCTGTATTTTCCATTGGGATTTATTACAGTCCCACCTAGAATCGATCCATTTAGCTTTCCCGCAAATATTCAATCGGGTGCGCGAGTTCATGTCACATGTGTGGTCAGCGAGGGTGATGGTCCTGTCACAATCAAATGGTTGAAGGATGGCAGACCATTGAAGCCACGTGAAGCAACAACCCATCAAATCGACGAATATGACTTGGCATTGAGGATACAAAGTGCATCACCAATTCATGATGGCAACTATACATGTGTGGCGAGCAACGACGCGGCTAAAGTCACACATACTGCACCTTTATTGGTTCATGGTACGACAGGAGACTATAAACCTAACCATAAATCCAATGATTCCCTCAGTGAGAGAAAAAGTAGACACAAAAATAATTGAAAATTGCTTCAAATGTCATTTTTCTTTCTTCAAATCTTCAATTTTTTTTCCCCTTTCATATTCCTCTTGATTAGAGGGTTGCAATATATACATTTTTGTATATATTCGTGCATTCCTATTTCTACATATTCAACCCTGTGCCTTTGACAATATGACAAATACTTTTTTTCCCAACCCTGAAAAAATAAATAGACAGAAAAAAAAAGTAACGAAAAACTAAAAACAACATCCTTTTTTTCAACAACGACCTTTTCCTCTCTAATTCACATCCTTTGGGCAATCTTTTTTTTTATATTCTTTTTATTTTCACCTTCCACTCTCTTCATATCCCTTACTTTTCATTTTCTCTCTATGTTTTCTCACGTGCCCGAGAGCGCGTCTACGTCCTGCATCAACACATCCCACACACTATCGCGGAAAATTCTCCTCAGACGAACGAATCAGTGCAAACGAAACGAAAGCTCGAGCTTTTCCATTCCATTCTCCCTACATATACATATTGATACCTCATCCTCTTCATATTTCTCTTCATCAATTCATATATCACCTGAAAATTCGCAGGCAATTCCACATACAGTGTTACATATTGACACCCCTAATCAAAAACAACCCTAAAAAAATAAAAATAACTTCAAAGGTAATAATTAATTTTATTCCTCCAATTATTTTTTCCAATTCACAATCCTTCATTCATATAATTCCAAACATTAACACATTATGAAATATCCGCGAGCATTATTTGCAATTACAATAGAATTGAACAAAGTAGAACACAATAGAATAACTGAATTTATCAATATAAAATAATTCAAGTAAATTGATTAATTGAAAATTAATTTCCTGCTAAATATACATGCAGACAAGAACATCCTCGAGTACAATGAACAATGGTTGATATGCACCATGGCAAATTCAACGAGGGGTTGGTGGCGAAAAGGGAATGGATGGTTGAATAATTATTATACCCCTTTTGCCTCCGCACTCACTTCATGTATGCGTCGTGTTGTCTATTATAATGCGCACAACCTCACACCCTTCTCCTCTCACTCCTACACTCATACTCACATCCACATTGGAGTTGAGACAAGTGAAACCAAGAGAATGCCCGCGGATATTTCCAGACAGAACGAAACATCTCGTATTCGCACTCAGTACCACGCGCGCACATGAACACACAAACATCTATACAATTTCATACACAAGTGAATGCAACAATACAAAATATAGTGGAATATATATGTATATGGTTTCAACGTAATTGTATGCGCACCCACGCAAGAAAGAACCATCTGGCGAGAGGTGTAACGAGGGATGACGCTGGCAAACCCCTTTATTATCACCTCGAATATCATCTCACGTTGTGGACATCAGTTATATACCTTGCATACATCTGATGCATCATAACGTGAATTTAACACCAGCGAATCATCATTAACAACTGCTAATAATAACATTATTATTAGTTTCACATTTATATTGACGAAATGGAGAAAATCTCATCCAGACATTTTATTAAGGAACATACAAATAAATAAAACTAATTTGTATTTGATTGAGTCATCAGGAAAGAACAAGTCAGTGATTAACAGATTGAATGTGGAGAAAAATACAGTAGAAATAAACAAGTAAATGGTTGGAGAGTATGATGTGAGGCAAGGTCAAAACTCAAATTCAGTTGGCCTCTCGCACATCCCTTTGGCGCAAATCAAAGCACGTTGAACATCAGGAGAAGTTTCAATAAGATTGAATCGACGAACGCAAAAGTTCGACGTTATCGGCTGGTGCCAGAGGGCCAAGAGCGAGCATCGAGAAGAAAGAGCTACAAAATAGTGGCGATAAGAGAGAGAAAGCAAGAAAGCATTGAGAGAACGGTGCACGAATAATTTCAGCGCCTCATGGCGAGTTGGCTTTATATACATGGAGATATATATGTATGAAGCCAGCTCGAAACTTCTTCTTGATAATCTTAGTATCGTAACCCGCTCACTCTCCTAGAAGCAACTTCTATAGGCTATTTGACGAATCATCCCTGCGGCTACACAGCTTGAAACAAACTATTAGAATCAAGAATGGCAACAAACTCTTCAGGATTACAACATTGAATTGCGATTCGTCATACAGAGGAAAAGATTTTTCTTGATACAAATATTGTCTTGGCTCTTGAACAGCAGAAAAGTTTATCTTGAATTGAACTGGAGATTGTGACACTAACCGAGGTGATGATATTGATGATAAAATCAAAACCCATGAAATATTTACAGTTAAGTCGTAAATTGAGGACATCAACTTGGATGACGAGTGATAAATGAGATCAATATTGATGAAGGATAAATGTTACACTATTTGATTATTACTTGGTGGATATTTGGTTTGTGGAGTTGAAATAATGTTTGGCTAAAAACGAATAATTTTATTTTTGGTGGATGAAACTCATGATTATAAATAATTACGCATGATTAATATTTGTCTTTCCTCGGTGTTATTGTTTAAATGAACTAAACAGTAAAGCTGTTACGTAGGAGCTGGTTAATGTTCGAGTAGTTGCCACCATCTTAAATAGACATTATCCAACAAGAGTAATCGCTCGCCAGCTCGGTTATCTTTCGCATCTTCACTGGCATTAACGACCGTTTCACCATTTTCCTCTCCGATTAACGTCAGATAAATGATCTAATTACCAAATGAACCCTGAGTTTAATCAGCGTGTCTTTTAATTATCCATATCTTGATAGACAAAAGTATGTGACGGAATATATTTCATTATATAAAGTTTTTTATTGGATCAAGAATCATCTTATGTCATTTTCTCTTCTTCATTATGAACATTTGCTTGATGATGGCACTACGACTTTGATCCCATGTTGATAAAAAAAAATATGGAAACTCCATTGACATCTTTTTTCCTTTCAGTTCGCTACTCAATGCGACATTCCAACAGTCTTTTGCGAATAGATCTTTAAATCATGTACACTCCATGTACTTTTATCACTATTTTTATCAGTTAACTGAGCCGTATGATTCAGAGTAACGAGGCGAGCATCAGTGATTCGGGAAAAAAATATAAATGAACCAAATAAACGCTACGAAAATAAGAATGATGAAATGTTGGCGAAAATGAGATGATAAAGATGAAGACCAAGTTGAAAAATCAACGAGACTTGACGATAGATATTTTTTCTTTCTGTTTTTATTTCAATTTACAGTTCCACCTAGCATAGCACCCTTTAGCTTTAACAAGGATTTATCGGAGGGTGTACGCGCTCAAGTTGCTTGTGTGATTGAAAAAGGCGATCCGCCATTCACATTAATATGGTCAAAGGATGGTGAACCTATTGCCACTTCAGTACCATCAGGTTTTGGCTCAGCAAGTACGACCACCTCACACAAGACACATTCACCAAACACCATTGCCGGTCTTCGTGTCACCAGCATGGATGTACATTCTAGTACAATTGCAATTGATCGTGTCACAGCAGCACATGCTGGCAACTATACGTGCGTGGCACGTAACTCAGTTGCCGAGGTGTCTTCCACTGCTCAATTAGTCGTTCGTGGTAAAGTAATTTTTACCAAGAGTCAATTTAAAACGAAATGAAATAATGAAAAAATAATTAAATTGAAGAGCATTTCGTTGCACAATATTCACAAGAATGTATCCTCTCGCACCAGTTTGTCTTGATTGGGGATTGTCGATAAAATTAGAAATCATTCTGATGAAAGGAAAATAAAGATTTTACATTTTCTACATTTCCATGTTACGATAATTATTTGTCAACAATCACCAATCGTTTCGA
This sequence comes from Meteorus cinctellus, assembly GCA_030523045.1. Classification (NCBI taxonomy): domain Eukaryota; kingdom Metazoa; phylum Arthropoda; class Insecta; order Hymenoptera; family Braconidae; genus Meteorus; species Meteorus cinctellus. The sequence continues at coordinate 363,366 of JAPYZF010000119.1, forward strand.
TTGTAGTTAAGTGAAGAAAAACAGCGAATAATTTATTATTGAGGAAGTGAATATTTTTTTGTTTGTTTTCATTTAACGCAGCAGCAGTAGAGAGCAGCGCTATATGAAATGTTCACAGCTGTATTTGATTGTAAAATATATTTATTAATTGCCGCCACGCACAAACGCACTTCACGCGCAACGCCATGTATACATTGATGTATTTATTGATGATTATCAATACTTATCAATTTAATAATAAGCGCACAAGAAGCAAGAAAGAATATATATAATAAATAATTAATTATTATTTTTCTGCAGAGCACAATGGCACTATGTATAGTCCATCTACGTTTCACTACGCAATGCAACAAAGCACATTTCGCACAATATTTATATACATAAGCACTTACTTAATTACACGCACAAATCTTACTTGCACTTACACAAAATTTTCGTTCAATAAAATTCTCCTATTTTCATTTTAAATATTTATTTCATTTTCTTTTAATAAGTTACTTCAATTTCTTCTCACCTTTATTGCACTCAACAACTCTCCCTTGTGATTAATACTCACATCCGCATCCTTGGGGTAAGTTTTTCAAAACAAAAAAAAATTGTAATAACCTTCATCATCCTAATTTCGCATATTTAGCGCACTGATAAATTCTTCACCTCAAAAAATAAATCCAAATCTCAATGTCCGCACATGCACTGATTTCACCTCGTCATTTGCAGTAGAAATATTTTATTTATTCATTATCATCCTGTACCAACTGATAGTAATTAATCACAATAGCAAACTTAGAAAATCACTTGCATTTTAATCAAGAGCAAAATAAATGCTGCATATGTAAATATGTAGCCGCATCGATCGCACAAATTTGCACATATAGAGAGTAATCTCCTAGAACGTTCCATCACATGACTTTAGTAATACGAAATGATTTCACTTCAGTTTGAATGAGAAATATTTGAAATGCTCGAGATAAACGAGAAATTCCGCTTAACTACAGATTCACCACATATTAGCTCAATGCAAGACCCAACTGGTGAAATCCTGGGACAATTTGAACGTTCTACGAGTTTCACTCAGTCATACATATCCATTTATTACATGTATATGTACATTTACCCTTAAACTTCAATTCATTTCTCTAAATTAAATAGAAAATATATTTACTAACTAAAGTTCCATTTTGTTTCATGGGAAACTTTTTATATATGCACTACTACTGTTAAATGGACACTGACAGTACCACCACGTTGGGTAATGGAGCCACAGGACGTTCATGCGCCAGAAGGCATGTCGAAGCTGGTACTTCACTGTCACGCTGATGGATTTCCACCGCCAGCTGTCACATGGCGTCGTGGAACAGGAACAAGACCTGGCAGCTATCACGATATATCCAGTCATGAACATGCACAAGAATTGCGAATACATTCAAATGGTTCACTGGTATTTGGCAGAGTGCAAGAAGATCACGAGGGTTATTATTTATGCGAAGCTGTAAATGGAATTGGTGCTGGACTATCTAAAGTTGTCTATCTCACTGTCAATGGTAAAGATATAAATGAAAATATACCGACTGAATTATTCTTCTTTCACTCTAAATATCAATTTACTTAATGCTATTGCTCTTCATTTTATTTTTATGTTGTCTATTGAACAATTATCTGCAGCACCGGCGCGCATTGTTGAGAAGCATCGCAATCAGACAGCCAGATTGGGCTCAAGAGCTTCACTACGATGTGAAGCGAAAGGAGATCATCCACTAAATATCGTGTGGCGTCGAGCTGGTTCCCAATTAGAGCCAGCCGTTTCCGATTATCGGTACATGGTCAAGGAAATGAATACCACAGACGGGGCTGTTAGTATTCTCGAGCTCATTAGTACATCGAGAGAGGATAGTGGGAGATATTTCTGCACTGCATCTAATGCTTACGGTGGTGATGAAATGACCATGCATTTATATATACAAGGTACAAATGGGATTGCTATCCATTAGCATTGTGTTCAAGTTTAATATTTACTAATGTATATGGTAATCTGGTATGGTGGCAACTATTTTACATTATCACCTATATTAACAATGAGAATAAAAAGAAACTTCATATGAAGTTCGAATTGTCTCTTCATAACTACCCAAATGATTTGTTAGATACATAAGTGAACGACTGCATGCTGAAGAATTTTTTATCACACTTTTTAAATACTAATGAAGAATTACTCCTACCAGATTATTATGACTTACAATAATTTGATTCGTAATAATTTTGATAAAACTCAATTTATAAATGGAATTTCAGAACCACCTGATTTTCCAAGAAATATTCATGTGCTGGAGAAGGAAAGTCGTTACTTAAAATTAGGATGGACCAGCAGTCAAGATGGAAATAGTCCAATAACTCAATATATAATCGAATACAAAACAGATTCAGGTAAAGTCTATTCATCATACAAAGAAAAAAGGAAAAGAATTGAATGATTAATTACTTTTATTTTCAGAATGACTTTTAATTTATGTAAATATTTTCCAGAAATTTGGCATGATCATACATTTCATACGACTGTTCCTGGTACACAGACATACGGTCACGTCAATGGTTTACGACCAGCGACAAGTTATCAGTTTCGGGTATTTGCGGAGAACGAATTGGGTCGCAGTCAAGCAAGCGATGTAGGTATATTTATAGAGACATAGAACCCATCTCGAACCACCCTTTTCCCACGAGTAAATTAGTTTTTAAGCCTCTCCCGCTTGACGAGAACTGCGCAAGTGACTTTATCGATTCTTCGGCAATAACGAACGAAGAAGAACAAACACATGCATATAAACTACACATATATACTCTTGTGCATATATGCGTATGTATATATGCACAATTCTCTTTGTTCCCGTTCCAATTTGTGCAATGCAAAACTTTGATACACCATTTACAAAGTGAAATTAATTGAATGAAAAACAATTCATTTAGATATTAGATGTGACAACAGACGGCGAGAAACCTGGAGGACCACCGCGCAATTTAAAAGTTGAACCAATTAGTTCAACTGATTTTAAAGTTACATGGGATCCACCAGATCAGGATCTATGGAATGGCGAAATATTAGGATATCATGTTGGCTTCAAAGAGCATCGGTTTGGATTATTTTTTATTAGTACTTATTTCTTCAAAACTTGTATCTATTGTCAGCTGTTTATATGAATTCCTTTTCTCTGTACTTTTCTAGACTTTCCGCCGATCAATATACGTATAAAACAGTGGAGGGTCGACCAATATCAGCAAGTGTATCTTTAGGACTTGCACGAACTGCAATACCCGGTCGCCAATGTCAATTGACTAATTTACGAAAACATATGCGCTATAGTGTAATTGTTCAAGCATATAATGCACTTGGACCGGGACCAATGACTGCTGAAGTTGTATCAACAACTCTCGAAGATGGTATGGCTATTTTAATCAGTGTACATCATATGTCCTCTCACAATTTCTACTCTGATCCCAGCTCTTGAACTCTCATCTAGTGCTCAACTCTTCATAGAGTTGAGAAACAAAATGAGACCTTACCCAACCCACTGTTCTTATCGTATTAGCAGAGAACGTGACGAAGAAACGACTCGAGCGATTATGAAACTTGAACAAACAAGATTTACCCATTATCCAAATGCCTAAACCACTTTTGCATACATTAAAAAACTATTGATAAATCCGTGAGATTGATAATATTTTCCGATAATTGAAAATGATATTCCAGTGCCGAGTAGTCCACCGCAGGAAATCCGATGCACCGCATTATCCTCACAATCTCTTCAAGTATCATGGGAAGCGCCACCAGACACCAGTCTGAATGGCGTCCTTCGTGGTTATAAAGTTAATTGGGAGAGTATGGACTCAATAACCGAAACAGCGAAATCTGACACGAAGATTACAACAGCATTAACAGTTGTGATAAATAATTTAGAAAAATTTACCAATTATTCAATTCAAGTAGCAGCAATGACAAGACCAGGGGATGGTGTACCATCCTCACCAATTTATTGCAAAACCAAAGAAGATCTGCCGGAAGTACCAGCTGGTATTAAAGCAGTCGCTAGTTCTAATGAATCAATTATTATATCATGGTTGGCGCCATTAAGAGCAAATGGAATCATAACTTCATACCATGTTTATATTCAAAACGAAGAAAATGATGGAAAGTGGTACAAGCAAACCCTCAAAGCACACAAAACAAGTTACCGAGCTGAAAACCTTCATAAACGAAAGCAATATTCATTCCACGTAGCAGCAGTAACTTCTGTGGGTGAAGGACCCAAAACTTCGTTTGTTACTGCATCGCCATCCAGTCACGGTACTACGCAACTATATCAACAAGAATGATTTAACAAATATCTTTTATATCGAATGATTCTTATATCAATATGGAATGTGAAATTTAATTACAGTTCCTGCGGCAATCTATTCATTTGGGATGAGTCCAATTGTTCCATGGAAACAAGATGTAACGCTGCCATGTCAAACTGTTGGAAAGCCTTCGTTGGTATGGAAACAATGGGGCCAAGTTGTAAAAGCATCTGGCAGAATATCAATACATACAGACGGTTCATTACACATCAGTGATTTACATCGTGAGGACAGTGGCAATTACACTTGTCATGTTGAAAATCAACATGGATCTGATCAAATAACTCACAAATTAATTGTCCAAGGTAAATATACTTAGCATTCATTTCACTTTCTATATGTTGAGCTGAGATTAGTAGGTATATAGTCAAAAATTAAGCAACTAGTGAACAATTGATAAATAATTGGTACTTATCTATACCAGTGCCACCATCTGCGCCACTTCTTCTTGCCACCAGCACTACCAGCAACTCTATAAGCGTCCAATGGAAACCAGGTGATGACGGGGGTGCACTTATAAGGGGTTATATACTACACTACAAACGAAAGTTCGGCGAATGGGAGGAGGTCAAAGTTTCACACAAGATAAATGGCTATCTATTGTCGCAATTGTGGTGCGGTACTGAGTATCAGATTTACTTAACTGCGTACAATAGAATTGGTATGGGTTCACCAAGTGACTTTGTTAAAGCCACAACCAAAGGCTCAAAACCAGCTAATTCACCTGGAAACAGTGACAAATTCATCACTGTCAATGTTTCATGGATTGTATTACATCTGAGTGTATGGCATGATGGAGGTTGTCCCATAACGTGGTTTGAGCTTGAATATAAAAAAAATGGTGAAGAATTATGGACACTTGTTTCCAATAATATTGAGGTATTTGAATAAATATTCAATAATTCTCAATAGCATGAAATAATCATCAATATGATTATTTATTCATGTTATTGACTTTGGAAAATTGTCACTTTTCAGGTTCAAAGATCTTATACATTAAGTGAATTATTACCGGGCACAACGTACGATGTGCGTATTAGAGCACATAATAACGCTGGTTCGTCTGTTACTGAATATAAAATAACAACACTCCAGCCACATATCACCACAACACTGCCAACAATTGAAATTGATCAATATGTACCCCAACAAGCTTCAGTACTGGCGGACCTGAAGTTAATTGTTCCTCTTGTATTAAGTTCCTTCGCTATTATTGCTGCTGCTGGCGCAGTTTTCTACTGTTTCCGAAAACGTAAGTTCGTTGATTGATCGAATCTTACTTCCTGCATAAAAAGCAGCATGTCAATTTATCAATCCTTAGACCTTTATTTTTATTTTCGTTTTTTTTTTCATATTGCACAAATTGAATTTCAATCAGGCCCTTTGTTAGGCGACATCGGTAGCCTCCACGATGCTCAAACTGCCGCTGCGTTGGACAATAAACAAAATATGGAACAACGTGAACAATATTATGCGACTGTAAGAAAGCCATTGCGTTCACCAATACATGAAATGGGAACGCTTGAAAGAATTCCTGGTGAGCGTTTGACTGTTAATTATATTTGCTACGTACAATTTATCATTTTCTTCGATTGTTTTATTCACTCATCGATATCATCACTATTATTGGCAATTCATCCATTTTTCAAATGCTTCGCTGTAGCTTCTAATACCGCGAACACAATCGTTAACTGTTTGTAGAATACTCGGAAGACATCTATCCATATGCGACTTTCCAATTAAAAGAAAGTGTGCCAGCTGGTGGTGATAGCCGTTGTGAATCAGCAGCACCACTACAAACATTTGTCTACCATGATCCACGACTTTCAGCCGCCGATACTCTACAATTGCGCGAGGTAATATAAACGAAAATTAAATGAATATGTTAATAGTTATAAAGTAGCTATTCAACAAGATTATGCTCCAACAACCTGTACAACAATATTTTCCTTTTAAAGTTTAATTCCCCAACCAACCGTCGCCTATTTTTATTTGATATTGCACTTATTAATAACTGGGTCGCATGAATTATTCATAGAGAAATTTAAATAGCATCTCATCGTTCTTCCCCTGTATTATAATACATTTTTTGAAACCTGCCCAGAGATAAAATATAAAGAAAATCTTTTACATTAACTTCAGACTAAACTACTCTCCCTTACTCTATCCTCTGTTTAATGATTGTGTCGTAGATCATTTCTCGTTTTTTTTCATTCATGAAAATGATCATCATCATCAGAATCATCATCATCATCATCATCATCATCATCATCATCATCATCACCATCATCATCATCCTCATCAAAAGAATATCACTCGAACATATGATTGAGATCATATTGGATGCATCATTTGAATAATAAAAGAAAGTCATCAACATAAAAATCATTAGAAGAGTCATGTGTGTATAAAGTGATGTAGATAAATTTCATAACACGACTGCTGGTCCCCCCTTGCTTCGTTTCGCAATTTAATTCGCCCGCATTATTGAACGTTTCAAAAACACTTTACAACACAGAACAAAAATAGAAACAGCTAATATGAAGAGTGAGAAAGTACGTAAAGAGAGAAAATGCAATAGATGAAATTGGAGAAAAAATAAAAAGCAAAAAGAATAAGTATTGAAAATGAAAACGGAAAACGGTGTGCGCTGTGCTGCCATTCTCTAGTCCGTAAATACAAATTAGATAAAAATGATGAATGACAATTCCGTCTGATTGCAGTCGGATTGCAACCGGTACACTAAGGTGCGCGGAGGCCGTTCGTCCTCTGCGCCGTTGCATAAAACTCACAAGGCCAATCAGGGCAAGTCCGAGTCGGAGGAATACGACACCCTGGGCTCGGACAGCGACACCGAAGTCGGGACCAGCAGCCGAACCGAGTCTTCCAATCACCTCGTCGATTCGCACCACTCGGCTTTTGCAGCCGACACGCGTGTCCACAGTACGCCACCTTCCTCACTCTCTCTCTCTCTCACTCTCGTCACTTTTTATTTTCTATTTTTTTTCATATTTTCAATACATCAATATGATTAATTCTGATTTTTAATCTTTATTTTACCGCTTTGAATTATTTATTATCGATATATATTAAATCACACGGCACAATAAATCCCGAATTGTTGTCATCAAGTCACAATTATTATTAGCTATCAATCCCAATAATATTATTGGAATTATTATATTGATAATAATTAATTAAATTTTAATTGTCTTATTGCAGACTTCCTGTACCATGGACCAGAATCTAGCACGTCTACGGAACCCTCACCGATTTTTGAGAGAAAATCGTTTCCTGGAAGGGGAAGACCCAAGTAAGTCATTAAATTGTTGCCAATATTTTATTTCCATCTGTTGTTATTTTTCTAATTATTTTCCTCCTGTTTAGGATGTTACAGTTGGCGCGTTATACCGGCGAGGAGACCCGTACAAGTTTCGGGACAATCCCCAGGCCTGGCAATTCCAAGCACCAGTCGGGCAATCGGATCAGGGAGCAGGAACGGAGTGATGCAGGATCAGGAAACTTGTTCGTCCCCAAGTTGGACCCACCCTCGGGGTTCTCCGACGCGCTTGAGCTAAGCGAAGCCGAATGCGACCTCGATCGCGGTCACAACAGCCAACGAAATAGACGAGATTTCGTTATTGCGGTGTAAATAAAAATAAACAGAAAGAGAAAGAAAAAATACTAAAGAATAAATTGTGTAAACGCGATTCTCAATTAACCTAAGCCAAAGATATTATTATAAAGACAAAAAGAAAACCCCTCTTTATTCAGCCTGTTCTTCCATCTCCTCTGCCAGTTAAAAGAATTCATGTAATATTGTGTCCTAATTCTGATGTGTCGATGTGTAATAATTTACCACACACGTGCACGTGTTTAAACTAACGAATTGAAGATGAAAATGAGAAGGAAAACGAACGAAATACAAATAAATAATAAATTAAAAGAGAAAAATTGATGTAACAAAATACAAAAAAGAAACGAATAATAAAATAAATGTTGAATTATTGAAACGAAAGCGTTGCCGTTGTTCAGGCACGCGCGTGGCACTAACTTTTTAATCATAAACAAAATGAAGAAAAAAAAAGAAATGAAATAAGAAACAATAAAATTTTTTCATGTCTAAAATCGGCACACTAAATGAAATGAAAATAAAATTTTTCCTGTTGATATCGTATATATATATATATATTATATATATATATATACTTTATTATTATACATAAAATTATTTACCATGGAGAAAAAAGAAAATTAACACTTTTGTGTTTTAGGTGAACTGTAGATTATTTATATTCTATTTACTTTGTAAAATATACAAATATTGATTCAGAATTATGGTCTTCAATTTAATGTATTCCCGATATTTCAAACAAAAGTCCGCCCCATCCAGACAAGTTTCAAGAAGGGAAGGAATATAAGCTGCAGCAAAATAATGAATACGGTGATAGTTTTAATAGATTGTTTCTTCAATGTGGATTTGACGGGGCTATTCATCCTCCAGCTAATTCTATTTCTCATTCTCTCATTCGCTTTTATCTACTCGCGCAGCAGCCATGCACCCATTTTTCCGAGACAAGGGGATGATATCGTCATCCCTTCCAACCCCATACACAATTTCAGGCATGCGCAAAAATCCACCAACGCCACCCCGTCAGATAATATGAGCGGTGGAGTCTACGGTGGTGGTGAGTAATTCGTTATTTCCAACATTTGTACACATAAAATATAAGCCATTCAGTAAATATATCACATGAAAATTGTGGACAACAGATGAGGTCGGCGCCATCATATTCGACAATGGCCATCAGACTTTACGTGTCGGATATGGTGGTGAAGATAGTCCAAAAGCTGAAATTCCAACGAGTCTTGGGGTGTGGGAGGACGCCACAGAAAATTCTGACAGCAGCCAGGTCGGTAAAAAACGATACAACATTGATGTTACAGCGATACAAGTTCGACGCAAAGGTAAAGAATCCATTATGAATAATCCAATCATCTACCGCCATTTGCTAATTGCAATAGCCATGATAACAAAAGCTAACATACCCATTAAAATTCCTTAATTTCATATTCAAGTCGTAAATACGCAAATGTCAAACTTGTTTTTTTTTCACAGATATGGAGATCGTCAGCATGATGAAAGATGGAATGATTGAAGATTGGGATATGTTTGAACGCTTGGCAGAGTATACATACAAACAACGACTCCACGCATTATCTGAACATCATCCAATATTAATGACAGAATGTCCGTGGAATACTCGTGTTAAGCGTGAGAAACTTCTTGAATTAATGTTCGAAAAATTCAACGTTCCCGCAATGTACATCTGCAAAAATGCCGTCCTTGCTGCTTATGCTAATGGAAGATCAACTGCTATGGTGGTAGATAGTGGTGCGACACATACAAGTGCTGTGCCTGTTCACGATGGCTATGTGATAACGCAGGGGATTGTTAAAAGTCCTCTGGGCGGTGATTTTATTACGATGCAATGTCGACAATTTTTTGAAGAAAAAAGTATTGAACTTATCCCTGCATGTTTAGTGGCGAGCAAAGGTAAAGTTCATTAGAACTAAAACATGCTGATGAAAAAATATTGATAATTCTATTCAATGCAGAATTATTAGAGACATTTAAATTTCTTTAGAAGTCATTCGAGAACGAGATCCACCACGTTGGACGAGAAAACCTGGACCTCAACTAACAGCTTCATGGCTAAGTTACATGGTCCGTGAACTTCTGCAGGACTTTCAAATGAATTGTTTGCAAGTCTCTGATTCTCCATATGATGAAGACATGGCGAATGCTCTGCCAATGAAACATTTTGAATTTCCAACTGGTTACAATGATGATTACGGTTCAGTTAGACTGATGATACCAGAAGCATTATTTGATCCAAGCAACGTTAAAGGAGTTGGTGCTAGTATACTTGGTGTTGGCCCATTAGTTACTACCAGCGTTGGAATGTGTGATATGGATGTCAGACCAGTAAGTATATCATGATCCTCCAATTAAATTAAGTCCGATAATTTGTGTTTTTTTGTTTAGAGTTTGTATGGAAGCGTTGTCGTTACTGGAGGCAATTCTTGCCTCCAAGGATTCAGCGATCGGTTAAACCGAGACTTGGCCAGCAAAACCCCACCAGTAAATATGAAACATGAAATAGATAAATTGTAAAATGAGTGGTAATAATTTTTATCAATAAATAACTCGTTTTTTACTTTCAGAGTATGAGACTAAAAATAATCAGCGCTAATAATTCAAGTGAGCGAAGATATGGAGCTTGGATTGGTGGATCAATCTTAAGTTCCCTAGGATCTTTTCAGCAAATGTGGTTATCACGTCAAGAGTATGAAGAATCGGGGAAGATTATTCTTGACAGATGCGCTTGAATAATATTCTCTAAATATATATTTATATATAAGCAATACAATGAGATACAATACAATCAAACTTTTTCCAATAACGGCCAACGACTCATTGCAATGAATTTAATCTATAATAGTGAATAATATTAATGGAAAGGAAAAATAACGTCACGAAAAATTGTGCAAGCAAATTGGTGCCAAAAAAAATTCATATTTGATTTAAATTAAATATTAAGTATGTAGCTATTTTTTTATTAATTGAATGTAATGGGAGAATGCATTGAAGCAACTATTTGTTCAAAGCTTCAATGAGGAAAAAAAAAACATATCGGACTGAATTTAGATACACGTATTAATTTATTTATTTTTACGATGCAATAAAAATCGGTGCTAATGCATAGAATGAATTTTTTTCGTTTTGTTCTTCCTACATTCATACATTTACATATTCACTGAGCAGCAAAAACGATAAATAAAGAGAGTTTTGTCAGAATAACAATTAATTTGATAGGAATATCATCTGATTCACTAAACTAACTGCAATTCCTTCTCACTGTTTTATATATACATGATTGTCCAGCAATCTTTTGAATCATCCAGTCAAAAGGAATGAATTTTTCATGAGTACGTATGGAGCTTTATGTACGATTAATGCAACTCTGCGTTTATCAGTTAGTTACAATCTATGTCGACCTAAAAAATAAAGTCAGTATGTTATTAACATGAAAGACGGTTATAAAAAGATAAGAGTCCAACAGAGATTCTGTTAGCACAAAAGATAGAATAGAAAATATTTTCGATTGTAATCATCGGAGTGACTCTACAAACTCACCTAGATAAACAGGATTCAAATTAGTTCAATTCAAATTGTTCAACACGAATATAAATTATTCTAACATTAATAAAAATACATCTCATCGAATTGGTCTTGGCAATTTGCAAATAGCTGTGTGAACAGGCATTGCCAACCATCCAGCTAATGTTATTCCAATTGAATCAGACATTGTCACAATTCCCAATGATTCCTTCAAGTTCTCCGCTGTAACCTGATTGAGCAGAAATAGAAATTGATTGTTCCATTAATTTTACTATCAACCATTCATCGACACGGAATGAACACGAATAATCTTCTTACAGTATCAGCCATGTTGTAATATGTATTGACATAAGCAGCACCACCAAGAAGACCTTCCCAAAAAGTGAGTCCGAAGATAATCCAAATACTTGGAATGTAGAAGAAAATCGCTTCAGTGGTGAATATAATAATATTCAAAAACTAATGAAATAGAAAACACATGCGAGAATATTAATTCTTTTATTCCCGTGAATTTCATTCGAAGCTATAATAAATGCATTGAAATTGGCTTGCCTGAAACACAGCCATCAGCCAAACCCTTTTAAAGGAAATGAAAATGGCAGATGATCGTGAGATGAAAACCCCAATTTGATAATCAACTTGGAGCCATCTGTACTGTTCTGCATGTGATAGCCAAATACCCTCAAATTGTATGAGCTCGTGCTAGAAAAGAGAATGAAATAAGAATATTCACAAACTCATGTGAATCATACCTAACTTTTTATTTGATATTGATTTATTGGACAATCATCATTGATTTGAATCAGTCCTTACCAGTCCTTGATTAATAAAATACTCGAACAAATAAACGAGAGTAAGTGGAACAATGAAAGCCATCAATCCAGGTAACAAATTAAATTTCTCTTTGATTGTCTTTTTAGGCACAGCTATTATTTCTTCCTGGCTACTCATTCCATACTTCACGATTGTCTTCTCCGCAGGATGTGTCATTATCAACCAGAAAGCAATCGCTTCCAAAATGGGTATAGCAATCATAACTAATAATGTTTTATCCGTTGGCATAATCATTCGCAGCCCAGCATAGGACAATGCTCCAATTATTCCAGCACCTCCAGTTCCCGAGGACCAAGCTACTATTGTCTCTCTAACAAAAATCACAAAGATAAACAAAATGAACGTATATATTCCGTCATAACAAGACTAATAATTGGAGTGAATTGATGAAATAAAAATGTAAAATATCACCAACCTTGGATACTTATGACTGTGACTCATAATCGTTACTTCACCGAGTCCTGATGCAAATGAAGTAAGTGCAACTCCAATAATAGTCAGCCATTGGACATTACTGTACGATACACTGAGAAATCCTAGTATCTGCGTTACCACACATAAAGCCAATCGAACGCTGCAATGAAAAGAGATGGACATTGTTATTTTTTCAATAGAACATTCATTATAGATTCATATTTACTTCACCCTGTTCATAGATTGATAAATTCTAATATCTTCACACCCTGAAAGTCTAAAACCGAACATTTTGAAATACTCACTTGATAAAAAATGGTAAAAATGGTACTGTAAATTTCACTATCAAACATGGAATTATATCAGCCAGTAAAATTGCACCAGTCGACAATTCATTGCATCCGCGTGAATTCAATGTCAAGTTCGGTATTGTTTTATTTGTCTGCGCAGTAAAAAGAATGAAAAATAAGAAATACATAAATTATATTTTTGAATATATTACTAGTTATTAAGAAATCGTTTATTGTTAAAATTATTCCAATAATATTTGTTCAACTTACTCCCAATGAAAATTTATCATTCAATATATCATGAGCAGCACTCAGCATGACAACATATCCATAATTATTACATAGACCCAATAGAAAAAATGCTAGAAGATTCCTCCATATAGATATTTTCGACTCATTCAGCTCATTCTTGATTGTGCTTGATGCTATTGTTACAGAGAACAAAATCCTGTCTTCATCATCGTCATCATCATCATCATTCATACATATATATGTGCATCAATAAAAAACTTATTAGGCATCTGCTTCTTTGTTAATCTCAAATTAATTCAAAGTGAGTTCAATTGTTTAATTCAATCGACTCTATCATCCAACTATTATTTCCATCAGCATCATTATCAACGTATAACAATACAAGGATTACAGCATTATTATATTTTATGAAAGAATTTTCCCACATTCCAAGAATGGAATGTTAGGTAAAAATATTCATATCAATTAAATCTTATCACATTGACAGAATGAAGTAAACAATTATTTATGGTATGGAACCAGCTATAACAATTTATTTCTTGAACTGCTTATGTTCCTGGTTGAATTGAGCAAGAGTCGCATGAAACGACTAGAAATACGAAACGAAAACAATGCAACGTGATTGTTCAATATTTCAGGTTGGTTAATATTGAGCGAAGGAATCGTGAAATCATTTCCAGATCGTTATCAATAAGTTAATCATCGTGTTCAACGACGGATTACTAAACTAAACAAATTTACATAGTCTGGGACTGGTCACAAACAGGACAAAGCTATTGACGTGACATTTCAGTTTGCGTGGAAGAATTTGTCTTAAAATATCTAAGAAAAAAAAAATGAACCACTGTCTCTGCAGTAATATCAAGATCGTTTGGAGGACATATTTTTCCTGACAAGAATGATAAGTGTTGTATTCTTTCTCTGTCTTCATGGAATATTTCTAAATAAATAAAAACTTGTTGTTTACAGATAAAGTGACATACTGAGGATAATAAAGAAAATTGATTGCAAAAGCAGTTGATGAAGATGACAGAGGAATCTATTGATGAACGGATTTTTACTTACAATTATTAAACTAATAAGGAAGATGGATTTACTACGGGTGTGACATGGATAACCGAGTGCATCAGGTTGTACACTAAGAGTGTATTCAAGTTTAATGATAAATTAGAATTGCAATTGACTTCATCAAATGCAATGACACTGATGGTACTATTCGAGGTTGTACAAATTTCATTGTGCTAGATAAACACTTAGCTATCAAGGACGGGATCTTCGTCCACACAGATTTAAGTAGAGCAAACAAATTATTTGAAATCTCAAATTATTTTTACTATTTGTGTAAATTATCTTTCACAAATAGTCGAGCCTCCAAATACACTTCTGATAATATGTACAGCAATTTTGTTTATCTTATCTATTTGAATGGAGTGAATGAATTATTTTATTTTATACCTCATGGTGAATTCATTCACTACGTTAAAAATATGAGAAAGTTTCTTATCATTGAGAGACATATTTAATGTGTACAACACTAAAGGAAAATAATGCTGATGAAAGTAACTTTAATGTCAAAATTTATATTTCTTGAGTCACGTTAATAGTTCTCATATTTTTCTCAATATATAACAACAATAACATTTATGTTATCAGTAGTGTTCGAAGTTGGGTGTCATTATTCAAAAAATTATCTCGGGTAGAATAAAAAAGAAGAAGTCGTTAGAACTATTGTTTCATATTTTTTTTTTTCAAATATCTTTTACGTCCAGAAGTCCACCACGAATAATTATTTGATGATATTATCGTACTGACATTTATTAAAGGAAATGCATGTCACGGGCAAGGACATGCCGGTTAAAACTACTAAGCAAATTTAATATTGCGAAAATAATTTGTATTCACGGTGTATGAACATACATAAGCAGACACGGACCATCACAATTACACAAGTCCGGCGAACTTGGTCAGCGATTCCTTTCGACCTTGGTAGAAATATTAGATAAGAGATTAATTTATGCCAGCCTCAAAACTGTCATAATGATAATCACTTACGTGAACGAGACAATTAAGAAAATAAACAACACTGATTTGTCCTTCGCATTTTATATTTTCTTCAGCTTGATGATCAGTTGTAAACTATTTAGTAGATCAAGTTTATTCAGAAACGAACTAATATTAAATATTCAAAGTCACGGGATGAATATTAATTAGGTTAAGTGACCACTTGATCGATTTGAATGAATCCAAATTAATTGTAGATGTATTCAAGATGAAATTCAACTCCCACTTCTTGTTATCAGAAAATCTGCCACAAGCAAGTTGATAAATTGGATCATCGCAATTGTCTGTGTGTGCACGCGCGTGTCTTTGTACGCCTGATAAGAAAAAAAATGACGATAATGAACTGTCATCATCACTATTTCTATTATTAATCACATTAGAAATGAATTTTCTGGATCCCCATTTTTTCTAAGGAATTGTTTGTTTCCTTGACAATATAAAATGACAAATTATAAACATAAACATATTATAATATACAATAATATGAATAAAACTTGATAAATAAAATTGCCTTTCTTGTTATCGGAAAAGTTGACATATTAATTGAAATATGATGAAGGCCAACTGTATTTTTAGTTTGTACATGTGGGTGGATGAGACAGAAAATCTAAACTCGATCGACATTTACAAATCCCAAAGACCCGGCCTTAGCCCGAAACCTCGAATTCTTTCCTTTCTTGTTTATTATTCACCAGTGCAAAGGACAAGATCGTTTGAGAGGTCAACAACGTCGCGAAATATAATAAAAAATAGTAATATAACAATTACTGAATGACATTTGATAACAATACATAAATAATTGTGATTATTCAATTATTCTAATCGCTGTAGTATTTTTATTATCAGTGGATGATGGAAACAAATATTCAAAAAATAATATATTCAGTGTCATTTGCTCTATTATAAAGTTAAATTTTTTTCCTTCATTATATAACAAACAGAGAATGGAATAACAAAAATTAACGTTTACAATACAGAACTTTCAAAAGTGATATTGCCACGAGTATATCAAAAAACTAAATTAATTGCCGTGTGTGGTTTGGTTTATCTTTCCTTCTTGGAAAATATAGACAGAAATAGAAATAATTCACGAAACTTTCCGACTCTCAGAAACTTCTTAACTTAAATTTATTAATAATAGAAACCACCAAAGGAAATGCGAGTATCAAAAGAAAAAATATAAATAGAGAATTGATGTAAATAAATTCGTTAATGAATCAATAAAAATTACATCTTAAATTCCAGATTAAAATAATTTCTACCTCCAAATGGAATAAAAGTACAAAATTGATTTTAAACACAAAGTTTTACCTTTCCTAACATCCATAATGATGATAAAAAAAACTTGGAATAATTCACCAACTTAGTCCTATTGGATAGACAGGTTATATATTTATCTATTCTCTGTTTTCTTGAAACGATCCACCCACGAAAAGTACCTGGATGTAAAGCGTTACACAAGCACATCCACTTGTGTCAAGTGCAACTAAAACACTGAATCTGATGTTATCGTCACCCGCAATGCTAAGTCAACGTTGGTCGTCGATCCCAATTGGTCTTCGAATCTATTTATTGTACAAGACTTTTGTTTACATTATAAACGTATCAGAAGCATTTTGATTAATCGTCCATTCATTTTTATCCACATTTATGTACAGTAATTTATCATCAATCATTTGAGGAAAAAAATGTATTTTTACAACTCTTCGCACCATCAAAATATCAAATGCTTTCAATTTTTATCAGGTGCCAAAAATGTTGGATAAAATGAAGATTAGAAAATAAATTCATTTACATACGGTGATAAAATCCATAAAATATAAAAAGTCAGTAAAATAATAAAAAACAAAATTATAAATATTGACATCTATTTTATTTCAATCTTATGCATCATAAGTGAAGCAAAATAATTCCTGAATAAAACTCGCATCAATTGTCTTTCAAATTGAACTATATGATTGTTAATAATTACCATTCAAATTGAATGGATACATTGGAATAATTATTAGTTGTATACAGATGGCGCTGTGCCAATGTCAACATTGTTGTTTACCAAGTTCACTTGACGTCATAACAACGATCGAGCGTCCACTGCCGGGACCTGCTGTCTATTGTAATATTAAATCGTGCATTTTTCTTGTATGTTACTTCATAAACGAAAAGTGCTCGCTATTGCATATGCTCGTGATAACGTTCGTGAAGATATTTCAATATTATCAAAGAAAAATGCTTATCATGTGTATCGAATGACGATAGCATGTGCCAATTTGATATAAGTTTTTTTCAACTACAAATATATTGTATGAAATAATTAAATATAAACACTTGAGGAGGATTCTAACCTAATTTGTTCCACCACGTGGTTCAATTGGACTGTCAAACGTGAGAAAATCTAGTGATAGAGATAATTTGTGGTTGATGTTGTGCTATTGAAGTTGTTGATTTCTTTGTTAGATCAACAATGGGAAAAACTTCCAAGGACAAACGAGATATTTATTATCGGAAAGCTAAAGAAGAAGGATGGAGAGCACGAAGTGCATTCAAATTGCTACAAATTGATACTGAATTCAATATTTTTGAAGGTGGTTTTCCTATTTTTCATATTAAACTTATTGGATAAGTTGAAAATGTTTAATTATGAATTACTTTAGGTTTAATACAATAAATCATCGCATGTTTTTATCACACTAGGGCTCGTTGGACCTTTTCAATTTATAGATCAGTGATATAATGAGAACACAATTTGTTTTGGGTGATCATTGGATTCGTAGGAATTGTATTAGTGTTGATGGGCATTAGAGGACTTGTTTGTAATAGGTATTACAGCGATTGATAAACTGTTCTGTTGCTAGAGATCAGGAGACAATTGTTTTGTTGATTCATAATCCAAACTTTCTATGATTGTGAATGAATCGTATGATTTATCTATTTGTGTCGTACGATTATTTACATATGGATGTTTGTTTGGATTTTGTCATACTGCAACTGATTATCTACAAAGAATGAACATTTTGATGATAATGATGTTTATTAGGTATCAAAAGTTGAGAGGATTATCATAGTATTGTCCGAAGATCACGTCCAAGCACAGATGTAATCAATTTTTCTAATCGTTGAGAATTTTTGAGTAGATATTATGCAATTATTAATGCAGAATGACTTGATAACTATCCTACGATTAACTGAATGAGAGAAAATGTAGAGTTTGCTAATCAATGTCATCAATCATGAAATGATTAACGCCTCTTGGTACAGTGTATTTAATTGGTATTTTTTTCTGTTGGTATTTTAGGTGTAAGCAAAGCTGTAGATTTGTGTGCAGCACCAGGAAGTTGGAGCCAAGTGCTATCACGAAAACTAAAGTAATTATACCCATTGCAAAATGTTTAATCTTATTTGTGATTAATATACTCCGAATTTCTCTAAAAGATTCTAAAAAGATTTTAAGTATCTAAATTCAAATTCATTTTGAATATCGAGATAATGACAATGAATTTTATTATATCATAGCGTGCGAATGAAAGCAATGATTGCCATTTTTTCTTTATGTTGACTACAGGAATGATGAAAACGGTGAAAAACCAAAAATTGTTGCTGTTGATTTACAAGCAATGGCTCCTTTAGAAGGTGTCATCCAACTACAAGGTGATATTACAAAAGTATCAACTGCCGAGAAAATAATTGCGTACTTTGAGAATAGTAAAGCGGACTTGGTTGTGTGCGATGGAGCACCTGATGGTAATAATAGAATATGAACAATAACGTTTTCAGGTTCTAACGAATGATTTGTTACCACATATTTGTCTATTCACGAACTTATTTTGCTTTTCATCATATTGCAGTGACTGGATTGCACGATATGGATATTTACATTCAATCCCAACTACTTTTAGCAGCATTGAACATCACAACACACATTTTACGTCCAGGCGGAACATTTGTTGCCAAAATATTTCGAGCACGTGAAGGATCTTTATTATTTTCTCAATTGAAAGTATTTTTCGAAGACGTTACTTGTGCAAAACCAAGTAGCTCACGTAATTCGAGTATTGAAGCATTTGTCGTGTGCCAAGGTTATGCACCACCAAGTGGTTACATACCACACATGTTGAATCCTTTATTAACACATGAACCGTTGAAGTACGAAGATTTTGATGGGAATAATCGGTATATAGTACCGTTTGTCGCTTGCGGAGATTTAACACAGCCTGATTCTGATGCATGCTACCCTCTCAACGTGAGTATCAATTTGAATCTTAGAGATTTATTTCTCTTTTTACATAAGACTACCATCGACACTTTCTTATATTATCTCTTCATCACTCTTTCCAATCAATTTATATCCTCTTGTTGTCAGTCAATTTTATCAACTAATTTTCAATGGTTGCAGTTCGGTGGTGAAGAGTATACATACTCGGATCCAGTTCAAGGACCCATTGGCGCCCCATATGAAGAAGCAATCAGACTAGAGGCGAGTGGGAACAAACCGAAAAATTCAAAAAAATCAAATTCAAATGATTCACATGCATGCAGTAATAAACCGCAATCGATTACCGACTTCAAGAAGAATTCACAGACTGCCGCGAAAATTCCCACGAGTAATACTAACACAGAAGACTCTTCAGGTCTCTGTGGAGAACTCACGAATTTAGAAATCATTGAATAAGTGATAATATTTGCATTTACAATAAATAAATCGTTTCAGAACAGATGGTAACATTCAATTTATACTTCCCTGTAAATTTGAAATTGAAGGTTTGGTAAATACAGCCTTATTTGTGATATCCCGCCCGAATTAAGGTAGAAAAAAAAACCCCATTGTGTGATATTATCGCAAGTTGTTCGATATCAAAATAAATGTTCTAAGTAGTCGATCGTATGGTAAACGGTCGCATTAAATGAATTTCATTGTGAAACATCAAATATGGCAGCGTTCGAGGTACGGAAAAATTTGTTCAGAAATTCGACGCCGAATTCTGACAAATAAATATACTATTTAAAACAGTCTTAGAGATCCCGAATAAATAGAGATAAAGTAAAATAATTATTTCCAATTATTCACAGCCCGAACGTTGCTATTCTTGCAAGAAACTTTTTTGTTGTGAAGATTGTTGTCAGAATCACATCAGGAATAAGCATCCAAATCGTGAAATTGATTGTCCACTTTGTCGCTATGAGCCTTTGATAGTACGTAATTTTAATCATGAACAATTACTCTGTCATGTTGTGTTCCATCATTTGCCATTATACTGTCGCACGTGCGGTGAATTATTTGAAAATGCTGAGGAATTGAAAGCCATTGGTAAATGCGGTCGTCATCCATTAATCAAAATTGAACCACCAACATTCATTGAATCGATTAGATCAACATTATCAATAAACACACCGTCGCCATTGAACAAAACACCGTTTCAACAATCGTCGATCGATCGAAAAGGAATGTCAAGTGGTGGTGATTATAATTGCAATTTTGACAATTTTTCACCACCAGAATTGTGGGTGGGTTCACGAGGAACAAGTACACCGATGCACATAGGTATTATGAGGAAGAATCATAATCATCAATGTAAAACAACAGAAAAAGTTCCAAATATTATTTTAACAACACCGTCTTTCTCAATTGGAAATGACAGCGAAAAAAAAAGTATCAGTGTTGGAACGCCAAAATCTTATTCCAATGAAACGGAATCTGTTTATGAAAGTGGACAATCGTCTGCAAAATCTAATACATCAGTTCATACACCATTGAAATCAATACTCTCAATGAAATCTACACCAACTGAAGCCCATCACCAACACGATTATTCGAAAAAGTTTTCTCAGAGAAAATTGTCATCAATGGAAGAAGTGGATGAAGATGTCATTGATATGGAACTTACTGATATGGTTGGTGCAATTCACACCGAAAATGTTACACCACCCACGACTAGTAATCTATCAAATCGTTCAGTATTGAAAGATTCCGAGAAGAAAGTCAGGTTCATCGATCAATTAGACGAGAGAACAAAATTGGAGAATAAATGTAATGTAAGTGAAGTCGAAGAATTCTTTGAAGCACCACAGAGTTTTTGTGAAATGTCTGTGAGTATCCCACGAGATGAAAATATGAACAAGTCGTTAGTCAAGATATTTGACGAGGGAAGTTGTAAAAATGAGGAGAAGAAGATCAGTGATGATAATGATCATGAATATAAAGGAAAAAATGAAAACGCAGAGTCCATGACAAGTGAAACCACAAAGTCAGAATCAACTTCGCGCATCGTAATGATGGTTGTGGTAGAACAAAAAGGTGATAATGAACCCACGGATCTTGCTCCACTTATTGATTCAAGTCTTAAAAAATTAGGATCTGTATTGTCGAACCCTGCATCATTTCAAAAAAATTTATCCAATCCCACTAACAATGAAGTTGAGAAAGTAGGTAAATTTTCAATGGTTTCTGTCGACAGTTACACAAGTGTATCAACTGTTGAATGTTTGACAGTACCAGATGTAAAATTAATTCCACAAAAGAATCGATCCAGATCACCAGATAATAATCACAGCGGGAATGGGATTTTCTCTGCCATGGCCAATGCCATCAAAAACGCATTCAAGAATTTTTCTGGTAATTTTTTTTCCTTCCCATTGGATCACAACAACTACCAATATCTCATAATCCATATGCGGAATAATTATTTCAGGAATAGCACCAACAAAAATGCCAATCCCCGGAGCGATATCAGCACTAATAATTCCGCAACAACCATCAACATCATCAACGAATGAGTCTGGTATACCATCAGGCATTACTGCAAATAGTACAATGAATTCATCGAGTCGACCAGGAAAACGTTCTCGAGAAGAAATTGATTCAATACCCTTGGAATTACCAGAAATATCCGATATAGAAACAGAAAGGATTGATAATCCAATCGAAATCCGGAGTCCATTACAGAAACGGCCTCGTGGAGGGTACAGACAAATTCGGGGTCGTGAACCCATTGCTCGAATGAAAAGCACTTTTTCCTCGCCTCGAGGTATATCGTCAGGAAAACAGTGTTTCCAGCAAGGTTCACTGACCGTTGGAGATACAGTCATACCTTTGCCATCCCGTGCCCATCAATCAACACAAACAGACTGAACATTTTTTACGATCAATTGTTTCCTTTCAATCGTATTAATTAATTCGATGCTAATTATTATTATTGTAAATTTTATTTATTTGTCATTTTTCTGTGCTCATGGAAAGCCGGTTCACTAACTGATTGTACTAATTTATATATAGCTAGTGAGTATTGTATGTTCAATCTTTACGTTTACGTCTGTACAATTTTTCAATCCTCCCGATCATAATTGTGATTTTGTGCCATTTCCTTGATTGTATCAATGCTTACCAAATCTCGATGTTTTCGCAGCATCATCTGAAGTTCAGGCATAGCTTGAATATTTGGACTGGCAGCACTTATAAAATTAGTTATTAATCTCTTCATAAGATTTATTTTATACACAAGTTTCTTCACACGCTCTTTCTTCCTATAAAAATAAATTTATAAAATGAGTGCTGAATAAATTTTGCCAATCCTTTCATTCAATTACAAAATATTCATCATTAATGTAACGCTAACAACTCACGCTGCTTCTTCAGGATTCGATTCTTGTAATCTCATATTTCTCATACCCTCCTGCTCTTTCAGAAAATCATGGAACTCTGTGATATTTTGTCCACATTCATCTTTCAATTTAATTTCTTTATTCTTCAGCTCTACAATATCGTTCTGCCAGGCAAGCATTTTATCATTCATCATAAAAAGCTTCCTCATGATAGTTTTGATTCGGCTAAAATTGAGAGATCGAATTCCCCGTACAAATGTAAGATTATATAATTGCAAATATTGTTATTACTTATCCATCGGTATCATCCTACCTCTGTATATCCCCATCAATTCCATCAGAAAAAAATAAATCTTGTGATGCTTTAGAGTAAGTGCAAAATTTGGAAGCATGATTATCTATCAAACATTTTGAGAGTTTGTCATTCAGCCGATCAACACTTACTGAATCATTTCCTGATGTCTGAGCCGACGGTGCTACATCTAACAAAATCAATCGGATATTAATTGAATAAATAAGACAGGTATTTCATCTCTAACAAAAACATCAAAATTACTCACCTGGACTCATTTTTATTTCCAATATTTGCATTCGGGAGCTCAAACATTTCAAAGATTCTCGTAAATCTTGGATTTTCTCTCGAACTGGTTTATAATCATCAAGAGTTACAGCTCCAATTGGAAAGTTGGAAATATTACTCCTCAAAATGTCTACAGATTGTTTCAGCTTTTCAATATCCTCCATATTTACATAATTCAGAGAAACAGAAGTCTGAATGTATCAAATGACGAAAAAATTATCTCATCACTCTGAAAATATTCATTGTTGTTATTCAAACTGAGGTTATGTATTGTTGTACCTTTCATTCCTGCTTCAACAAAATTTCCCGCCAATTTTAACCGTCAACTTTATGGCGTCTTTTCATATCGACGAGCAAACGAATGAATTGAATATTCCGTGGAGTGAACTCGAACTGTAACTCAACAAAAGCTGTTTTCAATTATTATAAAACAATCGAGTGGTACGGAAATGAATTGTCTGTAATAAACTCTAAGAATATTCTAAAGATAAACTGTAAGTTGTGAGCAATCTCGAATTCTTTTGTTTCTAAAACATTCCCAAACAGTGGCGTCACTTCTCAATTTCAAATTACGCGCACAAATGAACTTTTATGAAAAACAAAAGAATAGACTTAACTTGATAACAAGACATGAGAATTTACCTTTAGTTGGTCAAGGTTTTTCGAACGATTTATTAATGTACATTTGAAAAAACAAGTCCTGCACGTTTTTTCTCGTGTTTATCACGATATATGTGTAGATACGAGAAAACCTGTGTAAATATATATAAATATATATATATATATATACTGAAGCATATCCCGATGAATTTATCATGAAGTGATCGTGAATTGTGTTAACACCAATCTGAAATTCTTAATCTATTTGCATATATTCAATGACGTCGAAGCTGAAATTTATAGCACCAGGTGAGATAAAATATAATTCGTGGTATTTATAGGTTATGACCGCTGTTGATTTTTTTCACGTGCCAGAATTTATTAAACTGTAAGGAAAAAAGGAATAACTTTGATAAACATAGATATTTTTCTCGTGCTACACCGCAACAATAAAAATGCTATTTATTTTTTGGTCACGGTTTTTGTTTCTTTATTCTCAGGTGATAGTCCGTGGCTAGAGGATAAGCCTGATGTCGACGCACACACAACAACGCAATTTGTATACAACGCTCATCACTCTCTGGCACTTGACTTACAACGTAAACGTTTGCCAATATATAAAAACCGAGTTCACATTATTTATTTACTAGAGAAGTATCAGTCGTTGGTGTTGGTCGGTGAAACAGGCTGTGGGAAAAGCACTCAAGTCCCACAGGTAATTAATGATCTCCAAAACAATATATATTAGATGATACGTAAAAATAAAATTTATCTCATCAATCATAATCAATCGTGTGATAGTGCCTGCCAGTTTGCTAACGTGCAATCGAAGAGCTCAAAAATCGGTCAATTACATGTTGTAATGTTATGACGAGAAGATATGTATGAATATATAAGAATACTATACGTAGATTGATGAATAGATTTCATTACGATGATCGAGAGTGACTCATACCTTTGGTAACAGTATTTGCAGATTAGATAAAATTCCCAGTTGGATAGTTCAATTTTTTAAATTTGTTAATCGATAATATCACACGACATACAGACAATAGCCAGTAAAAAGCTCATACAGGAGGCATCATAGTTATCTTTTTCTACAAGTTTGCTAGCAGTATTTTATAATATCTGCGGATACATCGCAGCTATTAGAGGATTACATTTTTCATACTAATTTTTTTTGCCTGTGTTGACAACGGAAGAGAGGGATTTAGATAGAAACAAGTACCATGATTGTTAAAGCAATGTCCTATATTTACCAGAAACATATGATTTTTATGTTTTTTACCATCTATATCACATTTTGTACTGCGATGGAATTGCGTTTATATTATCGCATGAAATATTATTCGATTCGACCATCTAAAAGTGATTTGGAATACAAATCTTCGATACCATGTGATCTGAATCCATTCTGTGTGGTAACAGTGAAAGGATTATTGTTAGACTATCTAAATTTTTATATACTGGGTCCGCTTGCTGCATTGGTTGATAAACTGGTTGGATTGAGTAAATGGGAATGGCTATCGCCCAACTACATCAGCATCTTTCATGTTTTTGTCGCAATTGGAGCTGGAAAACTCATATCTAGCAGTTCACTCCAACAACAACGTCTTGGGGTGATCGCATACCAGATACGTTCCTGGCTGGACGATTTGGATGGTTTTGTTGCACGTGAACGTAAACACATAACTGGCGAACATTCGGATGTCGGTACCACTGGGTATTACATGGATGCCTTATGTGACTTACTTGGAACTGTTGCATTACTTCTTGGAATTTTGCACTATTTAAAGTCGAGTGTACCCAGACGAGGTGAATATGTAAGATTGCAAGCTCACGTGGTGTCAATTGAACAAGCTCCGATATCTTCACTCGATGTCAAGAAGAAAAAAATACGTCAGAGAAATGTTTTGCCAACGTTGCTACTCATATCTGGAACATTATTAGCATCCAGTATTGCATGGAATCGTTACATTGCGCTTTATCAAAGTTTATTAGAATCCGATTATACCAACCGTGCAATTGGATTGGATGAAATTCATAAACGTCAAACTGATATCATGCGTTCAAATACGTTCCGAATTATTACAACATGTTGGAGACTTGTAAATCCTCATGCTTTAACTGATTATATATTGATCGCGGTATTTGTCAATCGACTATGGGAATATTTATATTCGGCACGATGGATAACTTATATTGTTATTTTTGTGCTGGCATATGTCTCCGATTTTCATTATATTGAGAGTTATGGTCATGTCTGGGACATAAGTATATTACCAGTGTCTGATAATGCGTTTCTTAATGATACCAGTATCTAATTGAATAGGTTTAATAGATTATAATAAGCCACTGCGGCCGGCGGCAGATGAATTTCAGGTGAACTAACTTTGTACTATTTTTCTCTGCACCAATATTGACGCCTTAAACTACAATTTCAATGTGGAGGATACAATGCTTCAACAATCGAAGAATGAAACTAATATAATATACGCGCGAATTGATTACTTTTTACTGTATATTCTTGTCAGTTTTTATGACAGAAGAAGATAAATAATTGAGTACTTTTTAACGGCCTTGAATGAAAAAAATTGGAGCACACGAATATAGATAGAGAACTCGATGCGAGAACAAACAGAGAAAAGAACTAATAGTAATAATATTATTGATACTAATAATAAACAATCACCATGCTGGTGATTATGATAATACTGAATAATAATGATGGTTTGTCAATTTTTATATTCTGAACACAGTTTTACAATTGTGAGAATAAAATATTTGCTTGAAAAAACAATATATTTTCCTGACTCCGAATAGTATTGAGAACCTTATCTTACATTGCGATTTACTGTGAATGATAGCAATAAAAATTTTTTATCTGTCTGCGGTCAATACATCACACAAAATTACACAGTTATACAAGTGCATTAACGAATGGCCTCACTTATGACTTCAATTCAAACTTTCTACAATGATGTTTTTTTTTTCCAATCTTTTATAACTATTTTATCTAAAAATTCATACGTCTATGGTTGTTTGTTGCCCAATAGTATTTGATTGAAGCAAGATGGGGTGCCGATGGAAAAATAATAGGAATAACAGAACCACGGAGGGTGGCAGCAACATCATTAGCGAATCGGGTTGCCGACGAGCGTGGTTGCATATTGGGCACAGAAGTTGGATATTCAATACGATTTGATGACTGTACAGATGCGAGCACAAAGATTAAGGTAATAATATTGATGCTATTATCATATATGAGTATCAAATTATTTGTTCGTAAATATAAATTGCTTGAAGTAACTACAAAATCCGATTGGTTGAACCCAATGCTATTTTTCAATTATTATTCCTATTCCATTTTGTATTAATTTGTTTTCAGTATATGACCGAAGGAATTCTACTGAGGGAAATAATGGCTGATCCTTTATTAACTAAATATTGTATTATTATGCTCGATGAAGTACACGAACGCACGCTCTTAACAGATATAATCATGGGACTATTAAAAAAAATTCAGCGGGTTAGTACGATTGTGAATTAAACGGATACATTTATCACTCATTTGATAAGCCGATGAAACTTGAAGAGAATTTATAACTATGTTATTTTTAGAAACGTAGAGATTTGAAGCTTATAATTTCATCAGCGACTGTTGATGCGGAAGAACTTCGAGATTATTTCAACGGAAATACGACAAAAGATCCCGCAAATGATACTGCGTCTATTTTGAGTGTTGAAGGACGTACATATCCTGTTGATATATTTTATGTAAAAGGTAAGTTAGAAACATTTAAATGCTCGCTTTTCAATGAGATAAAGTTTATATTGTTCATTTTATTGTCGGCAGAACCCGTACCAGATTATGTCAAAGCAGTTGTAGATACAGCGATGAAAATTCATGAAAATGAAGAACCAGGAGATATTTTAGCATTTCTTACTGGGATGGATGAAGTGGATCGAGCTGTTTCATTATTATCAGAGCATGCAAATCTGATCAGAGATGGCAAATGTAAGGACAATCAATCTTTCACTTATTGTATTTTCCCGGAATATAATATAAATTATTTTATCTTCATTCAAATGAGAGCTAATTTTGCCATTGTTATAGACAAACTCATGCCATTGCCAATGTACGGCTCTCTACCAAATTCTGAACAGTTGAAAGTATTCTGGAAAGCACCTAAAGACACTCGAAAAGTAATAGTCGCAACTAATATTGCCGAGACCTCTATAACAATTTCAAACATCGTATATGGTAAGATATTTTTTTCGTATCATAAATAAAAAAGGTGGGATCCCACTTTGTTCCTTTGAATAACATAATGGGTCTTGTTTAAACACATTTGCAAATGCGAATGGATTATAAACACGATTGTATTGTAGGAACGATAATATTTGTGCAGTGTCGGTACATTTCCAAATTCCCGATCGCCATAAAAAGATTAAAGTCATAAAAACCGTTCGGCACAAAATTTCAACTCAATAAAATAATTTAAAGGATTAAACATTCTTTTTTCTCATAACTAAATCTTGGTAGCGATATTAAATATTAGCATTCAGGTTCAATAATTTTGTCAAAGCTCATCCATATGTGTCTTTGGATAAGTTGTTGGGAAATTTTAGTATTGGGGTTTTCCAAGTGATTAGGACATTCCCAACCTAGAACAAAGTAATTATACCTAAACATCATAAACCATTAATATGAATTTTTCTCCAGTGATCGATTGTGGCTTCTTGAAAACACCATGGTTCGAAGTAGAAACGCAAACAAATAGCTTAATAGTTGTCCCAGTGTCAAAAGCCTCGGCTGATCAACGTGCGGGTCGAGCCGGACGAGTTCAGTCTGGCAAAGCTTACAGGTAAAATCCAATAAATTATTGAATAAATATAATTATTCCCCAATTACCTAAAATTACACCTGGTAAAATGAAACTTCCTCTTGTTATCTAGGCTTTACACGGAAAAAGCGTACGATGAATTTTGCGATGCGATACCTCCACAAATGCAACGATCGGATTTAGCACCGGCAATATTGACGCTCAAGGCACTTGGTATTGACAATATTTTACGATTCAATTTTCCAGCAGTGCCACCAAGTCAAAATTTGATTGCTGGGCTTGAATTATTATATGCTCTTGGTGCTATCGATATGGATGGGAAGTTGACGAAACCTGTTGGAGTTAAAATGGCAGAGATGCCCTTAGAACCTGTGTTTGGGAGATGTTTGGTCGCCTCAGGTATGGAATTATTGATAGATATGAATTCCTAAGAAAAAAAGGAGGAAAGGAACTTTATTTGTTTTTTAAATTTGTATCATAGGAGAAATGGGCTGTTCTGACGAAATATCAACGATATTAGCGATGCTTCAAGTACAAAATGTTCTCATTCGACCTGGTGGTGGACATGCTTCGATAAAAGCACGAGTAGCACACAGAAAATTTGAAGTTAAAGAAGGAGATTTGATCACATATTTGAATATTTATTCATCTTATGAGAAAAATAAATCAGCGAGTTGGTGTCAGAAATATTTTCTGAATGCTAAAGCTTTGAGGCGAGTTACCGAAATTCGTACTCAGATGCGATCTCAAATGAGAGGATTAGATATACCAATTAAATCATGTAATGGTAAGTGTTCGAATTCGTTCTGTGTCAACGATTCATAGATTATAATTCTCACTTTCTCTTCCTAGGCGATGTAACGACGATACTCAAGTGTATCATGTCAGGTCTTTTCCCAAACGCGGCATTTCTGCATTACACAGGAGTTTACAAGACTGTCCGAGGCAATCGAGACTTATACATTCATCCAAATAGTTGTCTATATACAATAGAACAACCCCAATGGTGAGTTATTCATTAGAATAATCCATTTATTTTAATTAATGAAAATAACCCATTAATTTATTCTTATTGTTTTTTTTTTTCAGGATACTCTTCTGTGAAATTTTACAAACCAACAAAACTTATGTGAGGGAAATAACAGTAATAAAATCAGAATGGTTGCTAGAAATCGCGCCACATTTCTTCCAAAAAACTCGATTAGATTCTGTATAAAAGCTGATAATGTTCATGTGAAAAAATTGAATCTTTATTGATAATTGTATAAATAAAACAACTTTGATAAATGTTTGCATTTTTTCTCAATTCAAATTGCGTCTATTGGCGCGCAGCTGATTCATCCAATGAGGATTCACCTTAATATTATATGTGTTTGTAAATTGTAGGCGATCAGTAACACATACACAACTATATGGTCGTGTAAATGTAGTACAGTAGTATCACTCCGGTCATTCATCAAGAATCAGAGTCAATCGCAACTCCAAATATGGCGAGTGATAAAAAATCAACAAAATCATCACCGAAAGGTGGAAAATCCAATGAAGAAATTCTCGCTTGTTTCCAAGCTTTGCGTAATGAACAAAGAATGATGGTTACTAAATTATCGGAAATGGAAATGGAATTTAATGAGCACAAGTAAGAGAACGTCAAGCTTAACCTCACTTTTTATTGATAGATGTTCTTTTCATTTATTTATTTCTTATTTTCCATTCACATAATGGAATAATTTGCTTTCAGAATTGTAATTGATACATTAAAGAATGTCGATCCCAAGAGGAAATGCTTCAGAATGGTCGGTGGAATTTTATGTGAACGTGTCGTTGGTGATGTATTACCAGGGCTCCAGACGAATAGAGACAGGGTAATTGACTTTATGCGTTGAAATTTTGTCTCATTAGTTAGTGTAGATTAACTCAACTTTGATCAAAGTCATTCGATATGTTAATTAAAATTCATGGGTTGTAAATTTGTCGAGACATTTAAATTTCACTCGACGATTTTCAACATTGAATGATAGTCCTGAGGGGAATGATTGGAGCATGAATTGAATGAATACAGACTATCAAATATATTATTAATAAAAAATTATCGCATTCTCATTATGTTCTATTGCAGTTAGAGAAAGTTATAGAATCGCTGCACACTCAGATTGAGAAAAAGGGCAAAGAAATCAATGATTTCAAAGAGAAGAGTAATATTAAAATCCGAGGCATTGAAGAATTACAACAGAATGAAGAAGAATCTAAGGAGCCAACACGCAACGCACTTGTAGTTAATCCTACTATTGAAGTTTAATTATCTACGCAATTTTACATGTGTAAATTATAATTATCTATTTTCAACGAACATTTCATACCGATAATTCGCCAATCTTAATTTACATACCATACAATGTTATACTCATTTCTTCTCAATTTCTTCTTTTGTTCTCGTATAAAATCTCGATGATTATGAAATTTATTTTGCACATGCTTTTGGCAGTACGCAAATACATAAATAATTATATCATTCGTTAATTTATACAAATTCATTTCGTTTATCAATGCAAGTAATAAAGACAGTATCTTTCATGATTATTATAATTTAATTTAGTCCTATTGCTACAATAATCATTTTTCAATCAACCACAATTAAATATTGAATTCATTTCTTTTATCATGTCCAAGAAATTCTATTCTGGCGCTAATGAAAATATCGCAATTCAAAAATAAGTTTAAACTGAATATGAGAATTCACAACTAGCGCCACTTTACCCCGCGCATTTCATCGAATCAAAAAATAGCGGAATTCTTAATTTTCATTGGTGAATTTGTTGAATGACGCCGAACTAGAGGCGCTGGCATCTCTTCATGCACGCGTAGTATATAAACAGAACAATAACGTATTTTCTAAACAGTCGAAAGATGTTTGCACCGCTTCGTGTGTATGGCGGTTAAAAAGGCGAATAATCGAGCGGGAACAAATAACAAAAGGATTTCATTATGTTAAATTGATTCGTGTTGATGATGAAGGTTTCGTATTTAACAATTAATTTCATTCGTTAACAAATTGGACACTTTCGCATGTAATTATTGAATTAATTGTGGGGAGACATTGAAAATTCGTTGGAGAACGAAGTGAGTTTAACCTCCCGCCATTAAGTGAAATTCTTTGTTATCAAATTACGAATGTTCATAAATATTTGTATTCATGTTAATTTAGCTGAAATAATCATTGTTCACAATGACTAGTCCTACGAAGAGTAGACGAGCAAAACGTAAAAGCGGATCAACCGAAGAGTCACAACAAGCAAAGAGATCTCGCAGTTCCGATGAAGATGAAGTGCCCTGCCAACAAGATGTGCGTAATATTTGAATTATCTGATTAGAACACTATTTTTTCATTGTTTCAATGTACTGATTCTATCATTGGATATGTAAGTGCTGATAGTGATTAAAAAAACTACTACAGATATCATTTTTGTTTTTTATTGCAGGGAACAGCAGGAAAAATCACAAGAATTGTCCTTCGGAACATAATGTGTCACGACGCTTTAGAAATAAATTTGAATAAAAATGTGAATTTTATTGTTGGAAAAAATGGCAGTGGTAAAAGTGCTATTCTAGCAGGGCTTGCTGTTGGTCTTGGTGCCCGTGCTCAAGTCACCAGTCGTGCAACATCAGTAAACAGTAAATAATTTAACAGTTTTTATGTTCATTGATGATTTGGTTTGATGATCTTTTGGATATTAAGTGGATGTAAATTTGATTTTTGTTTCAGCCATTGTTAAAGACAAGTGTGCGAAAGGTTCTGTTGAGATTACGCTGACAAATGTTGGACCTATGGCATATAATCGAGATGCATATGGTGATACGATCACTGTAGTGCGTACACTTGGCTCGTCATCTTCATATAAACTCAAAAGTGCGAATGGTCATGTAATATCAACAAAAAAGAGTGAATTGGATCGCATAATTACGTGCATGAATATACAAGTTGATAATCCGATATCAGTTTTGAATCAAGAGCAAGCCCGTGAATTTATTTCAACGTCTAATGCTAGCAAAAAATATGTTCTTTTTATGAAAGCAACACAGCTCGATATTATTGGAGAGAATTATAGGAATGCAATGATGGTTAGTTGTGATACTAAACGTCATTTGGATGCGACATCAGAGCAATTGGCTTCGGAACGAGAAGACATTGAGACCCTTGAGAAGAATTTAAAGATGATCGAGTCTCTGGATGAGTCTCGCAGAGAATTAGATGTTCTACAAATTGAATTATTGTGGTCATATGCGATTGCGGAAGAGGAAAAGCTGACACTTTATGAAGATGTATTGCGTACAAGTGAGCACGAGTATGAAGAACAAAAAGGTTCACAACAAGATCACGGTTCGGAAATGGAAAGGGTTGAGAAACAATTAGAGGAATTGAAAGCTGCCATACAAGAAAATGAACTTACTTCGCAATCATCAAATGAAGATTACATGACAGCAAAACGGGAGCATAGCGCTAAAAAAGAAGAAGCAAGCGTAAAACAACGTGAACATCGTGGACTGCAAAATGAAATGAAACGTTTGCAACAGGATCTTTTAACGTTGACAACTGAAATCAAACGTTTGGAAAGTGGTAACAGTCATGCAGAACAAGAACGTAATCAACAAAAGCAACGTCTAGCGAAAATGCATGATGAGTTGCGTGATTTGGAATCGATGTTGAGTACAAATCAGGTACAGCAAACTCATTTGGAAACTAACAAATCGTATTTGGAGAATGAGAGGCGCTCAACAAAAATGGAAATGGATGCACAAATTTCAAAAGTCAATCGTATGAAGAATCAGTTGATTGGTTTAGAACAACATTCTGGCGATGCCTTGACTGTATTTGGACGTAATATACCACGACTTCTAAAACGCATTCAAGAAGAATTTGAAAAAAAACGTTTCATTAAAAAACCCTGTGGTCCAATTGGTGCTTACATTAAAATGAAAGATCCAGCATGGACACCGGCTGTTGAAAGTTTTCTAGGATATGGTGTCTTAAGCGGTTTTTGCGTTGATAACTCACAGGACGCACGAGTGTTGAGCAATTTAATCAAAGAAGTTTATATTGACGAATATGGTCCGAGTGTCACATGCAGTAAATTCCATGACAGAGTGCACAATGTTGGCAGTAGAAATACCGGCACTGATGAATACATAAGTTTGTATGATTCCATGGAAATTACGAATCCAATTGCGGCCAATTGTTTGATTGATCAACGTGAACCAGAATGTATCCTATTGATACCTTCAAGTGCTGATGCTAAACGAATAATGGGAAATCGTCACAACGTGCCACGTAATTGTCGTCGTGCCTTAACTCAGAAAGGTGATACCTTTTTTCCTGATCCACGTTATCGTTGTTACAGCGGTAGAGTTGCACAGCGTGCAAAATGGCTTCAAGTATCAACGCATGATGCAATAGCCCAATTGAAACATGAAATAAAGAATGCTGAACAAGATTTGGGTCGCTTCATACAGGATCACAAAGCGATTTGTGAAAAGTTACAAATAAATTTGAATGAATACAATGAAAGTTATAAAAATATCAGGCAAATGTTAGCGGCAAAAAACAAATTGAAAATAACAATTGAGCAGATAAATGACACGATTATGGAAGAGACAAATGACAATTGTGGAGTGTTTAAAGCGGAGAAAATTGAGAAGGAAAAGCAAATTGAAGCATTGCAAAATAAGGAAAGAAAGTTACGTGCAGAAATTCAACGATTCGATGGTGAGTTGAGTGAATTGCAAGCAAAAGTAAATTCCTACCGTGAAAAATTGAATAATCACAATGAGACGATGAGCGGTTTGAAACAAAAAATTCGCGATTTGGAGAGTGAGAAGAGAGAAGCGGAACGGAATGCTGGTCATACAAAGCGAAGATTGAAAGACACACGTCTTGCTTATGAAAAAGCTGTGGCTTCAGTTGAGAAGCAAAGAGGAAAGACAGCAGAACTTGTGGAACGTGCAGAGGAAGCGGGACCAAGAGTAAATACTGAACGGTCGCCGATAGAAATAAATCGTTTATCAAAGACTCTTCAAACTCGGATTAGAACTGTACAAGAGGAATTTGGCACGAAAGAAGAATTGGAAGTGGAATTAGCCGAAAAACGTGCTAAAAGTCAAAAAATCATTGAAACTTTCAACATTCTATCTAAAACTAATACAGCACATTTACGTCGTGTTGAGAGTCGCCGCAAAGAGTTTCAGCAAATGAAAAAAATGATGGCTACAAAAGTCAAGCAGGCGTTTGGCAACGTTCTCGAATTGCGGAATTATGATGGAAACATAAAGATTGATCACGCTAATAAAAAGCTTGACATAGAAGTATATCCGAAAAATGCTAAACGAAAGGATGCGAATGATGTTCAAACTCTTTCCGGTGGTGAAAAGTCGTATTCCACTGTCGCATTCATTCTTGCCTTATGGGAGTGTACGACATTACCGTTTTATTTCTTAGATGAATTCGACGTTTTCATGGTAGGTTAGAATGAATGGAATTGAAAAAAAAAAGAATATTGAACTCACAATTCATCGACTTATATTTTATTTCTTATTTTTCAAGGACAAAGTTAATCGTCGAGTCATTATGGACATCCTCATAGAGCATACCAAAGATCATCCGGAGCGACAGTATGGATTTTTAACCCCACTTGATGCCTCTATAGTCACCGCGAGTGATTATCTAACTATTCATCAGTATGTTTAGATTTTTTTCGCTAGTAATAGTAAATAATGAATATTAATCATCACTCTTAACCAATCGATTATTTTAATTCCAGATTAGCACCGCCTGGACGTGCGGGTGGCAATCGAGAATCCTAGTGCTTTAATAAGAGAAATATGTGAGTTATTGTTGTTGTCTTTGAAACATGTTCGAGTCTATTTTCAAACCGAAGAGATAAACTATTGATTGTAACGACAGGAACCTTTTTGTGTTGTGAAACACTACCTCAAAGGAAAAAGAAATCAAAGCCTTAACTTATACTAACTAATAAGATTATCGTTTTCGTTATTCACTTGTAGTGTCTAAAGATAATTTATTCTACAGCGTTTTTGTATTACTCTATAATAATATATGTTCAGACTGTTGTATTTTTCTATCCTATTCGAGGAGAAAAATAAAGAAAGCCATATATATTTTTGATAGTCATTCAGAATGTAAAATCACCACTTGATAAACAATAATAATTATTAGAACTATTTGCTATTCCATACATGAATTTGGATATTATGTTGCAATTAAAAAAAATCAAATTCAACAAAGATAGTGTTGAAAAATTAAAAGCATGATATATTTGAAAAGCTCAATCTCATCTTCACTGTTATTCTTTTCGTGACTATAATTGATATTATTATTTTGTTTGGAAAGCAATGAAAATGTGATATTTCCGACAGAAAAAAAATGTCTGTAAATCCATGTTTTTCATAATAAAACAAAGTTAAATGAAATAAAATGAAGGATTACAATATATTTTCACCTCGAATGTCTGACGATCCCACGTCGTACGCTGATATATCTAAAAATATTCCAGTTTCAAATTTCCCGCCGCAAAATTCTCTGAATCGATTGGCTAAGAACTAATACAGAATTATCAAGAAGGGGCTCCCCATAGTTGTAAAATTTCATCATTTTCTCTGTTCAAAAACTGTGTCGACGATTGGGGGTCCCATTGTATATACATCATCAAACATAACCTCATAAACATAATTAAATGTCACTGCTTCATTTGGTTTTTTTAATATTACAAATACATAGTGTAAATAAATAGTTTGGCATGAAAATGGCATCGCCCGTGCGTTCATCTACTTTACATCAAAGTGAATCATTGAAAAATGAAGACATCACGGATGAACCAAAGAAAAATAGTAGGGAAGACAGAAGAAAAGCAAAAGAGCTTGAAGAGGCAAGAAAAGCTGGTACAGCACCAGCAGCAGTTGATGAGGAGGGCAGAGATATAAATCCGCATATTCCCCAATATATCAGCGCTACTCCATGGTATTTTGGTGCAACTGGTCCCACATTAAGACATCAAAGGCCACAACCTGAGAAACAAAAGCAATTCAATAAAATTGATGATTGGTATCATCGTGGTGTTGATACATCGAAAGTTGTAACGAAATTTCGCAAAGGTGCATGCGAAAATTGCGGCGCTGTGACGCACAAACGGAAAGAATGTATGGAAAGACCGAGGAAAGTTGGGGCACAGTTTACCAATCAAAATATTGCGTCCGATGAATATGTACAGCCTGAATTGTCAATGGATTACGATGGCAAACGTGATAGATGGGCGGGCTATGATCCAGCTGAACATCGGGCAATTGTTGAGGAGTATCAAAAAATTGAAGCGGCTAAACGACAAATGAGAGCAGAAAAACTTAATGCTGAAGAGGATGATGAACAAGATTCAGATAAAGATGAAGATAAATATGTTGATGAGGTAGACATGCCTGGTACCAAAGTTGATTCGAAACAACGAATTACTGTAAGGAATTTAAGAATAAGAGAAGATACAGCGAAATATTTGCGTAATTTGGATCCAAATTCAGCATATTATGATCCAAAAACACGATCGATGAGAGACAATCCTTATGTTGGCAAAGGTGAAGAGGTTGATTATAAAGGTGAAAACTTTGTTCGTCTTTCTGGTGATACCCAAGTCCATGCAAATGCACAATTGTTTGCATGGGATGCTCATAAGAAAGGTGTTGATGTACATTTGTTGGCTGAACCAACAAAATTGGAACTGCTGAAACAAGAATACGATAAGAAACGAGATGAACTCAAGAATGAAGTACGGGGAAGTGTGATAAATCGTTATGGAGGTGAAGAACATCTTCAAGTTCCTGATCCATCACTTTTGTTGGCGCAAACTGAGAATTACATCGAGTACTCACGATGTGGAAAGGTTATTAAGGGACAAGAGCGGCAGGTAATCAGATCAAAGTATGAAGAGGATGTGTTCCCGAATAATCACTTGTCAGTTTGGGGCTCGTATTGGCACGCTGGTCAATGGGGTTTTAAATGCTGCCATTCGATGGTGAAAAATTCCTATTGCACTGGCGAAAGTGGCAAATTAGCCATTGATGCCGCACAAGCATCTATCGGTGGAATCGTACCATCAATTAGCAGAGGAGAGGCAGCAACAAACGAGCCTTCACAAGAACGGGAACAGAGTATGAATAGTAAGAAAAAATCGAAGAAAAGTAAGAGGAAAAATTCTAATGATAGCGACGAGAATTCTGATAGCTCTGAAAGCGATAATGATAGCAATAATGATAAGGATTCAAGTGATTCGTCAAGCGATTCTTCAACTGCAAACGACTTGAGATCGAAGACCGAACGTAAATCAACGAGTTCAAAGAAAAATAAAAGGAAAAAGCGCAAGGAGAAAATGAAGAATCGTAAAAAAGCAAAGAAAACTGTGGACGGTTTGAAACTTGCACTGGAAAAGGAGGAAGAAAGTCGAAGAGAAGCTGATCGGCTTCTGCAGATAGATGAAAGAAAACGTCCTTATAATAGTATGTTCGAAGTTAAAGAACCTACGGCTGACGAGATGGAAGCCTTCCAGATGAAGCGACAGCGGGATGATGATCCTATGACGCAATTCAAATTATGAATGTAAATCTTATTTTGTATGTAGTCTATAAATAAATAATGTATCATTACACGAAAATATCCATCGAGAATACATTTTGAATTGCAATAAATATCCCAAACGATTAATATTACATTAAATTGAGCTCCGGAAGCTTCTAGAAGTGGATCAAGGTTTGGCGAACGTTTGAGAACTGAACTGTGGTGTGTGATCAATGTAATGATACAACACACGCCCAGTATTACGTATATTACGCGTAAGACTTCATACACGCCCAGGCGTGGTCATAATTAGGTAACCCCGTTTGCTGTACGGAGAAAGTGGTGCAAGAGCGACGCATTCGAGGTCACGATCCACCATGCATCCAATTTGGTGAAAAAACAACAAAATAAGTGGATCGATTAAAGGAAACAATTTAAATAGCCGGGCAAGTATTCTTTATTCAATAAATAAAGGAGATTATTATTTAATGATGGTAGAGAGTTGGTGCGGCGTATGATGTGTATGCAACTGGTGCAGCTACCTTGGCATAAGCTGGAGCAGCATATACAGCCGGGCCATGGTGTGCAGAGTAGTATGCTGGTGCAGCGTGTGCAGCGTACACAGCCGGGGCAGCGTGTGCGTAG